>OX104062.1:50770784-50803480 GCA_944474145.2 Dicrocoelium dendriticum
AGGCAAGAGCGGTGAAAGAAAGGTGTGATGACTGCGATGGTCGATGCTAAGTCATACGAAACAAACGTTGGCGGAGGAACGTTCAGAAGAAATCGAGTGCATTTGAGACCACACCGGAGACAACAACTTGGAGTGGGAATGGAGTGGCAGATGACGTGGGGCAAGGAGACCACGACCGTAGATACAGCGAAGACGACGCGGAGTGGAAAGGTGTACGGGGTGGATAGCAATATGAAGGCACAAGAACAAGAAGAAGGGAGGATGTGACGGTAGTATCAGATCAGAGTGAGCAGGTGGATCAACCGAGCGATCCAAATAGTCAGTGGGAAGCGGACGTGACGGATTCGATTATTGGACTCGGATTGGACGATATTCACGTGAGCGATTCATCGCTTGTTTAACTGAAGCAGAGGAGGAATCTCATCGACTCAGAAGGGTCGTTAGTTGTGGACTTGAGCCTGCATTTTATATCGCGGAGTTTGGCTTGCTAAACAAGCTGTATTTTTCGCTTAGCTGTCTTTGCTGAGTAGACACTTGTCTCTGAAGGACTGAGTCCTGCAACAAAGGTATGATGACATTGACTAATCCGAGCCAGCTACATTGAGCAGCTCGGTATTGGAACAGTGGAACAATGGTGTAATACTGGTAATAAAGATAAGGTTTGACAAGTCCGGCGGCTTGGTCCGTGTGTTTAAGTAATCAGGTGATATTTACTAAACAACCGTGGTCATGTTAAGCGCGGTGCACGACTACCGGTTCTCATGCCTAATCAAAGGCATTACGTTAGCAATCTCTCTCAGGCCACTGTGATCGATCGAGAGCTGAAATGCTTTAAGCCACAATAGGTGTAGAGTATGCTGAACCGATTTTGACAGCACGTAGATGGCCAATCGGACCACACGAGCCCAGTGGACCTTGTCTGTTTAAACCGTTAGCGACAGAATGTATGTGATTGATGAGAATGCGACCACGGTAGATGAAGTGCGTGTCCTGGAATTCTTAAATAGAATTTAATGAAATCTTTGGTTTTAACTTATTGAAATGCCATAAGTTGACTGCGCAGAAGTTTGGAATGGAGCAAACTCTGAAAAGTGGAACAGTTATAAGAAAAATTCGTTACTGAAAGAATCGGTTAAGGTTGATTTTCTCCACTTGGTTGTCGGTAAGTGACTCCATTACTGCCTGTTGAACATAAACCGCATCATTCAGTTAGTTATGTCCTTTGCATACATAATGGCTAGATCACACAACAAAATGGCAGGGTGCCGATGTGCTAGCACGAGTACAATGCAAACACTAAAAAAGGCTGAGGTCTGCTGGTTTTCGTTGTGTCCCTGGGTGAAGCCATCTGATAGGCGGCGTTAACGGCTAACAGCTGACTGAAGACAAACACTACCAAATGTGATCCACTGGTCAAATTGGGTGAATTTTTATCGAAATGTGACATGTCATGACTAAAGTGAGTGAAAGTAACCTTTACTTTGAACAATGATTTCGTTCGGGCACGAGGCATAATATGGCTTGACAGAACATCTCTGATTTCGAAATAAATTTCCTGTGAATGCAATGCAGAGTGCGCTTACCGGTGACTAGACCAAGCGAACTGGAAAAAAGCAACCTCCGTGAATGGCCCGCTGAGAAATACTAGAGTCAATTACGGGAAGGTACTTAAGCTTTCAGGAAACAGTTTGGCTTTTAGTATTTTTACTGCTAATACTGCATGTAAAAAAGGTGCCTCAGCATGCAAAATCCAGTGTCACACAGAGGGTTAGATTTGGAACTGACTGCACCTTTAAACTCGAAAGTAACCAAAGCAGGCAAGGAGGGAATGGCGCGCAGTGGATTCTGCGCCTGCTTTTAATCGCATTTTGTGGCGGTTGATTCAAAAAGGTTACGCTCCTAAATCAACGGCAATTCTAAAATAAGCCCAGATAGTCTAGGACAACACATTATGTTCCCTTTCGATTTTTCAAATGGCGCCTTAGGAAAGAGAGAACCTCGAATATTAAAGAAATCTAGATGGCACTTGATAGAAGGTGGAACTGACCAAGGGACCGTAATCTCTGAGGAATACTGAATACTCCATGAGCCACATTTAAATCAAGACTTTGTGGCATGAAAGGTGCATCCTTCTTGTCGTGAGACCCTGCCTCCCCCAAAAGACAAATCTGAACTGCAATCAAAAAAATGCTTTTTGGCCAAGTCTACAAATTTAAATCCTGACCCAATCGATCAGCCATGTCGCACCATGCAGATTTCCTAACATAAAACCATCAAATGCTTCCTTTTGTCGTCCTTTCGTAGTTCTGGTCTTACCGTTCCCTTACGGTGTTTCACTGCGGGTAAGGTGTCAGTCTTGGTTCGCAGCTGCAGTCGGTTCCTTATAGTGCTGTTGCCGAGCCTCATGGTGCAGAGTTTGGTTAACTCGCTGCGTTCTCAACTGCACATGAATCCGTCGGAGGACCTTACTTCATAGCTTTCCTTTCGTTTACGATTTGTAACTATTCTCCATCTCCAACGTTCATTAGTTTGAGGTATTGACTCAACCAGTAGTTTGCTAGAATCGCTAGAGGTGGAAGATGTCTTGGTTCACGACTGTAACGCCTGTTTTGTTACCGCAATGTTTCGTAGACGGTCTGGCAATCGGGCCATCAAAGTATTTCCGGGTTGTGGTAGAGCCTTAGCTTCTCATAGCATCTTTCTTGTTCGATGGTTGAACAGACACTGAGCTACGCTTTGCTCAATTTCGGTGGCTGACATAATTTTCCTTGATGTGGAATGTTAAAAATCCTCGTGAGTCACTTTCTGTTCAGTAGGCGCTTTTTCGATAAGTGGGAAGCCTTCATCATAGCATTACCTTTCGGCAACTCCATATCGCACTGTACTCCGCCCCGATGCACTACCTCTCACTGCTTATTGAATCAGCACACGCACCGGTTGTCATTGAACCAACAATGTTGCAGACGCACTGTTGCTGTTTATGATCCGCCATTAAGTTAAAACAAGTCAAAATAGGTTTTATGAGTCCGCCTAAGGACATTTTCAACATCTGACGCAAGCACTTCCGACGTAATGGGGTGCAACAATGGCACGGATTTTCAATCCGTGTAAGAAAAAGAAAACATGCATGCATGTCACGGAGACAAACGTTCACGCGTGATGCTGATAAGCTTCTTGGAGTCCACAAGAAAACAGGATAAATACGGTAAGGTAGTTATGATTAAAGGGTGAGAAAATGCGAGAAAACAAAACTCCAGATTTACAGCAGGAAAAAGGCAGGAAAGAACTTTGGTCAATCAGCATGAAATGTAGTGAAAAGGGTCATTTAAATACTTTAACGAAAAGTAGTCGCATGCAAAAAAATGCATAGTAACGAGAAAAGCAGCCAGAGACATTATGAACAATTCACTACACCTGGTAATGAGCTTGATAACAAGCACAACTGAGGTGAATTTTATTGTGAATTTCCAGAAAAAGTGATAGGTGAACAATATAGCCAATGAGGAAGAAAACAGGCTGTCGTAAATTTCTAAGTTAAAAAGAAAGATACTGAAAGCATTTTGAGTCTCCGGGAAAAAATGATGCTTTTTGCAACTTGTGGAACATTTCGTCAGTGTGTTGATCAAGAGAGATTACGTGATGCATATATACTAAGGCACTTAATAGTGGATGAACTGGGTGCTTTGTGGACGCTTACGACTATGAGGTGAGAAGTGTTTGCCAAAACCAGACGTTTGCCAGTGCGGAGAAAAGATAAGGTTACATCGCAGGATTTGGAAGCGTTGAGAATAAGTGACCGGGAAGAAGAGCACTACTGAAGCTAGTCCAACGCGTTTTAGTGAGCCATTGATGATTCAGACGTTGGAGAAATGCTTCCTAGGACAATGTCGTCAGCGTAATTATAACCGATAAATTTGATGGGAATGTAACGCATTTCGGTGTGTAGAGAGAATGGAATAGGGGGAAGGATTGTACCTTGTAAAGCGCCACAGTCATAACGAGGAATGGGGCTTTTTACCATTTAGCTGGGTAAAACGAGATCGGTTAAAAAAGCATTTGTTCATCAGATTGCACACTGCTGGTTGTACATAACTGGCTGCTAACTGATAAGCAGGTTTGATCTGTCGACACTTCCAGAGTGTAATCAAGAAAGAGCGGCCGCACAGTCTTGCATTTCGTATCAAATGAAGATGCTACCTTGTGAACAAAGTATGCTACTGCATCCAAAGTTGCACGTCCCGGTCTGTAGGCAAACTGTTATACATCCACGGCTGGAGTGCTTCTGATATCTAAGGCAAAAATAGTCGCTCGAAGACTTTCAACCTGATGTAGGCACCAGCAATTGGACGGAATTTCACGCATGCCTTCTTTGGCATAGGTGTTTTCCTGACAGGCTTACATATGTCTGGAATACTTTCATGGTATAGTCGCCGATTAAAAAGATCCGTCAAGGGCATGGTGAGGGCATCGGAACCTTCTTTTATGACAACTGGTGAAACAGCGGCGGGACAATTAACCTTCCTTGAGTTTAGATTTCTGCATTTAAGGTGGAGTTCAGCACATTGAAATGATAATTATTATGGTCCTCGTGTCTTTTGCTAACCTTCACTCACCACTACACAAAACTTGGCAGCACGGTGCCAACGATCAAAATGCTAGGTCGACCATAACAATAATCTCAAAAGCTCCCCAGCAGTTTGGAAAGATCCGGTCTATTCACATCGTCAAGGAGGGTCTAGGTCACGATTCTTCACTAATTACCTACCTTCACATTACTAACTATTACGGCATTGAAAATGCATCCAACTTGATTAGGGCCTCGAAGTTCATTTACTTCGTCTTCCACATCCTCCAGCTGATCAGCCCTTTGCTCTCTGTCATATACAGAGCAGTTGACAGAGGAATCGACGACTAACCCACAAAAGTGCGAAGGCCGTGTTGTTATGTCAATACCTCTGCCACCATGTCAAATATTAAACCAAGAACCTGAACCCAATAGCAATTACTACTCTGTCAAACATCGAATCCCAGCTTGATCGAGCAACTACGCTAACAACCTAATCTGCAACCCATCACACAGTTAACTAATACCCTCTGTTTCACATTAGCCGATAAGACATTTAGCATGCTACCGGTCAAGTTCCAATTAGTTTGGAGAAGCTTAGAACACTGGTACACCTAGTACTGACTGATATAGAACGCTACATTGTTTAAACATGACGGGTGCAGCCGAACCGGTGGAGAGAGGTGGAGGTAGTTTGGTAACGTTCGTAGCCGTTTAACCGTTTGGCTAGGGTACCGATCAAGATATCATAAAGAAATTATTTATTGAATATTGTGTGTTACCCGCAAAGTTTGACGGTTTAGCGGAGGTGTCCCATGGGCCAAACAAAGGACTCGTTCAACATGTCGAGGACACGCAGGGAAGTATTATTCATGGCTTCAGTGCCCTCACTGAGGTTCTTGTGCCGGGCTCCGGGTGATCAGGTAGTCGGTCAATTACAAAGATATAAATTGATTACTTTTGTAAAGTCACACGTAATCAAAATAACCAGTTCCGTGATAATGGAAACCACACATCTTTGGTTACCAATGCAAATAGCACCATGCACCAGGCACAAGTAACAAGTGTTGGATTGTCAGCACGCACCAGATCTTGGGCGTCGCCCTGCTCATGCACCATCACAAGTTACGTGTAGTACCAGAGATCGTAAGGGTGAAGCGAAAAAAAACAGATAGAAACTTAAGCAGCTTTCATTTTAAATGAGTGTCACTTGGCAGCATAGCTAGTCGCTACTTTTGCGCTGAATATAAATAGAACATAGGCAAGTTAAATCATTAACGAAGGATATTTTCTAAGTAGGTCTACATAAGCAGTACCAGGGATGGACTGATTTTAGGTGACCTAATATTGACTACATCAGAGTTACTTGCTTCACCATTTACACGGCTTGAGATTGGTCCTCTTCCATCGCTGCCACCCAGTGGGCACACCTCAGTCTACTAGGTATTGTCTGGCCGGATGTTTAAACATAGTCAGTGATGAGTACTTGGTGTGTCATTGACTGACACACTGATAGTATCTACCTGTGCGAACTCACCGATAGTTAAGCTGTCAACGTAATAAGCAATGTAAAACTATAGCAGTAACGGAACCCACTCGTAATCTGGTACTCCGAATACTCGTATGCCGACCGAGTCGCCCTGGTTCGAATGTTGGACACGATCTCTGTTAACCCACCATGATGAGACGCGTAGCTCGTCACCTGAACACAGTGCACTATGGGAAACGTAGAGTTATTCGAGTGACCATGAACTCAACAGTTGAGACAGATGCCGTGTTCGCAATTCATCAAATGGGGTGCGTGCATCCCCCGATCTTCATTGGAAAGAGGGCTTAACGGACGCAGACAACCAAAGGCTGCCCTCCTAATGGCGATAGCAAGGAAAACGTACTGGTTCCTGGTGTTCCAGAGCTTTCGGATGCTCCTGCTCATAAAGCGCTAATATATGAGCAAGAGCAGCTGTACTACATCGGCAAAGCACTCTCGCCTAATCAGGTTATCGTTAAAGCGTTGATAAGAATCCCCTCATCACCTAATCACCATAGCTGCGGTCCAAGACTAAGGAAAATGGTGCTGAAGTAATAACACAAGTTATGTTTGGGAACTGGTCGAAGTTTCGTGCCAGGTTGCCAACCAAGGTCCGGTTAAAGACAGCAGGCTCAAGGTCAGGAGTAGTCAGCAATTTGATGGGACTTGAAACCGCAGTAAATTCGTTGTCTCCACAATTCCTAGGAGAGATGGACGCAACGGCACTCACGGCACACGACCGGACAAAGGGAAGCACGAGCGAACAGCATTGCTGAGTGAGTGAGTCCTAGATCACGTGGTGCTCCCACCAGACATGAGCTAGGCTGCGAAAGTAGCTCACGCAGTATTGCCGTTGGGAGTGATAAATTTTGAAGACACCTATTATCAAAAATAGTCAGCCATTACATGTCTACCTACTTGAGTGGCCAGGTTTTTCAACCACAGAATGCTTTGAATCGGTGAGCAAAATACACTTCACCCTTCAGATCGGCGATAATGTCGCATCGTCCCCCACATATAGCAACTTAAGGAAAGTGCTCTACACATTTGCTATACAGGTAGTAGCACCATTTAAACCACAGGCCGTGAGACAACTTGTTAGATTTCTGAACTTCTTCCAGAAAATCCTCCGCAATACTGGAGAAAAGCTTCGCAGTTTAGGGTTCAACTCACATTACGAAAGGAATAAAATCTACTGCTAATTTTTCTAACAGTGTGTTTAACAACTACCCCAGATTAGATCAGCAATGCTGGCGTATTACAGCTCCAGGAGTCAATCACCTGGGACTTGCCCCACACCGACCAACTCCAGTCAGGCAAATCGTGTCTCCATAACTTCGTTAAGCTAAAGTTTAAAATGAAAGGTATCCGCGTGCATCCTTGTCTCACAACACTTCAAAAAGTGAAGGGAACCGTTTGCTATATTCTATCTGAGCAAGGCGAGTACATCACTCCTGCAAGATTTGCATGTGCCTCGGGAGCACCCCTCGTAACCAAATAGATTCAAAGAGCATGTCAGCTAACGAAATCAAATGCCCCTTCCGTGTCCATGAAATGGAAGTGTGGTCAATGCAACATCGACTTCGATGAAACCCAGTCTGCTGTTTGTTAATTTGGCTCTTACGGGCTGCAGTCAGTCTGTAAGCAATGACAGAGGGAAGCAAAGTAGCGTGATCAGAATTGAACTGACCTCTCTATGGTGGCCGCATTCCGAACGCCAGTGCTTCTTGAAAATCGGGACAGCAACAGAACAGCGCCAGTTGGTCGGAACTATTCCCCGTCCCATACACGCAATGATAATTTATGGGAACTTAACATCCGAGTTTGAACATAGTTGGATCAATTCTATCTGGTTACGCTGTTCAGTTCACTTTTAGTAGTCCAATCTCTCGCACGACTTCTGTTGAAGAAGGACGGATCCAAAAGCATAGCCCACAAATCAAGACTATCAGCGAAAGTGAAAAAAGCCCTTACGTATTGTTTATTTGATTGCTCTGTAGATTTTAACCTAACGACTTAAGCTTTTTAAAAACCGTGGATAAGCCATCCGCCTTCGTCACATTTAGTTTCGGTACTCACCGGTACCCATGTCTCGCATAAGGTTAACTAGGGTTAGTTAGCAAGAGCAGTCGTGATCTCTATCTCCAATGTACGAAGGGAGCACAAAGCTTCGCTTACTTCTTCAGATGAGCACACAAGTTCAACCTCAAACGTTTGCGAGTCCCGTTTTGTTCGACTCCAGACCGAATGTCTCGTCAGGGCCCATTGTGCAGGTTAACAGTTGGATTATTGCCATCGAAACCTACACTCCGCTAATAACTTCTGGTGACATGCGAACTGACAGTTAACTGCGTTCGGTGAGCGCTTACGTACTTCGAATGGCGGCAACTACGATATGCATTCAGAACTTCTGGTTTCGCCCGTTGGTAAGTGGCCGCGGGCTCGCAGCCTCTTCGCCGGTGTCCACTGAGAAGCAACACATAAAGGCAGGTCGTCAGTGGTTACGCTTGTGCCCTAAACCGCAAGGAAATTTCGAACGCTGGCTTTTCAGTGGTAGCTGATTGCGACTTGACTAGGTTGCGTCAATGTCCGGTCCAAAACTGACATACACCATGTAATCCTTCGGCGGTTGTTGTTTACAAAGGCAACCTGACTTCGTAACGAAAACAGTTGCGCCACTGGCATCGACTGCCAGCCATGTGTTGTAACGTCTCGAGCCAAGCACAAGGAGCGTCAAGTGGACTCAAACTTGGAAGGCGAGACGGACCAACTGCACGCAGTCTGGTCGCCAGTGACTTCAATTCTGGCTACTAAGTTAAGTTTTGCCCACCTCCAGCATTACATGACACGACCTCTGGCAAAATACAAGATCTTCCTCAGTAAGCGGTAATCGGACAAACAATAGCACACGCCAAAGCCAACGCAACTTATTCAGTGCTATATGTTATTCTAAGCAACTAAAAGGTTTATCACTGCCTAGCACCCGCCTACGCACCTTGTTGTTGTGGACACACTGGTTTCTTTTGACACCAGCAATGCTTCGTAGCGGAGGTGTAGCAAGGGGGCGGTCCGCCCCGGGCGGCATTTGACAGGAGGAGGCATTAATAGAACAGATGACAGTCCGAGGTCAAGTGTAAAAGGCAAATATCCAGATAAACCAATAGTATTTTATTGAAACCTGGTTCTGCATAAGCAAAAACACATTTGTATCGTCTATCACACCTGCCTGTCGCCTGTCACTTCTCGCCTTTGCACACAACTGTCCTGGTACACATCGCCATCACATCGCGGTTACTCGTGAACGTAAGATATTGTCGTGCATAAGGGGACCACATCATTGCTGAAGGTTCCATGATTCAATATCAGCAACTGCGTAACCTCGCACTGCTGAATCTCGCCGTTGTGATCTGTGTTCGTAAATTCCACAGAGAGGAATCGTGGAGCATGGCCAAATTTGAAGGCCTGCCAGACGAATGCTCACCCGCCCAGGATGCATAAAGTAATTTCTTGGGTTGCGTCGAGGGTACAGTGATTTGTACTCTCATTGTGTGCCTAGTAGAGACTATTGCTTCCGTGTTGAGCGGGTATTCGTGAGGTTTGTCATCATTGTATGTGATATCCACTTCCATTGCGGGTTTCAGAAACTGGTGGAAAGTAAATCCAAAAGCATCTGATCCGAAGCTAGTAAATGAGATATTCAAGTACTCTTCAACCGAAGGGAGCTGCAGACCGGGCAAGTTAAAGAAAATACAACTGATAAAATAGAGCAAACACTTATGGAAAACGAAACAAATGCATGGCGTGTAATTCTAGTTACATTACTAGCGCTCGTCAGGTTTCTCGTCAGGCTGAAGTTGGCAGTGTGTGGTCACCGATGGGACATGCGGGATGATGAAGGAGGCCTAGGAAAACGAGGAAAAATTTCAGCATTGATATATTTGTCAGCGGAGTATGAACCAGTTCCTCGTGAAAACTTGGTGAAAGTTCAGCTTGAAAAGGAAATCAGCGGTTCTTTTTGTCTCCGGAAGTTCATGATGAATTTATGAACATTTTGAACAAACACGTGAAAAAGAAAAAGCATAGCTCAGGCCAAGGCAACCAAGTACGTTTCCTTAATTTCCGAGGACATTCACAAAAGTCTCATAAAAATCAGGTAAGATTAGTGTTGCGCTACAAAAAGATGGATGGAAATGAGATGAAGGCTGAGGAGTCGGTTCCCCGCTGTATTGAGACCAACAGCAAAACTACTGAATTTGCTGGGCTGATTTGAGGGAGCTGGAGAGGATGTGTTGTGTTCAAATAATTTTCTTTGTTTCTGCCCTCGACTCGCATATCCTACTCCCACTTCTATTTAGCACACGTTGGCCTATCATGGGACTTTGCATTTGATTGGTCGCAACTCGAATCTCTATCGATTTGGCTACCGGGGAGCCCGGTAGCCATAGGAGTAGTGGTGTGGGCTGCTATTCCAATGGTCGTGGGTTCAAATCCTGCTGTCTCCACCTGATGAGATGAAAATTACATCGAAACGCGTCGTGGTTGTGCAGTGTTTTCTGGTGGGCAACACCCAGTTTCTATCTGCTTTGAGTACGGTCCCAGTGATCGCCGTGACTATGGCTCACTTCAATGTGAACCACAGTCCACTATACTGAGATTGCGCGTCGCAATCCAATCACACAACGTGTAAGTCCAAACTTGACCCTCCAATTAGTCATTACCGTTGTGACAAATAGGGTTGCCCACCGTGACTTGGTAGCCAAAGGGGTAGTGGTGTGGGCTGCTATTCCAATGGTCCTGGTTCCAAATCCTGCTGTCTCCACCTGATGAGATGAAAATTACATCGAAACGCGTCGTGGTTGTGCAGTGTTTTCTGGTGGGCAACACCCAGTTTCTAAATGCGTTGAGTACGGTCCCAGTGATCGCCGTGACTATGGCTCACTTCAATGTGAACCACAGTCCACTATACTGAGATTGCGCGTCGCAATCCAATCACACAACGTGTAAGTCCAAACTTGACCCTCCAATTAGTCATTACCGTTGTGACAAATAGGGTTGCCCACCGTGACTCGGTAGCCAAAGGGGTAGTGGTGTGGGCTGCTATTCCAATGGTCGTGGGTTCAAATCCTGCTGTCTCCACCTGATGAGATGAAAATTACATCGAAACGCGTCGTGGTTGTGCAGTGTTTTCTGGTGGGCAACACCCAGTTTCTATCTGCTTTGAGTACGGTCCCAGTGATCGCCGTGACTATGGCTCACTTCAATGTGAACCACAGTCCACTATACTGAGATTGCGCGTCGCAATCCAATCACACAACGTGTAAGTCCAAACTTGACCCTCCAATACAGTTAGTACTTTAAAAATGAAAATAAGGACTTTTCATTTGCTACGCCGTGATCCTGCAATCAGCTTAGATTCACAGCACCCGCAGTTAACATCAACTAATTCCATGATAAGCTCCAGGTGTAGGCCGGAGACGTAGTGCTAAGTAACAAATTGTAAGTGGATGAGTGCATCGTCCAACCGGCTTTTAAATACTGTTAGTGTCGGTGCAGAGACGACCGATTCTGGGAGGTCATTCCACGGGTAACAGACACTAATGGGAAGGAAATGTCTGCGGCACTCCAACCGACTGTATCGTTCTGCGAGATTTAATGAGTGGCCCCTCAGATTTGTGTTGCCGTTGAGTTGCAGTAAATGGCGGCACACATGATGTGGTCCTCGCAGAATCAAGTATGCCATAATCAGATCGCCTCGTAGTCTGTGATAGCTTCCACTGTATATCCCCAATCGTTACAGCCTCTCCTTGCATGAAAGCTTGTGCATTCCATTTACGTTCTTAAATACCCGATGTTGTAGCTGTGCCATTGTATTAAGGTCGTGTTTCAGTCATGGATGCCAGGCTTGAATTGCGTATTCGATACGGAGGCGAACATACGCAGGTAGCATTTGTCGAAATATGGAGCTATTTATTTGTTCAAACTCCTGTCGCAACAGATCAACTTGTTGGTTTCCAGACTTTGTTGCTTTTTTGGATTGCCTGGAGTAACCCAATTCATCTTGAACCAGCACACCCAAGTCACGTTCGAGAGTTGATTGTTGTAGTATATTCGTTCCGAGCCGGGATGAGTAGCTGGTCTGATGTCGGCTGGAAAGCACCTTGCATGTATTGACGTTGCAATGCAGTAAGTTTTGGGCTGACCATTGATATACCGTATCTAGTTCACGCTGAAGCATGCGTTGGTCGGCCTTCGTCTAGATCCTGTGACAAATCATGGTATCGTCGGCAAATATTAGAACGTTTGAAGCGACTCCCTGTGCATGGTCATTAATAAACACAAAAAACAAACATATATGTAGAACTGGGCGTTGCGGCACACCACACTCGACTTGCATGGGGTCCGCTAAAGAGCTCCGAACTCTGATAACTAATTGCTTTTGAAGTAAAATGTTGGCAATCCAGTTTAAAAGATGGTTGCCGATCCTGTAATGCTAGAGCTTGGAGAGTAGTATCTGATGATCTAGACGATCGAAAGCCTTGTAAAAATCCAGGTAGATCACATAAACACCTTTTCCAGCGTCAGCTGCCTCGGTGCAACTACTGCGTGTGATTAGTACATTCGTTGTACATGACCGCTGTCGACGGAAACCGAGTTGCTTAGGCGTGATGATATTACCGTTTTCCAGATAGCACACCAGTGCATCGGCAGCTATGGATTCCATGAACTTGAAGAGTATAGGAAGGAAGGATACCGGGTAAGGTAGTTAGAAGGAGCAGTTCTGCTTCCACCTTTGTGAATCGGGGTTATTATTCCAAGCTCTCACATAGAGAGAACTTGATACTGGTCTAAGCAGCGCTAGAAAAACTGAGATAAAGGTCTTGCCAGTTGCCTTGCTGCTGCTTCCAGTGCCTCTGGACGAATGGTGTTGACACCCGGCGAGGTGTGTTTGTGTAGAGATGTCAGCTTTTGCAATACAGCCTTCGCGGTAATAGCGATGTGCATTAATCCTGGCGAGGTGACGACGAAGGTTGGAAGAACGCTTGGTGTCAAGACCCTCTGGAACGTGGAGGCATATTGTATCCGCAGTGTGTTTGCTGCTTCCACAACCGTTCTTGTTGGGTCAACAGCCGTCCTGACTGTAGGAAATCCTTGCCTTACCTTTCTTAGGCTATTGACATGCTTGTAAAGCACTTTATAGTTAGCAGTGAAGGTTTTCTTGATATTGTGCTGATAGGCGGCTTTGTCTTCTCTTATCTTTTGAGTGTAGTGGTTACGTTGGGCTAAGTAGTTGCTCCAAGTTTCTGGTGCTGGAGCTTCTCTGTACCCTCGCCATGTTGCGTTGCGTTCTCGCATCCATTTTCGAGTTCTGCTCCTAACAAGAGAAACTGATGTTCACTTATTGCAAGCTTTTATCTCTGAAGCCTTTGCAACCAGCTGCCTGAATTGGTTGACGAACTAGAGCCAGGCGACTTTCGGGGGTTCTTCGTCAAGGAACGACCAAGTTGTGGCGCTGACGAGCTGGACTAATCGATTGTACCTTGTGATGGTTCGCAGAGTCTCATCGTTCTCATTCCGATATTCTGTGTTATGGTTTCGGCTGACCTACCGATGACCTGCTGCTAGCGTGCACTCTGACTAGCCCGACTTCCCAAAGCAGGAGACCGGCGTACGGCTGGCAAGTATATTTTGCTTAACGTCCAACTAACGGTACATTCAAATTATGGCCAAATCAATAGCCCTCAGCGTAAAACGCTCTCATTGGCTGGTTCCGTCCCATTAACACCTTCCCCCGCAAAAGTTGACATAAGACTTCATTTTTGGATCCAACTGCATTCTTACGACAGGTCTCCGTAGTCGATCAGTACAGCGCCTGGTCTGGACCTTCGGTTCCTCTGAGACTTCTGTGCAGGATGCATCCGAATTGCTTTGGGGATTAGATGGCATGTCGAAACTCTCTAGTAGAATATCTAACGGTAGTAACCGAGCACCATTGCCCGCAGGGATGCTAGTTGGTCGCAGCTGATTGGAATGCCTGGTCCAAATCAAATTACCCACATTAACCTCATATAGCACCTGTCCAATATTTCTCCGAATCGATCCTACCACCCATTGCGGTTTTCCCGCGCGATAGTCTCTTACTAAGACACGCTGTCCGGGGTAAAAGCGGCGTGCTTGAGTTCTGTGTCGCTCGTTGTAGTACTGCTCCATCCGAACGTTCCTTTCTTGCTCATTAGTACACCTCGGAGTTAGCAGGGAATTCACAGTAGGGAGTTTTCTTCCCATTAGTGCTTCTGCCGGCGACAACTGGTTTGGTACTTGGGGATTTGAAGTTGATCTGTACACAAGCAAAAATGTATCAAGTATCTCCTGTGTGGTTCCTTCCCCCCGCATCTTTAGTAGCGATCGCTTAAACGTGTCGACGAAGCGCTCTGCTTGTCCATTTGACTGAGGGTGAAACGGTGGCGACCGTAGATGCGTGATACCATGCTGTGCGCAGTATTCGGCAAATTGGGAAGAAGTGAACTGAGTACCATTGTCAGTGACCAAGGTTTCTGGTATTCCGTGTTGACTGAAAAGTCTCCTCAAAATGTTAATTGTTGCACCACTTGTCGCACGCTCCATACAGAAGACCTCAGGCCATTTGCTATAGGAACCAACAACTATTAGGTACTGCTGACCGTTTAGGGGACCAAAGAAATCAGCGTGCACGCGTTCCCACGGTTTTGTTGCCAACGGCCAGGAAGCTAAGTCAGCTTTTCTCGGTGCCTTACTAGCAAGCGCGCATCTGGGACATGACTTTACTAGTTGCTCGAGTTCCGAATCAATGTTTGGCCAGTAGACAAAACTCCGAGAAATGCTTTTCATTCTGTTAATTCCAGGATGTGCCCGATGAAATTGCTGAAGGACTCTTTGGCGAAGTTCTTTGGGTATGACAATTCTCTCGGCCAAAAGTAAACACCCATTTACGATCGAAAGTTCGTCCTTTCTCCGAGAGAGAATTTGTAGCTCTCCGGATAGAGTATCACTTGGCCACTGCGTAGTGTGAAATTTGATTACCTGGCGCAAGAGGGGATCTCGCACAGTTGCGTCACGTACCATGTCAAACGTCACGGGAAGCTTCCTAAAATTCTCCATCAAGACCTGGTTGACCTCTGATTCAAGGGAGATTGCTGCAATTATAGATTCTTCCTGCTGATGCTGTTGTAGCTCCAAAAACCGGGAAAGTGCGTCTGCTTGACCTATGTCCTTTGTAGCCGTGTACTTCACCGCGAAATCATAGGCGAGTAAGGCCGTGGCCCAACGCTGCAGTCTGTTCGCGGTATAAACGGGTATACCGGACTTTGATCCAAATATGGCTAGGAGTGGTTTATGGTCGGTAAGCAGGGTAAACCTCCTGCCATACAACATTTTGTGAAATTTCTTTATTGCAAAGACTATCGCTAATGCCTCTTTCTCTATCTGCCCGTAATTCTTTTCGGCTGGCGACAGTGATCGAGCTGCGTGTGCGATCGCTTTTTCCGATCCGTCAGCAAACTTATGAGAGATAACTGCACCCACGCCATACTTCGAAGCGGCTGCCGCCACCACGATTTCAAGTGTAGGGTCGTAATGTGTCAGCAAAAGGTCAGAACACAGCATTCGCTTCACCTCCTCAAAGGACTTCTGAAAATCTTCGGACCAGTGCCAACGTTTGTCCTTGGTGAGTAACTCATTAAGTGGTCCACGCACGCTGTGCATGTGGCAGAAATTGACTGTAATGACTGACGAGTCCTAAGAAGGACCTCAGAGTAGGCACATCTTTGGGAGGTGGCATCTTTTTTATAGCATCAATGTTTGTCGGATCTGGACGTCTACCGTTCTTGTCAATTATGAAGCCAAGAAAATTAATGGAGTCCATGAAAAACGTGCACTTTTCTGGGCGAAGTCTAAATCCGTACTCTTGTTTGCGATCAACTACTAAGTGCAGCTTTCTGAAAAGGTCATCTGGGTTAGTTCCGACGACAATGATATCATCCAAATATGCGGCAGCACCATCTACATCTGTTAGCATAGTATCCATGATTTGCTGAAAAATTGCTGGCGCGGACTTAACTCCGAATGGAAGTCGATGATACTGATACAAACCTCGGTGCGTATTTATCGTCAGTAATTCTCTAGAAGCTTCATCAACTTCTATTTGTAAGTACGCATCCGATAGATCTAGCTTGGCAAAACACTGACCCCCATTTAGTTTCGAGAACAAATCATCTGGGACTGGCAGAGGATACTGATGCGTGTTTAACGCTTCATTCAGCCCAGTAGAAAAGTCGGCACATATTCGGATCTGGCCGTTCGGCTTCTTGACAACCACAATTGGAGCCGCCCAAGAAGAGTAGTTCACTGCATAGATAACCCCAAGTTTATCCAAACGATCAACTTCCTGGTCAACAATTGGGACTGCTGCGTAAGGTACTGGCCGCTTTGCACGGAAAACAGGAACAGCATCGGGTTTTAAGGACAATGAGGCTTGCAACTTTGTACACTTACCAAGTCCTTCACGGAAAACAGGTGCATATTTCTCTCGAATTTGTTCGATTGCCATTGCCTTGGGGACTTTTGGTTTGTGTAAGTGTACACTTGCACAGATTTGATTAATGGGAACATCTAAGAGGTTGAATCGCTCAATCCAGTCTAATCCAAGGAGGTTCAAATTCTTGTGCGTTGTGACGAAAATAGTTCCCCAAGCGGTGAAGTTGGCAAAGCGACACTCACATTCAATCTGACCGATCAAGTTTAGACTCGTACCTGATGCGCTCTTCGCTTTATGGTTAGTTGGTTTAATGTCAGGTGAACCGATAGCTTTCCATAAATTTTCCGTAATGACTGTAATATCGGAAGCCGTATCAATCTGCAGACGCGCTACTCTTCCGTTGATGGTAATAGTGACGAACTTTCTTCCATCTTTAACATCGTCCGTATAGTTAGCGTTTACTCTTTTCGCGAAGATTCGGTAACCTGCTTTTCGAGTATCACATGACGATCTAAATGATGTTTTGAATCTGCAGTGGGTCTCCTTGTGCCCCCGTCTAAAGCACCTTTGACAAACATGTTTGCTGAAAGGACACCATCTCACAAAATGCCATCCTCCGCATTGCCAGCAAGGTGATGGGGGTTTGGATTGTGGATATCTGCTAGGTTGGGCGGTCGGTGGGTCGTTTCCTGAAATTTGCTGGACAGATATATCTGCGGAATGTGCTCTCGAATCTTCCACCATAGCCGTATCGTGCTTTAAATTCATGATTCTTTGGGCTTCAGCAATGGCGTTTTGTAATGTAACACCTGTGTCGCCTTCCAACATACCAAGTATTCTCGTTCGTATCTCGGCGTCTTTTGGGGACTGTAGACTGCATACTAGTATCAAACACTCGAACTGGTCTTCCGTGAGCGACTTCAGTTTGCATTTCTGGCATTCACGTTTGACTATCGCCGCGTGAGCAATAAGACTGTCATTGTCCTTTTTGCATAGCTTTAGACAATTGTATCGGTTATTGAAAAGAGACGACTGGTCTCCAAACAACGCTGTGAGTCGAGCAACTGTATCATCAAAGCTGAAATCATGCGCGTTGTTTGGCAAAATGTAGTTAATGTATCTGTCATGTTCAACCGTTCCGAGTTTTCGTAACAAAAGGCGAACTTTAGATGCATCATCGAGACCTGACAACTCTGCCCTGAAAACATCTTCATAGCGTCTGAACCACGCATCGAATATTAATCCTGAGTCAGGATCGAATATGAACTCATTAACACTACTGATCATCGCATCCGCCGAAGGCTTCCCATTGTTCTGAACGACCGTAGGCTGCACAGATAACATTTGGGTGAGGGTTTCAATCATACGCAGCTGTGCTGTTTCAAATTGCTGCTGTTGCTGCAACAAAATGATTTTCAGGTCTTCCACTGAAATTGACATCTTGATCCACTACCTTCCGTCGCCAAAAATATATGTTATGGTTTCGGCTGACCTACCGATGACCTGCTGCTAGCGTGCACTCTGACTAGCCCGACTTCCCAAAGCAGGAGACCGGCGTACGGCTGGCAAGTATATTTTGCTTAACGTCCAACTAACGGTACATTCAAATTATGGCCAAATCAATAGCCCTCAGCGTAAACGCTCTCATTGGCTGGTTCCGTCCCATTAACATTCTGCATAGCATGCCAAGTTGAAACTGGTGACTGCGTTATCACTACGACACAACGAGCAGTCTATAACTAATACATCTGCGTCACCAGCCTGTGAGTTTGGTGACCACACCTTGGAGAAGGCCTCTCAGGAGCGTAACCTGGGTGTATTGATACAGGAAGATCTCGGGTGTTCAAAACAAGCAGAGAAGGCGACGAGAACCGGAAATCAACACTTTGGTCTTTTTCGCAGAGCCTTCGGTCGGTTTGTATCCTCAATATTTCCCCAAATGCTTAACGCCTACGTGCGACCGCACGTGGAATGTGATATTCAGGCGTGGCAGCCGTGGCAGAAACAGGATCTCGTTGCTCTCGAGACTCCTCAACGAAGGGCAACCAAGAACGTCAGGGGCCTCTTTCATTTGCCCTATCAGCTTAGACTGAAATCTCTAAGAATTTACAGCAGTCGATATCGGTTTTTGCAGGGGGGAGCTCATAATGGTTTAACCAATTCTCAACAACCCGAACCACATTTGCCGTCGGCTGTTGGAATTGAACCACAACACTAAATTAAGAGGTCACCCTCTGAAACTGACAATTCCGTATAGCCGGCTTGAATGCCTTAGAAATTTCTTTCCCCTCCGCGTGCGCCAGCCTTGGAACGCCCTCCCGAATTATGTCGTCTCTGCTCCCAAGCTGGCGATATTTAGAAAACGAGTTGACGATGCATTGTCTCATTTATATTTCATTTTATGACTTGTTAGTAAGGGGCTACAAAACTCAATCAAACAGTGTTTTGCCAAACTCCCAACCAATGGATTGATGGATTTATACGTTTAATACGTGAACATATCCCCTATTCTATATAAGTCTATGAGGAGTCCACCAGAACTCCTTTCACTGTATCATGCAAATTATTTTTCGCAATAATTCTTGTCCCACGGGACTTGTTAAGCAATGTTATTTTAACCGAAATAAACTACTGTTCCAGTGTTTCGTATGCTCCTCGTTGCTAAGCACAAGGTCCAGCACACATGGCATATGACCTTTACTGAACCGAGTGGGCAAAGTGACGTGATTGTAAAGTGGAACAGTGGTTACGAGATCTTGTAAATCGGTTGTGAATTTTTCTCCGAACGTGGCAAGAGTTTCTACACAATGTAGGTTGAAATCACCCATGCTAAGTATGTAAGTGTACTTTTGTAGTAAACTGAATCTTAAAGCAGCTGATAGGTGGTAGTCGTTTTCAAGTGTAGAGTTTGGGGGACGGCACATCAAGATAATAAGGCAAGCGTCCCTGCCTTTCAACTGCAAACGGCACCAAAGAGAGTAGGGGAACTCCGAGTCTGAATCCTCTACGGCTTCGCACTGTAATTCACTTGGATAATACAGGATTACTCCTCCTCATTTTGTGATCTCGTCGTACCGGATCAGCGACACGTCGGGACGCGAAACTTCAACGTCCGTCATTCCAGTGTGTAACCACGTCTCGGTGATACCAGTGACATCATATGACGCGAAAGCTTGGCGATGTTTCAGTTCGGCCAGTTTATTAAGAAGATCCTGAGCATTAGAGTACAAGCAGGCCAGTTTCTCGGTCTCTAGGAGCCCACAGAGGGGTAAAGGGGTCAAGTGTGGGGGAATGTCGACTGATAGGAGTTCTGCGGTTACTCGTTTTCTTGATGGGACAATGATACCTCGTTTGGAAGTTGATTCTTCCAAGGTGTCTGCCAACGTTTGTTCAGACCAATGTCAGAGTTAATTAAAGCAGCAGTCAAGGGAAAGACAAGAGACTTACCTGAAAACCTTAATACCCTAAGCGAACATTCAGGATCAAGGCGTCTACATCTTGTGTAGACAACATACCATCACAAACGGCTGGCTATCGTGCAGGGATAATGCGGCATCGGCGAGAAAGCTTCCTTGCGGCCTTTACTGCCCTGCCATAACCAGCCATTACCCCGCAGATAACTCAGCAGTAAACACGTTAAACAGGCAATCCGACTAGGAGACAGCAGCAGACGCGCCAATGGTGTCGGTTGTGAGCCATGTTCTGTAAAGTCTCGAGCCAAGCACAAAGCGAGTCATGTAGACTCCAGCCCGGAGGGCGAGAAGGACCAACGGTACACATTTTGGTCGTCAGTGAATTCATTTCCCGCTGCCAACTGAACTTCCGTCCACCTCGAGCCTTGTGCCACCCTGTACCTGACAGGTTAAACAAGGCCATCCTAGGTAAGCGGTGACCAGGCATACGTAGCACGTGCCCAATCCAACGCAACTTATTCAGTGCTATGTGTTGTTCTAGCGCGTTAGCATGATTGTCACTACCTAATGCTCCCTTACACACATCGTCGTTACGGACACGCTGGTTCCATCCGACTCCAGCAATGCTTCGCAGACAACGATGATCAAAGACTTGAAGGCGCCTCAGACCATCAGACCGTAGTAGCTGAGTCTCACTTTCATAGAGCAAAACCGCCTTCACTGTGGCGTTGTAAATACGGCCTTTCAGACGAAGGGAAATTCCCTTCTGTCGTCAAAGTTGCCGCAGGTTCAAGAAAGACAGTTTTGGCCATTGCAATGCGTGAAATGACTTCAGTTTTTATGCGTCCATCGTTGCTGATGCAGCTGCCGAGGTAAGCGAATTGATCAATCACCACGAATTCCTAGTTAGCATGGGTCATTGGGTCATAAATGGGCCGGTGGTCCTGCAGCAACACTTTGAAGGTGCGAAGTGCATACCAAATAATGGGACCACTCTGAACAGGCTATTCAGGGTTCATTGTGCCGCCGCAACATCATCGAAAAACAAGACAGTGTTGTCCGCATAAGAAAGACCAACTAATATTTCACCAGGCAGCACTTCAGAACCTACATCATGAGATTCCGCAAGGGAACACTCCATGATAGAATCCACGACGAAATTGAACAAAATGGGGAAATCGGACAACTCTGGCGAATGCCACTTGTGGTCGGAAAGCTATCCGATAGGACACAGTAGACCCTTACGCGACCTGTAGTGTTCGAGTATAGATAACAAAGGATGTTCATATATTTCGTGCGAACACCTTACCGTGCAAGTATTTCGAATAGAATGCGTCGATCGACGGAATGGAACCCACTGTTGAAATCGAGGAACACAGCTGTTGTCTGTCTGTGGTATGCGTGGCACCGCTCTAGCACCTGCCGCAGGGTGAATATATGGTCTATACAACCATGTTCTCGACGAAAACCTGTCTGTTCTACCCAAATCCGAGCTTCCCGTTCCACAGTGAGGCGGCGAATGAGAATGGAGACCAGTACTTTTGTCACAACTGGCCGTATGCTAATAATCCTGTGGTTAGAACAGTTTGCGCGACTGCCCTTCTTGTACATTGCCGCTATAATTGTTTGGCTTTAATTAGCCGGGACACTTTCTTTCTTTCGGATACGTCCGCGTAGGGAGGTCAGTGCTTTGCAGAGAACCTCACCCCCATCCTTAAATAGTGCAGGTGAAGGGGAAACCGGAACAGCGGCACGAAAACGGTAGAGGGCCGTGATTGCGTCTCGGACCACGGCCTCCGACGGAGGCTCTAAACTAACTGTTCCTGGCTCATACTGCATCAGCTGAGTTAGGAAGAAGTCCGGGAGCAAAGGGGCAGTTGAATTGATATGACAAATGTGCCACCCAACGAACCATACGACACTCCTCTTTGTTTTTTCAGTGCACCCACGCTGTCTCTGGTTGTCTCAGCGACGCCTGGTTTCCTGGGAACAGTGGTGCGGATCAGCTGGAAGAGCTTGCGCTAATGGCTTACTACTCCAGCCTCCTCAAATTCTTGAGCCGGAGTGGTCCACCAGATTTCCTTGTCAGCACGTAGGCTCTGCTTAAGCTCGCGCCTTATAACCCGTTTGGTCACATCGTGTTCAGAGCCGGTGGGGAGATTTCTTCTAGATTCCAACAGGTTCACCGACCTCTCGGATATCTAGTGATTGGTGCGGTGACGATAGATAGTGCCACAAGAAGATGCTCCTGCGTAGCGCATGGCGGCCGAGATCCTATTCCACTAGGGCTCAGTGTCATTAGGACAAGGGAGCGAAAGTTCGGTATGCACTGCGTTTTGATAGGCTTTTCTGACCGTGGGCTGAGACAATTTCCCAGTTGCCAATCGGAGGAGTCGCTTGGTGCTTCTCTCGGTAAAGTTCATGGAGAAACGACAGCGTATCTAGGTATGATCAGAGTCGACGCAGGTATTCCAATACGAGCGGCAAAACAGGATGGAACTCCGCAACCTCTAACTTAGGGCTATGTGATCAATTTGGGTTCATCGCTGGCCAGTTACATGAGGACGCCAAGTGGCAGTTCGGCGCCCACTGTGTCTAAAAGCAGTGTTACTAAGAAACAACTGATGCTCTGTACACAGTTGCAGCAGACGCTCACCGTTGTCAGTCCTTTCGGAGTTAAGCCCATAATTACCACCCAGCTGAGGTTCTGAGGAATTCATATCCCCTGCAAATATTATAGTATCTGAACTAGTAGCACTATGTAGTGGCGCGTTCAGTTCATGATAGAACCTTTCCTTGACAGTACTTGAACTGCAGTCGGTGAGAGCACAAGTGGATATCATAAACAAACAGCGTTTTGTACTACTTCATGAATCAACCCTAGTTCTCAAACGGACTGCACATAAACGGCTGTTCACCGGAATCCAATCAACCAAAGATGGCA
Organism: Dicrocoelium dendriticum; assembly: GCA_944474145.2. NCBI lineage: Eukaryota > Metazoa > Platyhelminthes > Trematoda > Plagiorchiida > Dicrocoeliidae > Dicrocoelium > Dicrocoelium dendriticum. Next base: position 50,793,744 of record OX104062.1, read on the forward strand.
CAGCCTTGGAGCTTAGAATGATACCCACACTAGCTTGACCCGTGAGTGCTGCATCGGCGTCTCCAGATGCGTGCAACCAATAACGAAAGGATAAACAGCGTGAAATTAATTTATCAACCTCATTAGGGTCATTGATCCTAGCTTCGGACACACAACGCACATCAATCCCAAGTGTGTCCAAGGTGCGTGCGAATGCAGCCTGTTGACCTGTTTGTCTTAGAGTGCGAACGTTAAATGTCGCCACGGAAACGCGACAGCGTAGCCTTGTAAGGGAGTTGGTAATGATTTAATTTTCCAGAAATAGACGCCATTTATTTCAAACCCCCAACCGTTGTGGGAATGCTGAACATCGTGTAAAGGATAAGTCAAAGAGTGAAATCTGCCGGAATTGCGGCAAGACCGGTCACTTTTCTCGGGTTTGTCGTTCCCGCGCCATTTCTTTAATTGATTCTGCAAATAACTCTAGAGCTTCTCCGGTCCCCACTGAACAATCCATATATGTCGTTAATAAATGCGAAGATCCACTTTCGTTTCCAACTCACGAACCCCAACCACCTTTGCCATACATTCGTCGTTTTTTGCAGTTAGAAAGAAAACCATTTGTCTGAACATGGAACTAGATTCCGCGTCAACAACCACAGTTGTGCCATATTGTTTTTACAAACAGCACTTTGGTCAGCGAACTGTACATCCTCCCTCTTACAATTTCAGCAGCTACTAAGATGGTGATGTCCACATACTCTGTTTTGTTACGGCTTCAATGGTTCTTATAAACAGCAGGAAGCGTATAGTTGAAGTTTACGTCTCTAAAACTGATAGTAAACTGATAGTAAACCTCTTATCGAACGTATCACTATGCGTCAGCCGGATGACAGTTGCCAGTGTCAATCTTCACCCGTTACATTCCAGTTACCCAAATCTCTTTCTTCCGGATATTGGTAGTCCCAAAAGCAATACACCTCATTCGGTTGAGCTCGGGTTACAAACCGTTCAGCATTTCTCAACCAAGATCTGTACCTCTGGCCAAGCGAGAAGCGTTGTCGCAAGCTTTGAGAAATATGGTCACGGAAGACTTGATAGAACCCATACGGCGTTCTGTATGGGTACATCCACTAGTTGCCCTTCAAACGAAAGATGGCTCTATTCGTCTATGCACCGACCTAGGAGCGCTTTATCGACATACAATTGTGGACAAGTTCCCTGTGCTTTCTCTCGACGAGTTGTTGGTTAGACTTTCAAAGGCGAAACTTTTCTCAACGCTGGACATTCGCAGTGCATACTATCACATGTCATTAACTCCAGATTGCCGACATTTGACTGCTTTCCTCTCGCAAGGCGGTTGATATCAATACAAAGTGCTACCAGTGGGCCTTAGTAGTGTCCCAGCTGCTTGGCAGACATTTATTCCTTTATCGTTATCAGATCTCAAAATATGTGTTGTGTAGATGGATGATATATGTGTCTTTGGAAGTAATCCCAGCGAACATCAGGAAAACCTTCATAATGTGCTGCATAGACTGATTGAACTAAACCTCCGTCTGAACATAAACAAATGGCAATTCGCTGTAACGGAGGTCGAGTTTATTGCACGTGTTATTTCTACCTCGGGTATTAAGCCTAATGTGCAGAACACCACAGCCATTCCCGATTGTCCAAAACCATGCAATGTTACACAGACGAAACATTTCTTGGGTTTGTGTTCTCATTAAATTTGACATTTACCGAATTTTGCGAGTATTGCTGAACCGTTACGCAGGTTGACACGCCAAAACCAGGAGTTTCGTTGGTTCAGTGAACAAGACAATGCTTAGATGACTATACTAGTGATCATTGAATTCACTCCTACGGTGGCGATCTTCAGTGTGCACTGTCCAACGTTTGTTTCAATGGATGCTTTAGATGTTGGCTTGGGTGCAGTTCTATCCCAGCAGCACGATGGCGAGGAGAAAATAATTGCGTACGCATCCCGTACCTTGTCTGATAGTGAAAGTGATTACCCCACCGGCGTCTGGGCATGTGGGAAATGGCACTTTTACTTATTCGGACGTCGATTCACTTTGCGCACCGATCCTTCTGCTCTTTCAACATTACTAAGTCGAAGTAACAAAGGTCCAAAGCCGGTACGCTTAGGTCGCTGGTACTCACGTTTATGGAACTATGATTATGAAATAAAATACGTGCCAGGGTGCTTTAACTAACTTGCAGATGCCCTATCGAGACTCCCACTGTCCAATGATGGGGAAAATGAGGACTTAGAAGAGGTAAAAATGGCATCGTAGCTCTCAGACGGAACACCTACAATAACATTTGACCTGATACGAGAGCACACTGACAAAGGCCCTCTCCTAGCAAAACTTCGGGAGTACATATCCACTTCATGGCCCAGTCGTACCAAGATCCAACCTGAGTTCCTTTCATACTATACTCTACGGAACGAGCTTTCTACTGTGAGCAACTGCATTATTAGAGGCGAGCAGTTTGTGGTCCCTGCAACCCTTATTCTTATGGTGGTTACATGTGCGCATGAAGGTCATCCAGGGATTGTGCGAACAAAAGCTCGGATACAGCAGTACTATTGGTGGCCGGAGTTGAATTCCAGCGTCGAGGTGGTTATTCAGGAATGTTACGCCAGCCAACAATCCGATAAGAGTGCGAGGCCCGTGAATGCTCCAGTCCAACCTATTGTGCACCCAATGAAGCCATGGACAAAAATTGCCATCGATATTATGGGCACGTTTGCCATTGGACCTCCGCAGAAGCGAAAGGTGCTAGTGGCTACATGTTTCTACAGCAAATGGCCAGAGGCCATTCTATGCGGGACGTAACTACAGCCGTCATCATAAAGTGGCTTTGTTGTTTGTTTGCAAGGTACGGTTTGCCAGAAGAAATAGCCATGGCCCACAGTTCCGAAGTAACGAGTATGTTGAATTCCTAAAGCGCAATGGTATCAGACACACGAGGACTGTACCTTATAATCCTGCAGCGAATGGACTCGTGGAACGACTTAATCGTACTTTGAAAGGATTACTACAAGACCTTCGGCTTTCGGGAGAATGCTGGGATGATGCGTTGGTATCTGCATTGGAGGTGTAGTGAACCTCTCCACATGCTGCAACGGCAAGAACCCCCTCGGATCTAATACTGGGGCGAACAATTCGAACTCGATTAAATGCAGTCTTTACATCTGAAAATACCGCCGCGCATCGACAATACGGAAGACGGGCTGTTTACCAGGCTAAAGATAGACGGGTTGGGAAAACCTATCCTCTAGGGACATTTGTTCGTGTTAGACTACCCAATTTTCGGAAAGGAGATAATGTATTCGGACCGCCGACCCATGTGGAATCTGTGTGCACGCCAGGAACTTACAAGTTGGCTGATAGGAAAAAGGTGAATGCAAGACGGCTGCATACAGCGTTTCCCAACGTGCTATTGAACAGAGGAACACACCTATAACACAGCGCTAGGTACAAACTAATACAAACTTACGACGTTCGTTCGGATACGCCGCCCTGTCTACCGATACGCTTTAACTGATAACACCACATTACACTTCTTCGGGGTGCTGACATTAAATTAAATCGTCCATGAACATGTAGTGCCTATATTTTTACGAACAGAGTAGGGGACAAGGTCGCGTTCAAATACTTTGCTTTGTTTCTGCCCCCGATTCGTTTACCCTACTCTCCTTTTTATTTAGCACTCGTTGGCCTATCATGTGATTTTTCAGTTGATTGGTTGCAATTCGAACATCTAACGATTTAATTGTACTGAGCGTGTGTGCGGATAGTTTCCTCCATACATACGTTCCGGTGCTGCTCTGGTCTGCTGCTTTATCGGGATACAACAGGATGGAATTCAGACTGATGACTGCCGTGGCCAGGCATTTGATAATGGTAATGTTATAGCAGGATACCGTTTGCGTGTCCAAAGAGACATTTGCGAAATCAACTTAAAAACTAGAGGTGTGTCATGCACCAACCATTCCCTTAATCTGACTTGAGTACCTGCCGTCTCTAGATGGCACACTCTATGACGTTTTTGGTACAATGACCAGTTATGCACGTTCTTCCTTACCTCTACATACGGATGGAATGTGTTGATTTAAATGCTCGGTTTAAGTATCATGCTGGCTGTGGAAACTAGACTGAGCATGGAACAGACTCGGAAGTCTGCACTGTTCTGGAACAGCTCACAGAAGAAGGAGTAAATGCAGGCACAAGATCAGATAGCACCGTACAGTTGTTTCCGTTTAGTTCACTTCTGAGCCTATGGAGTTCTGTTCTTCGAGAAATCAATGATGTACAGGAATATCTTCAGACTAACTGGCTGGATCTGTAGCAAAGTTTTGTTAACTTCACAGCGTTAAGTTTGTCCTCGTCTGAATGAAGAGAAGATAGTGTACAGTGCAGGGCTTGGATCCGTAAATTCGACATTGGATTGGGGGTAAGCATGAAGTTTCGAAGTCGCAGAAACAAACGAATAGACAGTGAAGGATTGCTTAGTACCTCAAAAGGATTCGGTGTAGCTTTGAAACGGGAAATACTGTTTGTCATAGCAGGCCGACGAGTGAAATATACCGAAGATTGTAGCAACTTTATGACCTTTATAATAAATATACTTTACGTTCTTACACTGTCGAATTAGTTTAATGATAAGTATGATTTTCCGCATAGCGAAGTTAAGGAAGAGATAGAAAAAGAGGAGTACTTCCCCGAAACCGGAATATCGCAATATTTTTGAAGGTTTCAAGAAACGACGAAAACAATGGATTCTTAGAACTTTTGGCATTCATAAGAAATACCATCTTGGGTATCTGCACTGAATATTGCGATATTATTGCGCTTCTTCCGTACCCGAGACATTAGCATGGCCAGTCCTGAGTGCTCTTTCTCAAAATCTAACCTAATAAAGATCTACCTTCGAACAGCAGTGAACCAAAAAAACTCGGGGACCTGTTATTTCCCTCCATAGAGATGGAACTTGCCGATGGACTGAATGTTGATAGCGTTACCGATAATTTTGTCGCAGGTAAAACACAAACAGCGTATTTGTAGATTTCACACACGAGTATAGTAACATTACAAAACACCTGCATTTGCAGAAACGCCCTAATATTAGATCTGTGTGTTGTTCCATGAAGCCAATTATTGATGGGCTGATCAAAATTGCGAAGCTTTACTTATTGACGACTGCCAGGGGGCAACGAAAGATTGACGGCCGTCCTGGGCGGCAAAACAAGGTGCTACACCCGTGCTTCGTAGCCAACGATGACTTTAGACTTGGGGGCGCCGAGGGTCCTCAGAAGAAAAAGCGCTGTCTCAATACTATGAAGAAGGACCGCGCTCATTGTGATCCTGTAAACACGGCAACTCTGGCGTAAGGAAACCCTTTTCTGCCTCCAAAGATGCAGAAGATTGGGAGAAGCGGTTCTAGCTTTTGTGATACGTAAAATGACATCAGTCGTTATGCGCCCATTGTTGCTAATCCTACTACCAAGGTAATTGAATTGATCAACTATATTGTGTTCCTCGCTATTAATCGTCAAGGGGTCGTCAAGTGGCTGGTGGTCCTGCAACAACACACTGCACCTGGAAGGTGTAAAGCGCATGCCAAATCATTGGACCAAGCTATAAAGACCAATCAGCATTGACTGAGCTATTTCAACACCGTTCAACAGCAAGACAATATCGGCCGCTTTATCAAGATCAATCGGCTTATCATCATGCAGTACTCCAACCCCTGCACGTTGAGATTCCATAAGGGCACACTCCATGATGGAGTCCACGACGATGTTTAACAAAAAATAGAAAAGTGGGCAACTCAGATAAAGCCAGTTGTTGTCGGAAGGATATTCGTCAAATCACCGTATACTCTGACGCAGCCTGTTGTGTTCGAGTATAGGGCATGCACAGTGTTCAACTTTTTCGTTTGAAGAACATTCTATATCTCGAATGCGTGGAACGCATTCTTGAAATCCTGGAGTACAGCAATTGTCGGCCTGCGACGCCGCTCTGCCACCTGTCGCAATGTATGGTCTATAGTATAGACCATGCTTCTATACAGTTTCTATACAGCCCCGTGCTTCGTGGACATCTACTTACTCTTTCCTAATCCGGGATTACCATTCGTAGTGGGGCGATGAACGCGAATTGAGGTTGGTAGTTTTGTCCCCACCGGCGTTCGGCTGATACCTCTGCGGTTAGCACAGTTGGTGTGACTGCGCTACTTATACGTGGCCACTACAAATACTTCATTCCTGTTGTCCTGGTTGGTATCTTCATTTCAGACCTGTACGAATAGGGAGGTCAGTGCACTGCAGCGGATTTCACCGCCATACTTAAGTAGTGCGGGTGCGAGAAAATCCGTGCCGGAAGCATGAAAACTATTGCATTTCGCACCTCAGCTTCCGATGAAACCCCTTAACTAACTATTCATGGCTCACGCTGTATCATCTAAGTAGGAAGAGCTCCGAAATAAGGAAGACAACTGGAATGATTTCCAAAGGGATATACCCAAGGAGCCATACTGCGATCCTTACTGTAAATCACGATACTCGCGCTGTCTCAAATTGTTTCACTGACTTCTGGTTTCCTGGGACCTGTAATGGGGAGCAGCTGAAAGAAATTGCGGTGATTGCCTACTACTCCCGCACTCCCCATTTCTTGAACCCTACTGGTCCACCAGGCTTCCTTGTCAGCGCGCAGGGTTCACGTTAATTCGTGCCTAATAGTCCGTCTGGGTACATTATGCTCAGTGCCAGCCGGGAGTTTTCTTCGGATTCCAAAGATTCACCGACCTCTCGGATATCCAGTGGCTGATGCGGTGAGGATTATTAGTGCCGCAGACAGAAGTTTCTGCATGTTGGATGGCGACCTAGATCTTATTCAACTGAAGCTCAGCGTCATTAGGACGACAGAGCGAAACCTCGGTGCACAAAGAATTCTGGTACGCTTGCCTGACGGAGGGCTGGGATCCTTTTTCATTTGCCAATGGAGGAAGACACTTGGTAAGTATCCTGTTAATGTTCCTGGAAAAACGATAGAGTACCAAGACACTAGCAGAGTTGACTAAAGTACTCCACAACGAGCGCCAATCCAGAATGGAACCACGCCACCTGTAAGTTGGGCAATGTGATCTATTTGGGTCCATCGCTGGTCAACTACAGGAGGACGCCAAGTGGCACTTCAGTGTCCACTGTGTCTAAAAGCGGCGCTACTAGGAAACAACTGGTGCTCCGCACACAGCTGTAACGGGCACTCGCCGTTGTCCCTACCGTCGTAGTTGAGTGCTTCCTTACAACCTAGCGGAACTTCTGATGAGCTCAGGCGACCTACTTCTGCATAAACATCCCCTGCAACAACAACCATACCTGTACTGGTAACACTGCGTAACAGAGTGTTTAGCTCGTAGTAGCAGGTGTCCTTGGCAGTACCAGAACTGCATTCAGTGAGGGCGTATGCGAAATCCTCAAACAAACAGCGTCTAGTATTAGTTGGTGTCAAAAGAGGTTGCAAACAAACGTTTGCTCACGGCAACGCGATCAGCCAAAGACGACCAAGCCTAAGGGCTGAGAATGATGCTCACCCCTGATTGACCAGTGACTGCTGCATTCGCGCCTCCACATGCGTGTACCCACTAGCGAGAGGACAAACCGGGTGCAGTTACTTCGACAACCAGGTGGGGGTCATTGATCCTAGTTTCTGACACATAACACTCGTCAATAGCCAGAGCGTCTAACGTGCGTGCGAGTGCAGCCTGTTGATCTATTTGTCTTACGGCGCAGATGTGAAACGCCGCAACGGGAATGGAATGGGGCGGAATTATAGTGAGTTGCTGGCGACTGGTATCCGGTGTGTCGTGCTGAAAGATAGCTGTGGATGGCAGAACTGCAGTGGTATTGCGGCAGCTGTCAATTAACCTAGGAATTATGGAACGCAGGTTAGTGATGGGGTTGTGAGAAGAGTAAAACTGGTAAAAAACGAGTGTCAACAGTATATATATATATATATATATATATATATATATTTGCAACAGTCTATGAATAGACATTGCACCATCGGAAACCATGGAACTCAAAACAAGGTACAGAAATAGTAAAAGAAAAAACAACACAACACAACAATGTCCACGGTTTCGTCAGAGGGCGAAATACTACCCGGTTGCCCCAGCCGAAGTAGGGTGTTGACTTAGGGGACACCACCCCGAGCCTTTGGCTGAATAGCCTGCCCGCAAGGCAGCGGAGCGAATTCAGGGAATCGCGCCCATTGGGAGCCGGTGACTGATTGATCAGTAGAATGTTTTCGATCCTCCGCTCTGCTGTATACAGCAAATAATGTTATTAAGCTACGCGACGGTCTATGCAGGATGTGGTTGAAGTTTAAAGAAATAGTCATGGTTGTACATGGGCTGGGCAAGGGCGCCCAGACCTGAAGGAGTTGCCTAGTCTGGTAGGGGCAGCATTCAGGGTACCCGGGGTCACCCCAGTATGGCTCAATAGGACGAAGCGGCACGCATACCATCGAACCCAGTCTCTTTGCGACAATGTGATCAAGCATCAAGGGTTAAAAAGAGGGAGTGTAAAATGGAATTCGTTACTAAGCGACTTGACCAAAAACGCTACATGTCTAGCGTAAAACGAGCATGAATGTGTAGGAATATACTACCTATCATTCATTCCGCTAGATTCATTTGGTATGGCGTCGTTGATCATTCCATACAATCATCAGAGCTTAAACAAATTGACTGCAAACCTATGTTAAACAGTTTTGTTATTTGTTTAGTTTGGACAAATCTTTCAAAACTCACATTTAAAAAACGGAATAGATTTTTGTGTGTGTAGATTCGTCGCAGTTAGACACAGACAGACAGCCGCCACACATCCAGGAAAGCTCTAGACGGTCGGTTCGTCCTATTGGGAGTCATCAGTAGCGCGCACCCGTCGAATCCTGCCGGACTCGAACCCACTTTACTCTTACGAGTCAGCGACATATGTCACTGCGCCATGGGCGACGGCAGCGGACCGCCATGACTGATATCTACCTGCGACATAGCGTGGCTCATCCTCCCCTGTCTTGCATGCTATGAATTTGCAGAGGATAGGGCTGGCCCCCAGAGCAACGACTTCCTTCGCAAGCCGGTAGCTCAGTGGTAGAGCAGCGGACCGGAAATTCGTGAGACCGGGTTTCGATTCTCCGTCGAGGCACATTATTGTGTGTGAATTTTAATCGTGACTTCTACTTTCTACGAACTTAACTCCAAATGTTATTGCATGAGCTGAGTTAGCTCAACGTTGTAGCGCCCAAAAAGATAACTCTTATCTTTCGTGTACAATTTACTTGTTGACCGATTGTACATTACTCCTTCTTGTTTTAATCTTACAACCGGCTCGACACACAACTGCCTTGTAAGTCCCCGCGCTCACGTGTACGCTCTTGTCTCGCTTCATCCGTCCGCTTCTTGTTGTAGCCCATCGAATACAATCCGCTGTGTCCGACTCCAATTGCCTTCTGATATCCGCGCTTAATTCCGCGCATCGTCTCGGACTAGTATTAACTAGTCCTACAAATTGGTGACCCCGATTCGCACGCGCAAATTCAACATTTTTTTCTCGTTTGTATTTTTTTGGTGAGTTCGTTCCTTTTTCTCGATTATATACCTATATTCATTTGTTTCTTGCGTAATTTTAGTACTTTATCGTATTTTGTTCGTTCTTTATCTTTCGACTCACATTTCAA
>OX104062.1:50803976-50950922 GCA_944474145.2 Dicrocoelium dendriticum
TTGAGCAAAGTGAGGGCTTTCGGCAAGCTGCCTCCGCCATTTAATATAACTAGTTTCGTACTAAAAGGATGCCCACCATCACCTTCTTCGTCAATTTCGCTAGTGGAGTCATGAAAATCGCGTTTACAGGACACCACTTAGAAGGTGTGGGGCCGCTTCCATGTGAACTACCTCTTGCCTTGGGGTATGCAGACGTCATTGCCTTCATTCATGACAGCTCCTAAACGTGTCGCGCTGTAGTGGACAGATCCGCACAGGCTGTCAGCCGTTTCGTGCTATGCCGTTTACCCTCAAAGTGCAAAGCTTTTCTTCAAGTTTCGCAGGGATTGCTTTCTTTGCTGACATTGGTGGGATCAACTAGAATTCCTTCAAAAGTTCAACAGTCTACGTAGTTGTATCAGCGATGTTGAACTTGAAGACGGGTCCACAAACCGTACAGCAAAAGCATGTGGCGCTTATGCTAATATTCGCCACAACGAGCGCCGGCGCAACATCACTATCTATCTGAAGGGTAACGTGTACAATGCACGGGTACGTTCGACCCTACATCACCTGGAAAGCCTCGTGGGATCCCTAACTACTTATCAGTAAACCTTTTCATACCGACCCTAACCTTTTCTTCTCTCGCTTGCTGTTTTCAATCCCTTTCTTATCGGACGTCCGGCTTTACTGCATTGCCGTGATTATTGGCTCACTTGCCTAGTCTGTTTCCCTCAGTCTGCTACTATGCTATTAAGACCTACGCGGCATGCGCTCCTTAGTCTTAACATGATGTTTCCCTTAAATTTAGAGCCTTCTTTACTTGCTCACCATTTACTGCTGGCTCCTTTCTTACCTTTACTACATGTCCTTATCCACACGCGCCGACTAATCAAGTCCTACCCGATCGGCCTCCTGCTCTCCGGATTTATTCAGACTTCTGAGACGTCACCTCTCTTGACTCGTCTGACTCTACTATCCCTTTACATTACCTAGAGAGCCTATTGGACTTCTCCTACCTATCGTAAATAAACCCTTCTCATCCTGTCGCTAACTTATGTGTTATCGCGCTCTGTTCTCAATTGTTCTTCAACTGGCGGTGTGGTGATCTAGTCCACCGATCAGTTTCCTTCTCTCTGATTGCTGATATGCTACTCTGACTTAAGTGGTATACGCTATACAGACTCAGCGCTCTTGATCCCTTACTACGTGAGGCTGCTAGACTCGTTCACCTTCTGTTACAGCCTCTTTTCCTGCCTTTAATGTTACGTGCCATTCCTACGCGCCGACTAATCTAGTCTCGCTAGGTCAGCCACTTGCTTCCACTTTTACTTAGAGTTATTCCACGTTACAAACCTTGGTTCGGCTGACTCGACGTCTGGCTTACATCACCCGGAAAGCCTCGTTGGCTCCCTCACTCCTTATCAGTAAACCTTTCTCATACCGACCCTAACCTTTTCTTGTCTCGCTTTCTCTTTTCTTTACCCTTATTAATCGGACGACCAGCTTACTGCCCTGCCATGATCCTTTCTCAATGGACTAGTCTGTTTATCCCTGATTGCTCCCATGATACCGAGCCTTAAACGGTATTTGCTCCGCAGAGTTAACTCTATTACCACACATTAAATAAATAAATAAATAAATACTTTATTCTCGAGTATGCGAGGCACGCCCAAGGAGGCATGATCATGATTGTTATAGCCTCTTTCTTATCTACACTGTACGACCTAGTCCTAAAGCGCCGATTAATCCAATACCGCTTAGTCGGCCTCGTAATCACTAAATTCATTTGGACTTCTGAGGCATCACTTCCATTGGTTCGGCTGACCTATTGGTGCCGTTTACACTACTTGGAGAGCCTCGTGGGCTATTCCACTCCTTACCAATGAACCCTTCTCACCCCGACCCTAACCTTTTCTTCTCTTGCTTTCTGTTTTCTTTTCTTTTTAACTCGGATGTCCGGCTTTACTCTCCTGCCGTTATCCTCTCTCACCTGACCCGTCTGTAACTTTCCGCCTGCTTTTATTTCCTATTATCCTTGGCCTTTTCTCTTTTTGCGCTCCAATTTGTATTCCCACAGCTTACACTCATTGCGCCTATCCAAGTTATCCTCGTGCGCATGGTCTCATTCGCTCTGAGCTCGTTCCTGAGTATTGGCGGCACTCGGACCATTGCTAATTGTTGCTTGACTAGTACTTCCATTAGTATGCTCAACTTACCACTCTTCCCATTCCTACGCTCTTTACCTTATGCTCACACTGGTATACTATTGAGGCCGTACGTGTCATAACGACACCCAATGCACGGTAGTTTTGGCCCCCTGTGACCATTTTCCTAGATTCTGAAGGCTTTTGGACTGTAGAATCATGAACGCTTTAGTGTAATTACTCTTACGAACTACTCCTCGTATTACCGTCAGCATTCATCCGCTCATAGCCGATTCCTTGAAATTCCTTTTCCTTTTGGAATGTTGCTCTACCTGTCTTGCTCCCGCATTCGGTCTCAACCTAGTTGTCCTCAGTTTCACCTAAGATGCCTCTCGCATTCTGGCTTCTGCCATCATCATCGGTTTACCTGTTTCTCTAAAACCATCGCATCATTCGCTTAACTTTTGTTAAAACACTTTGTTATATCGGTCTTTTGACCCTGCGCGTGCAGAATCTTCTTCCCACGTAGTAGCTGTAGTCTGAGTCACACCAGCGACGCAATGTATAGAACGCGCTTGCGAATTATGTATACTAAACAAAATTACATAAGTTTGAAGGCATCATAGGCACCGGTGAGCGCCACCAGTCTGTGTTATTGCTTCTTGATTCATTGCTGTCTCTGTTTGGCCACCTCTGGTCCGTTGCCCGTTTTTCCCGAGATTCCCACAGGTACATCAGCCAAAACAAGAAGGTTTATCCACTGGGACTGGCCGACCCATCCTCAAAACGCTTGGTCCTTTCTCCAGGAAATGAAAAACCCACGCACTGGTCCAAATGGAGCTCATTCCGCCATTCCGGAGGCTCTACCTTCATGGGGTCTAAACAAATGGGTTTAGCTTGCCTTGTACTCAAAGAACAATTTACTCACCTAGAAGAATATATGTACATGGATCCCCCGTTCCACAATCGAAGACAAACAACTCTTTCGTGATTACCTTCACTGCCTCAAACATTCCTATTCGCCAGTCACCTGGAGCTATGCTGATGTCCTTTCACGGACAGCGTTGCGCACGTATACGTGGCTATTCCAATGGTCTTCCATGGAATTTTCACTTGGCTACGGAAACAGTTACACTTACTTACATTTGCAGGAATCCCAAATCCAATTTGCGGAGAATGGCGTTTTTATCTATTAAGGACATATTCAGCCACAAGAAACAACTTCACTCACCGACCCCATGACAAGTCCAGCGAGGATAGCTGGACATGGTTTGCGAGCCGAGCATGAATATAATAGAAGAGCCGGCCTCTATTAACAGTGTGTTTACTCACCTGCATCATTATCATTCGACTCTTCGAATCTTGCATCATTGACCAGCTTCAACGACTGCTGCCGTATCAGAACTAAGCCATTCGGCCAACCAACGAAGATTTTTGGCTGTCAACCGACTGCGAATAATAGAATGCAAAATCGGTCTATACGATGCATAACCGACTTGCACTACTGTTCAACGAAAGCTACGGCAGTGTTCCAGGACGTGGTGGGTTCTCGCCTGGCAAGCGTTCTCCCTATAAAATGCCACAAATGTCCGCTTAACAACACTGCAACGTGGCGGATGTGACTCGCCACAAAATAAAGTCACAGCTAAGCATTTCACACTGACGCAGTCCTCAGCCTTCTACATCGAACCTGTGCAACTAATTCTGCTATGAAGAATGCTTTGTTGGAGCACAGATCATCTCTATCTCGTAATGGTTATTGGTTGCAAAAAGCCTTGTTTAGGCTCCTGTGCTCACGGATCACTACCTGGCGAAATTACCCCCAACTTGTGTTTTGACGGATTTTTGCGCCACAGCGCCATAATGTCCCTGGGTCTGACTATTACCTGACAGTATGCTCACTCATACGGACAACATCTTTTCCTTTATAACTTTCATTAAAACGAAATGTTTTAACATTCCACAGAAGCTATGCTTGTATGCATATTTGATCACGCCTTTACAGGTGTGTCTCGTTTTACCGAGAATATACTATTTATTTATTTATTTATTTATTTATTTATTTGTTTCACGTATCTCTTGACTGGAGGACTTTCGACTACGGAAGGCACATTCTCCTGCCAAAACAAAGCTTGTACAATCGGTCATTCTAAACTCTTCAATCCGCTTTGACCGCTCAAATGGCCGTGGTTACCACAATCTCTAACCAATTTCACTACATACCCCGGGGGATCTGCGATTCTTTCTTCGGAACCTATCCTGTCCTCCAAGACTTCAACATATTTCAACGTATATTCTTCGAGGCTTCACGTGGTTCTGCAGACGATCAACACATCATATCCAGAAAGAATGCTTAGTTCCTGTCCTACCGATCTGGTACAGGAGAGGACGCAGGCACGCAATGGCCACTCGCATAGCGCATCAGTCAGCAGAAAAATGGGACGCAACTCGACTGCGAATAACGGGGCGAAAGAACGTTCAACAAGAAACATAGCCAGTTACAACTTGCCATTCAATGGATTGGCGGCAGTGTTTCAGGACGTGGTGGGTTTTCGCCTGGCAAGCGTTCTCCCTATAAAAAGCCACAAATGTCCGTTTAACAACACTACAACGTGGCGAATGTGACTCGCCACCGAATAAGGTCACAGCCCATAACTTCACACTGGCAGCTCAATTAGAATCATCATACTGGATAGCTTGCTCTTCAATTATCTTCCAATGGATCACTCAGGATTCTTTATCTATTATTACTCGAGGCATGACTGCGATATATGGCAGAGCGATTATGTCCAAACAAATCGTTCTTTCGCATGTTCACTATCGCACAGTTCCAAGCATGGACATATGAACAATTTTCTACCGTCACTACAGTTCCCATAAAATGTCTGTACAGCTGTACATACCTGATCATGCCTCAACTGGCGTGCCTCGCATAGTCGAGAATAAATATTTATTTATTTATGTCACGACCACTTCCAGAATATACCATTTATATATGTTCATTTATTGATGTAGCCATGCAAATACGTCAGCATTAGGTGGGCAACATCTTGCGCCGCACATTTACATCCCATGTATTACGTTGTGTTACCTTGCTATCCAAGACACTAAAGTATAGCCGTGTATATCATTAACCTTAACTAAACCGACTATTCTGTTCAAGTTAATACACCCACTGACGTAGAAATTACGTAGCTTTTGCTAGTTGGTTTTCGGATGTACATTTCCCCTACTTCACATAACACCATCGATTAATTAAGTCACCCTTAAGGACGCCATATTCATTGCTCCATACCCACTGCCTCTTGAACCCACTTTCTTGCATAGCACCTATTCCGCTCAGAAATCACCGGATTTCGCAATCACATACCATCAAGTCATGCGAACTCCTGTTCCCTTGCGTGATTAAAGTTTATAGCACTTACCAAAGGTAAATGCGAACCAATAGACCATCCTATTTATATGAACAATGAACAATGAACAATGATTTATAACGGGTAAAAAAGCATATGCTTGACAGGTCCCGTAGGGTGGTTGGAGCAATAGATAAAATGGAAGGATACTCGAACAAGTAACTCGTTTTTTAAGCCTCTACAGATTTCAACGCACCACTTCATAATGTTAGTTTGAAGTATGGACTGGATGTCTGCACCCAAAGTAGAGCTGTTATATTACAGCAAATGTGGGAAAAAGAAATCAAAGGAACGGATAACGCTCACTCGCGTGTTGCTTCCGTTGAGAGATGTGGTACGTTACTCCAGTTTGTATACATCCATGTCGCTCATTGGGACACTTCTGTATGTAACATCACCGCCACTTTGCGGGGAGGGTCAGTAACCTCATGGTTTGGGTCTCGTTATTTCGTCCTCCGAATAGGACGTGCTATGCCAAATAATGCAAGTTGGAAAGTGTGTCATCTAGGCGTTTTTTAAATAGTGCCAATGTGGGGGCAAGGACGACGTGAGTGGGGAGCGCATTCCAAGCACGGGACACACGGAGTGAGAAAGAGTTTCGTCGACAATCAAGTCGGCTGTAGTGTGTAGCCAGTTTGAGCTGATGACCTCTCAGGTTGGTATTTTGGCTCAGCTGCAAGAGACTGCGACATGGGTGATTTGGATTCATCAGTATTAAGTAGACCATGATGAGGTCTCCTCGGTGACGACGATATTCACCACTGTACAATCCCAGAGACTGCAGTCTGCGTTGGTAGGGGATGTGAAGCAGGCCTCTGACGAGCTTCGTTGCTCTACGCTGTGGAGCTTCAAGTGCACTGATGTCGCGCTTGCGCCAGGGACGCCAGGCCTGGATCGCATACTCCACGTGGGGTCTCACGTAAGCGCTCAGCATTTGCGGAAATACAGATGGCTCGAAATTTCCGAAAGCCCTCCGTAAGAGTCCGAGATGTTGACTGGCCCTTTTCGATGCATTTTCAGCTTGTCTGGAGCAGCCAAGGTCGTCCTGCACGATCACTCCGAGGTCGCATTCCTAAGAAGCATGTTGCAACGGCTGGTCCCCGAGTAAGTATTCACGGATGAGCTGGTGGCGTAAGCTCACGACTTTGCACTTGGCGACATTGAAGTGGAGCATGTTTTCGGATGACCAAGTGTACGCCCTGTCCAGATCGCTCTGCAGTGTTGTGTGATCGTCCTCTGTCCGGATGTCATGCCAAATTTTGACATCATCTGCAACCAGCAAGAAGTTCGACTGTAGTACACTGGCAAGGTGGTTAATGAATGTTAAAAATAAACGTGGCCCCAGTACTGACCCTTGTGGCACACCGCACTGGACGTCAATTGGGTCGGACATGGAGCTGCGGACTCTCACATTCAGCTGACGTTGAGTGAGAAAGTTGGCGATCCAACCAAGCACAGGGTCACCGATTCCGTAGCCTCGAAGCTTGTGTAGGAGGATGCGGTGGTCCAAACGATCGAACGCCTTCGAGAAGTCCAGGTAGACAACGTCGACTCCAAATCTAGCATCAGCTGACTCCGTCCAGCTTGCTCGAGCCAGCAGCAAGTTTGTAGTGCAGGATCGATTTCGGCGGAATCCGTGTTGCTGTGGCACTATGATATTGTTGTTCTCCAGATATCCCATCAGCGCCTCCGCAATTATACGTTCCATTACTTTGGATAAAACTGGGAGGAGAGTGATTGGACAGTAGTTCGACGGCTCCGCACGATTACCGCTTTTGTAAATGGGAGTGACTAGCCCATGTTTCCACATTGTGGGAATTAGCATCTCGTCAAGACAACGTTGAAAGAACCGAGCTAATGGTTCGGCAATGTTTAGGGCTGCTGCCTTCAACGCCTTCGGTTTAATATCGTCTACGCCTGGCGAGCTGTGCACACGCAACGACATTAGCGTTTGCAACACATTGGTTGCCGTGAACGATACGTTGTGTAAACCTGGGAACGGTGAGAGCTCTGTCAAAATCGGGTGAAGGGATGGTTCACTCCGGAAAGGATGGAGGAAGTGTTGACGAAACACGTTGGCCGCGTCCTGTGCAGTTTGCGCATGACCATCTGTTGCACGCAAGACCGGGATCCCGCGCTGCACTCTACGGAGTTTGTTGATATGTCTATACAACAGCTTTGGATTTTGCTGAATTTCCCTGCTAAGTTCTGTTGGTGCTGAAGTTTGTCTTCGCGAATCAACTTGCCGCAGTGGTTTCGTTGAGTTGTGTAGACTCCCCAGGTCAGATTACTTGGGCATACTTTGTAAGCGTGCCAGGCCGAATCCCTTAAGGCCATAGATTTTCTCGTACGGCTTCTTAGGAACGAATCCACTTGCTTCGGGCGAAAGGCCTTGCGTTCTGATGCATTTCCCACTAGCTCAGTGAATTTGGTGACAAACACCATCCAAGCCTCATCGGGCGGATTCTCAGTCAGGAAGGTCCAGTTGGTGTCTTGAACAAGGTTAGACAAAATGTCGTAATGTGTAACCATATAAGTTTCCCCGTCGTTCTCTCTAACGTACTCCGAATAACAGATATAACGAAAGTGCAACGTCGCGTGATCACTACGACCTAGTGGTGTAGCTATGGTAACGGTGTCAGTCATTAGTTCCTCGTTGGTAAGCACAAGGTCCAAGACAGAGGTTGTGTCACCAGTTCTGAAACGAGTGGGAGAGGTGACATTGTTATACAGTGGTACATCGGTAATCAGTTCTTGCAAATCAGCCTTGAACTGTTCGCTGGGCGATGCTGGAACTTCGAGTGCGTGCAGATTGAAGTCCCACACCAGAAGAACGTGACTGTGTGGACGTGTCAATACTCGTTTCATCGCAGCAGCAAGGCCTTGATCCATTTCCAAGGTAGACATTGGAGGACGGTAAACTATTGCTAGCAAACACACATCGCCACGTCTCAGGTGCATACGACACCAAAGAGAATCGTTGATGTTTGCTTCTGAGTCATCAATGATCTCAACATGTAGGTCGGATCGATAATACAAAAGCACTCCTCCTCCTCTGCTATGCCGACCTTTTCGTAGGGAACTCATGCCAGGTAGCGCAATCTCGGCATCCGCGATTTCCGTGCTCAGCCAGTATTCGGTGACCATACCTAGGTCCCAGGGCGTGGAGACCTGGCGAAATCGAAGTTCGGTTAGCTTGCTGAGAAGACCTTGTGCATTAGTATAGAAGCAGGTGAGGGCATCGGTGGTTAGAAGAGTGTTTGTAGATTCTGGTTTTCGGTTGGAGTTTACGCCGACCCTTGTGGGCTCGGTTGCCGGTAGTTCTTTTGTAGGACCGATGCTGCAGACCCTAGGGCCAGTTCAAGTCGTTGTATTGAGCTCTCAGCGCCAACAAGTGGGTGACCAACTTGTCCCCCTTCAGCCGGCAGCGTGTTTTGGCATTGTCTCTGGTCTGAGCCACATGGCAGCAGAATTGTATTGTATATGTATATATCGCAATTGGTTATGCGATATGCATTTGCGATTTTTAAATACATGTATATATATATTTACATATATATATACAGGTGCATATACACATACATATATTCATAAACCGCAGATGTTTATCGCATACCCATTTGCGATATGGGATCACTTGAGTACCATGCAAAATATAAATCGGGATATATTTCCCATCTACTATGTCATAGGTATAATGCAAACAGCATGCCTCAGTACAGAGACTAACACTGCATCCTTATATAACGTTCATTTTGGTTACGTTCGTTCTTATCAATCTTGTATAAAATAGTCAATAACCCATGCATTTATACACACATGGGCCTTTCAGTGCAATATATACATATATATATATATACAGTTCCTATTACGTATATATATATACATGATTATACACATTATGCATCAGTATATACATATCGTTTTAACAGATATACATATATGTATATATATATATATGTATACATATCTATATATACATATATATGTACCAATATATTTACATATATACATAGGTATACATAAATATATTATTACACATATAGATACATATATACATATATATATGTATATATATATATATATATTAATATAGACAGAGAGAGAGAGAGCTTTAAACCGCATTTACCATGATTACACATACACCCTGCTTTATCTATCCATTAGCAAGGAATCTCTTCATCATATCCATTATACATTTAACAAAGCCAAATGCAAGCTGCACTAGAAATCAATCCACACTTCCATAAGCCAGCTAGTCAACGCCGACTCCCCTATGTCTTGCAACATTTACCATACATTCTCCGAATATATTCTTCTATGAAATACATGCCGAGGACTTACATAAACCATATTTTACATTCCGTTTCCTTTTTAACGCCTTACTTAGTGTTATATTTCAACTTTTACACTTGTAGTCAACTTTGTAATTAAGCATGGTACAGATCCAATTTTTGCATTTTTGGAGATTTTGAACACCTTGGAAACACGTTGCGAAAGAAATTCCTCCATTAAAACGATTACTTTTTCAGAACGCAGAAACAGGTTTTCCTCATGAACAACAGCCCGCATTCAAAATCGCGCCAGTGGCGGATGTGACGGTCCCCCTAACGAGCGTACAGTTCTTGTGCCGGTAAGTGAAGCGACCCCCGGCACTTCGACAGGCAGTTTCCTGATAGTAACGCCGGGAAAACCAGGCGGGAGAAGCTTCTGTAGTGGTTGTGATTACGCGGTAATTTATCTTTGTTTTTATCACTTCCTTTACCTATCACTTTGTACCATTTGTTTAAATTCACAACATTTTATATGCGCTCGCGTCGTGCTGCTTTCGGTTTTGCTGCTGCTTGTGATTGTGTTGCTGCCACGTCTATCCATTACTCGGATTATATGTTAGAACCTCTAGTCGGCATCAGACTAACATCGATGGAAGAAGGAATTATAACGCAAGTGCATTGCTTTTTCCCCTATTTTGTGTTGTTGCTTAAGACTGCATTTTGCCCCAGCACTAGAACTCATTAGGTAACGGTCCGCTACATAATTGGTGACCCCGTATTTTTTGAATACCTTGTTTTTTTCTTCATTATGTATGCTCAACCTTCTTGTGAACAGCTATCCGAAAACTCCGTTACATTTTCTTTGCCATCCTTCGATGTGTCGAACCCACGAGTTTGGTTTATTCAAGTTGAATCTATCTTTCGTTTTCGTAAGAGTACCCCGCAATCTACCATGTTTTCTTACGTTATTGCCCATTTACCTACACACGGGGCTTCAGAGGTCATCGATATCCTCGACCCTATGCCCACTGAATCACCTTATGATATGCTTAAGGCAGCCATCTTAAAACGCACAACCTCATCCGACGAGTCACGCCTCCAACAGCTACTCTCCGGCGTCGAGCTTGGTGATCGTACACTGTCTCAGCTCCTACGACATATGCGTTCCCTTGTCGGTTCAGCAACCTTGGATGAGTCCATCCTTTTCCAACTCTGGCTTAAGTATCTTCCAGCCAACACGACGGCAATACTAGCT
Source organism: Dicrocoelium dendriticum (assembly GCA_944474145.2). Lineage (NCBI taxonomy): Eukaryota > Metazoa > Platyhelminthes > Trematoda > Plagiorchiida > Dicrocoeliidae > Dicrocoelium > Dicrocoelium dendriticum. Next base: position 50,815,045 of record OX104062.1, read on the forward strand.
GTATTGGCTGAGGACATTCCACTGACTAAGCTGGCGGAAGCGGCCGAAAAAGTACACGAAAATTTCTTTAAAAACGCTGTGAATCATGTAGTTGAGGCCTCCACGATAAGCACTTCATGGACTGCCACACTCGACTCCATTAGCGAGGGGCTCTCAAAGTTAGAACTCAGCATTTCCCACCATAACCGCGTTTGAACACCGTACCGAAGCTCCTCTTCCACAAGCAGGCCTCGCAGCAACTCTCGCAGACGATCATCGCGCTCCTATTGCTACTTCCATAAGCGGTTTGGTAATGCTGCACGAAACTGCCGCCCAGGGTGCACTCACCCAAAGGCTTTCGCTACTGCCAAATCGGGAAACGTCGAAGCCAGCCAGTAATGGCGACGGCTGCCGCTGGCCAACTTATCACTCGCCTCCTGTACGTATTTGATTCCACGACTAAACTTCCCTTTTGGGTCGATACTGGCGCAGAAATCAGCGTTATACCACGCTCTTTGGAAAAACGCCCTCTGCAACAAGCCGGACTTACGTTACAGGCGGCTAATCAGACTAAGATCGCGACATACGGCCAGAGGCTGTTGCACCTAAACCTTGGTTTACGATGCGTATTTCCTTTTATCTTCACCATTGCAGACGTCCAGAAACCCATAATTGGCATCGACTTCCTTAGCAAATTCGGCCTCGCCGTCGACCTACGTTGCAGGAAGTTACGGGATGACAACACTTCGCACACTGTCCCTTGCCATCTCGCCCCAGTCACTTCTGTCGGACATCGCGTACTCATGCCAGACACAACGCCTGATTCAGCATTGCTTCAGCAATTTCCGGCTTTGGTCCATTCCAATACCGACTCTACCGAGCCCAAACACGAGGTTCGTCACCATATCGTCACCACAGGTCCACCTGTGTCAGCCAAACCGAGACGTCTTCCACCCGACAAGCTCCAAACGGCTAAACGTGAATTTGAGCACATGCTCAATCTCGGAATCATTCGCCCATCCAATAGTTGTTGGGCCTCCCCGCTTCATCTGGTAGCCAAAATGTCCGGTGATTGGCGTCCATGCGGTGATTACCGGGCACTTAACGCCGTTACCCTTCCTGACAGGTACCCTATCCCTCATATCCATGATTTTTCATTGGGATTGTCTGGGAAATCCATCTTTTCTAAGATTGACCTTGTCAGAGCGTATCACCAAATTCCCATGGCCCCGGAAGATATTGCAAAGCGGCAGTGACCACCCCTTTTGGATTGTATGAGTTCCTCCGTATGCCATTCGGTCTCCGAAATGCCGCGCAATCCTTCCAACGCTTCATGGACCAAGTTCTCCGCGGGCTTGACTTCGTCTTTGTTTACATTGATGACGTTTTAGTTGCAAGTGATTCTGCCGACGAACACCTAATTCACCTACAAACACTTTTCGAACGTTTTGCACATCACGGCATCACCATTAATCCTGACAAATGCGTATTTGGCCAAGCTTCCATCGACTTCCTAGGTCACAGAATTGACGCCAACGGGATTAGCCACTTGACGGATAAAACGCAAGCCATGCTGGACTATCCATTACCACAATCCGTTAAAAACCTGCGCCGTTTCCTCGGCATGGTTAATTACTACGGACGATTTATACATGGCTGTGCTGCAATCCTTCAACCTTTAACAGATTTGCTCAAAGGTAATCCCAAAAGTTCACCTTCACACCAGATGCCGAAGCAGCGTTTAACACCGTCAAGCAAAAGCTGAGTCAAGTTACTTCACTCGCTTACTTGAGAACGGACGACAGCGCCACTCTCATCCTCAAGACAGACGCTTCGCAATCCGCCGTTGGTGCCGTATTGCAGCAGCTCGTGGATAACGAAATTCAACCCTTGTCTTTCTTCTCACGGAAGCTTTAACCTGCCCAGACCAGGTACAGTACGTTCAATCGAGAGCTCCTTGCCATGTACCTGGCTGTAAAGCATTTTTGTCACATTCTTGAGGGTCGACATTTTGTTATCTTGACGGATCATAAGCCCCTTGTTTATGCTTTTCGTGCAACTTCCGACCGTTACTCTCCTAGAGAGACTCGACATCTTGATTATCTTTCCCAATTTTGTGTTGATATTCGCTATGTTGACGGTCCTAACAACCTTGTCGCCGACGCATTATCACGTGCTTCCAGCCATCAGTTTTCACGCTCACCCATTGATCTAGAACAAATGTATGTTGCCCAATCCAATGACCCAGAATTAACACAGCTTTGATCAAACACTACGTTAAAACTCTTGCAATTGCCTGTGCTCAATTCTGACGCCAGAATCTACTGCGATATTTCCACCGGTAAACCTAGACCGTTTGTTCCACAGTCCTACTGGCGAGTGGTCTTTGACCATCTTCATGGATTGTCGCACCCCTGGCTGGCTAGCTGAACAACCTCCTCGTGGTGCCAGCTGGTTGGTTCGGTTTTAACCGGTTCCAGCAAATAGTTCGGCGGCAGTGTTCCAGGACGTGGTGGGTTTTCGCCTGGCAAGCGTTCTCCCTATAAAAAGCCACAAATGTCTGTTTAACAACACTGCGACGTGGCGGATGTGACTCGCCACAAAATAAAGTCACTGGCCCGTAGCTATCCGGAAGTGCTATCCAACCCACAGACATCAATCGCTTTTGCTCACATTCCGGAGGATAACAAACAGTCAAAAATGCTCCGGCATATTCAAAGACACAAGCTACATTCATACAAAATTACATACGTATATACACCCATACACGCTGGATATCCGGAAAGTGCTATCCAACTCGCAGACATCAATCGCTTATGCCCACATTCTTGAGGATAACAGGCAGTCAAAAATGCTCCGGCATATTCAAAGACACAAGCTACATTCATACAAAATTACATACGTATATACACTCAGACATTTACATACACTGTTGTGCCAGCATGTACTTTTTGTACATTTTTGATCATACTATATTAGCTAAGCATGATCATGCCTGTATAGGTGTGCCTCGCCTTGTCGAGCATAAAAGTTTATTTATTTATTTATTTATAGTATTCGATTTACGGTGAAGCTAAGTACCGACCGTTACCTCTGGCCCAATATGCACACAGACATGCAACGATGGGCCAATACCTGTCTTAGTTGTCAAACAAGCAAGATTCACAGACACACTTTTACAACTCCCGGTACTTTTTCACTCCCCGAAGCCCGTTTCAAGCACATACATCTTGATGTAGTAGGACCGTTACCAGCTTCTAACGGTTGCACTTATCTGTTGACTTGTGCTGATAGATTTACTCTTTTTCTCCAAGCGATTCCCTTACGCGATATATCCTCTGAAACTGTTGCACGTGCTTTCGTTGAATCGTGGATATCATGCTTTGGTGCGCCAGCCACTGTCACCACTGACAGAGGATCTCAATTCAGTTCCACGCTTTTCCGTGATTCGAGTCGACTGCTCGGTTGTACTCATTTCCAGACAACTGCATATCATCCTGCTGCCAATGGCCTTGTCGAAAGATTTCATCGGCAAATGAAAGCTGCCATTACAGCTAGTTCGCCTGATGCTCGTTGGTCTGAACGCCTTCCAGCTATTCTTCTTGGTATTCGCAATACCGTCAAAAAAGATATCGGATGCTGCCCAGCTAAACTTGTCTTTAGCACCACCCTCAGACTCCCAGGAGAGATGATACTAGACTCACGAACCACGGCGAACTGAATCCTACGTCCTACGCTGAACGCCTAAAGCACCATTTTCGATCCATTAAACCGACTCCACCTCGACTAAGCACGCGCGAGCAAGGGATACATGCAGACTTACACACTTGTCCGTTCGTCTTTATCCGAATCGATGCGGTTCGAAGACCTTTGACACCGCTTTATGAAGGTCCATTCAAGGTCTTGTCGCGGAAACCGAAATACTTCGTTCTGGATAAGAATGGATCCAAGGAGGCTGTGCACGTCGACCGTTTTAAACCCGCATACGTCGAGCCAACGTCAGATGGTACAGAATCAACCACTATTACTCACAACCCTCCTGTACCTGGGCCGTTGCCCAATGACAAAAGCATAACCGATTCCCAAACCCGGGAATCCCTGTGCCCGCAACAAGCGATCCTATCCACACACGTTCAGGTAGTGTTGTTTCATTTCCCTCTAAACTAGCACAATACGTTCCATAAACGACATATCGAGCTTTGCCTACCAGCGCAAGCTCTAGGGGGAGTTCTGTAGTGGTTGTGATTACGCGGTAATTTATCTTTGTTTTTATCACTTTCTTTACCGATCACTTTGTACCATTTGTTTAAATTCACAATATTTTATACGCGCTCGCGTCGTGCTGCTTTCGGTTTTGCTGCTGCTTGTGATTGTGCTGCTGCCACGTCTATCCATTACTCGGATTATATGTTAGAACCTCTAGTCGGCATCAGACTAACATCGATTGAAGAAGGAATTATAACGCAAGTGCACTGATTTTTCCTCTATTTTGTGTTTTTGCTTAAGACTGCATTTTGCCCCAGCACTAGAACTCATTAGGTAACGGTCCGCTACACTTCTGTAGTGACCTGGAGTTTCCCCGTATGAAGGTGTAAACTATTATAAACATTCAAATTAGATTTCTTGTGTATTAGGGAATTAGGCAGTTTGACGGTTGGAATGTTGTCCCCGTTTGTTAAAAACATGAACACGATCTCGGCATTAAGAGCGCGACTCGACTGCGAAAGGCGCTTCATCTGAGATCGTGCTCCACAACGGTCGGTGTGCAGCAGGCAACTGGTTGCCGTAGCGGACAATAAGCAACTTTGCCTTGGTGAAAGTAAAGCGAAGATGACATTGTAACCTAAGAGCTGTTAATGTGGAGAAGAATGCCATGGGTTGCAACGCGGACCTAGGTTGATATGAGTATGATGATGGTTTGAATGCACCGTAAAGTGCGTTGTCGGATTCAGTCGCTGTCATGGCTGTCGACGACACCGCTGCTTTCCGTGCTGTCTTTGTAACCATCTGGAGATTTCCCGGTTTGCCTGTGTAAAATTCTAACTAAATTTATTTCATTGTACACCTAAGCAACCGGTGTGGTTTGTTGAACTGATTGCTGAGTTCGAATGCTTGCCTCGCTCATCGCCATTTTTGCTTGGCGCTCGCTTCAGTTGCAACTCGCAACTGCCGTGTGTGCTGTGTATGCTCTATTCCCCTAGCTAGAGCGTCCACGGTGTCGTTCCTTCATAGCTAGATAACAGGGAATCTTTTACTGTATCAATAAAAGTTTCCCTGCAACTCGATCCGTCTTCTCGAGTCGCTCTCTGGGCTCCCGGTACAGGCAACCCTCAAAATTGGTGACCCCAACTCCGGAAGAATCTCAGCGCCGTGTATTTCGAACTTCTCTCCGGTGAGCTCGTTCCAGTTATTTTTCATATTTTGCGGTTTATGTTTGCATACGGTAGCCTATTTTTGCGTCATTTTTTAAACCATGGAATCTGTAGACCATAACGTAAAGTCTCTCCTTAGCGTTGAATCTCTCTCTGTGCCACCTTTTCGGGACATGGATCCTCTTTTGTGGTTCGCTCTCCTTGAGGCTGAGTTTTACAACCACAGAATCACTTCTGACTACGCGAAGTCCAGCAAGCTCCTGTCATATCTCCCCGAGAAGATTTCAATGCAGGTTCGTGCCGTTACCCTTTCTCAGACCGAAAACCGCTATGAGGCTCTCAAAGAGGCCACGATTAAGCGTGTTATGCCCTCTGAGAAAGTTCGCCTGCAGCAGCTTTTCATGGCTCTGCAGCTGGGCGACAAACTGCCCTCAACCCTGTTACGGGAGATGCAGCAAATCCTTGGTTCCTCAACCATGGACGAGACTTTACTTCGCGAACTATGACCACAACGGCTACCGGAAAACAAGCAAGCGATTCTCGCTACTGTGAGCTCCGTTTCGCTCACTCAGCTAGCAGATTTAGCAGATAGAGTTACTGAACGATCACAGCCACAAGCCAACGTCAGCAAGATCAATGCCGTCGCGTCCCAGGGCATTTCTATCACTGGCTTACAGTCAACTATAGAAGCCCTGCACACACAAGTTGCGACACTTAGTCGCCAGGTTCAACAGCTTACTAGGAACCGCCGTCGTCCTAGCCGAGCAAAATCGCCCTTCAAACGTTCCAGGTCTAGTAACAGGCAGGCTAGCTGTTGGTACCATCATCGTTTTGGTACCGCAGCTCGTAAATGTTTCAAACCTTGCAACGTCGCCGAGAAGCAGGGAAACATCTCGGCCGGTCCGTAACGGCGAAGGACGCGACCGGCCAACACCAAAGTCGCCTCATTCGCGTTAGGGATTTAACTTCCGGAACCGAGTTTCTAGTCGACACTGGCGCCGAAGTTAGTGTTATACCCCGTAGCCCAGATGAGGTCGTCTCACCATCGCCGACCAAGCTGATTGCCACCAATGGCACACCAACCGCAACTTTCGGCGAAAAGCTGCTTACGCTCAAGTTAGGCTTCCGGCGAACCTTTCGCTGGCCTTTCATAATCGCTGCTGTGCTTTTCGCCATCGTAGGCATAGACTTGCTTCAACGCTTCGACCTCATCGTCGACGCTAAAAGGAAGAAGCTTATCGACGCCAGGACACAGCTCATCGTTATTGGGACTAGCGCCAACGTGGCTGCTATCACTCCCATTCGTGTCCTACCTCAAGCTTCACAACCTTATCTGGAACTGTTCAACAAGCATCCTAAACTCGTTCGCATCCTGAACGACTTACCTCCTGTGACGTCAAACGTCATGCATCACATCTGCACCAAGGGCCCACCTGCTTCGCCCCGCCCTCGCCGACTAGCCCCGGACAGGCTCAAAGCTGCTAAGGCGAATTTCGAGCAAATGCTCGAACTGGGAATAATCCGCCCGTCCAAAAGTCCATGGGCATCACATTACACTTGGTACCGAAGAAATCCGGTGACTGGCGCCTTTGTGGTGACTACAGGGCACCTAACAAAGTTATCGTCCCGGATAAATACCTCATTCCGCACATGCACGACTTGACCTCAGCTCTAGCTGGCAAGTCTATCTTTAGCAAAGTCGACTTAGTTCGCGCCTACCATCAGATACCTGTCGCGCCAGACGACATTGCTAAAACCGCAGTCATCACGCCATTCGGCCTTTTCGGGTACTTCAGAACGCCTTTAGGCCTCAGTGACGCTGCCAAAACTTTTCAGCGTTTCATTCGTGAGGTAAAGCGAGGACTGGAAGGCGTTTATCCTTATCTAGATGACATACTCATCGCCAGCTCCTCTGATGAAGAACATCTTCGTCACCTCGACGCTCTGTCCCAACGCTTAACACAGCATGGGGTTACCGTCAACCCCGATAAATGCGAGCTTGGCCAAGCTCCATCGACTTTTTTGGCCACCGCATATCCGCCTCTGGTATTGAAGCTCTGCCGGATAAAATCCAAGCACTGAAGGACTATCCTGCTCCCAGTTCCTTCAAACAGTTATGCCGATTCCTAGACCTGGTTATCTATTATAGACGCTTTATTCCAAACTGCGCGAGCGTTGTTTAACCAACGACTGACGTGCTCCGCGGTAAACAAGGGTCTTTTCATTTTCCAGACGACGTTAGACTGTCTTTTGAGAAGCTCAAAAACGCTATCTCCGACATAGCGCTTCTCGCCCATCCAGACACGTCTGCACCACTCTCTCTGACAACTGACGCCTGGGACACTGCCGTCGGTGCAGTTCTTCAACAACTCATCGACCGTCGATGGATACCTCTAGGTTGCTTCTCGAAACGTTTACAACCTGCCGAATCGCCTTACAGCACCTTCGGTAGGGAACTGTTAGCTATCTACCTAGGTATCCGACATTTCCGTCACTATCTCGAAGGTCGACCTTTTACGGTCTTCACTGACCACAAGCCATTGATCTACGCAATCAATGGCGCAACGGACAAGTATTCTCCGCAGGAAACTAGACACCTAGACTCCGTTTCTCAGTTTACGACAGACGTACGACATGTCTCAGGTGCTCTCAATCCAGTCGCGGATGCGCTTTCACGCATTTAGCAGATCAGCTAATCGCCTGGCACCAACGTTGATCTATCCACTATGGCTGCTGCCCAACAAGCTGATCCAGACATCGGCAAGCTACGGCGCAACACCACTGAGACGATCAAAATCGATGGACTCAAGTCAGCATTCCTCGACAAGCCTGACTCCTCGGTGCAGCAAGCATCTTCACAGCCTGCGCCAACACAGCTCGCACCGCAACCTCAGACGAGTCAGTGCGGTCCAGCAGAACCGACAACCTCAACCGACAGCACTCCAACTCGTCCTACTATCAATCGACGCGGCAGGAAGCTCGAGCGTCCAGTCCGTTTAACGGACTTCGTTAGTATTCACTATTTTACATAGAACGTGCCTTAGAAACTTTCTGCTCTTGCCAAACGTTTTTGAAAATCCACAAAGAAAGACCAAAACGTCTTGAAATTACTAAAATAGTGCGAAACCTTTTGAAAGCCCAAAAGCAGCTTCGCACGTTTATCGCTTTGCACTCCTTTGTGTTTGGCTATGCACTTATACTGCTTTTTCATTTTGATTTCCATATAAACCGTAGGTTGGTTGTACCTCGGTTTCACTCGTCGCTGGAGCCCCGCATGTCAAGAAAGTGGAACAACCTTCCTGCTTAACCACATTCGTGCACTTTACTAACTGTCCCCCACAAACAGTTTTTTACCGTTTCGACACCGTAGGGAGGACACGGGTGGGAGCCCGCTAGGGTCCGATTGTATGTTTCTCCCCCAGCAGCTGCCTCATGTTTCACAACCTGGTCTCGCAGAAGGCTGGCCCGCGAAGGACAGTCCTCACGTAGATCGAAGGACTGCTTACACAGTCCCTTCCGGGAGAGGGCTATGTAACCATCTGGAGATTTCCCGGTTTGCCCGTGTAAAATTCTAACTAAATTTATTTCATTGTACACCTAGGCAACCGGTGTGGTTTGTTGAACTGATTGCTGAGTTCGAATGCTTGACTCGCTCATCGCCATTTTTGCTTGGCGCTCGCTTCAGTTGCAACTCGCAACTGCCGTGTGTGCTGTGTATGCTCCATTCCCCTAGCTAGAGCGTCCACGGTGTCGTTCCTTCATAGCTAGATAACAGGGAATATTTTACTGTACTAATAAAAGTTCCCTTGCAACTCGATCCGTCTGCTTGAATCGCTCTCTGGGCTCCCTGTGCAGGCGACGCTATAAATCTTTCTTCAGTGTGTGTACCGCACTTTTCAGAAGTTCGAAAGTGACTTAAAGCGCTTCGAAATGCCTACTGCATCATGTTTTTTCAAATCAGATTTCCTGACTTCGGACGCGTAAAGGGGGAAAACCGGGAAAGTGTTGCCTGATGGTGTTCGGTACAGATCCGTACACTATAAATGCGTCCATTGTTGCCGAAGAGAATACACAAGCAAGCGGTAACTTGACATGTATTGTTTGTGAGAGGCTTATTAACTGTAGATACAAAAGTTATGACTGCAAGGCGCATATTGTCATACGGCATAACGGCTGGTGCTACGACATAGTATGCTACAGCATTGAGCAATTCCATACCTTTCATGTAGGAAAGCCGTTTCTCTAGGTCACCAAAAGATGACTCCCGCAACACGCGGAAGAGGACATCTATCTTATTATACAGTCGTTTAAGGACACACGCTAGCTCAGGAGGTATGCGTTGACGCACTACGGTAGAAGGTTGAACCGTTACGACCTCCGGACCATAAGAGACAAGATGAAGCGAAAGGTGGAGGGGAACTCGATGGAAGCTGTGATATAGTTGCTTGAGAGTGTCGGTCAGGGAAATGTGGAGTATGAGGAGTCGGAGACACGGTTCATACTGTTCGTTCCCAGGTACGTAAGTGACCTCGTGGAGCTTTATTGTGAGGTAATGCTGGCGGATGCGACACACTAGATGAAATGCGGTGACTAAATATTGTGGCACTGCATGTTGGTAGATGTGCATGGTATTAAGCGTTCATTTTTCCACGCGCTGCGTCCTAATGAGACAACGGCATCCTACATGAACGCGTTACGCAACATGCGCCTCATGGTACCAGCGACTGAGACAGCAAGGACGGTGGTGATTGATAAGTGCATGGCCTAGGTCCATGCATTCCAAACAGTGTACCCCTGTACGCGGATGGTTTTGTGCCGTTTCCACTTGCAGAGGGATGTCGCTCGTCGCTGCAACGGTTTATCCGCTAAAAGTGAAACGGACAGATTGCTTATTAAGCATTGGGTACGGGACTTGGTGTACGCTAGGTCAGGTATTTGACAGTCAATAAAGACCGAAACGCCGACGCGCACAGGTACTTAGTATGGACCTGGTTGCCGTTCGTCTCATCATGGCGGTGCACCGCTTGACGTCGACCTGTTCGTCTTGCTGTGTCACAACACACCGCGTGGAAAACGAAAATAGGCATTTAAAGAGCGGCCTTTCCGAGAGAACGTCATGATTGGGCCTCTTTACGGCAGTTATTAACCACGTGCTTGATGCGCAAGCTCAGTGGGAATACCTGATGTGCAAAACGTACCTGTCGGAGCACCCAATAGACTCTTGCTTTCGTAGCCTGAGGCAGGCTGCGTATCAGTTTTCAGGGCATGCAAAGACACGCTTGAGATGCCATTACCCTAGCGAGAAGGTAACAGTGACGGAATTGTCCGATGATAGATGTCAAGTGCAAGGTAGCCGTAGACAGTACACCGTGTTAATGCTTGAGGAGGTAACGTGCCAATGCAGCTGCAATCGGCAATGGTTTCTTCCGTGCGCCCACATTGTGAATGCATTGCACGTTGCAGGTAGACCGGTTGACGACATATTGCGTAACAACCGCTGGGTTGTGTCGCACGAGCGACATCCGCGTGAAACCGCATCCACGTCCTCCGCCGTCGTCCCCCTACCGTCGAGTTCCACAGCTGCACTGGTAAGTAGGGAACAAAAGCTTCGGGAATGTAGCCGGTTTCTGGGTGATATTTAGGTGCAGGTTTGCAGCCTTGGCGTTGCGAAGTTTAGGGAGGTTATGGATCAGCTCTCACGGAGACGCTGCGGTGTTTGTAAGTCCACCTTTTTCAAGCTGCTACCTTTCTCCTTTCTTTATAATCACGCCATTACTTCCGCTTGATCGGTAGGTGCACCCAAAACCCCCATATGCGGAGCCTCCACTACTTGACGGTTACGTCACGCATACCTACCTAGGTATCGGGATCACACATTATGGGGGTGGTCAGGTGTACGTAAGGACTTCAGAAACACCAGAAACTCCGCTGCGTTTTAATGCTACACATTTACTTATAGGTTCCCTCGAGACAGCCTCATCTTCTAAGCAACCAGAAGGACCGTTGTGCTTTGCTAAGCACCAGGTTAACATGCATGGACAAGGTAAGTAGCACACATGAAGTACCATACTTGGTATATGTATTCCTTGCGCTCACGCTGCATATTTGGTATCATATTACCACCCAGCTGCTTGGTGATCCGCCGCGTGCAGCTGAGTATGAATGATTACAAGCATACGTGCGTGAGCATTTCGCCTGGGACTGAAAAGCTTACCTTTCCTTTACCAATAGTGTTGCTTTTAGTTAACGTTGCCTAAACGATCACCCCAACGATTTCGATGAAGGAATGCTCCTCCAAGTCTTCCACACTGTCATACTTCGCCGCAGCAAAAGATCTGAACAGCTCTCCGTCACAGCACCAGTTGCATTTTTAACTATGGCCACCGGAATAATAAAACAAACATAATACTATTGCACCCTTATCCTCAACCCTTTATATGGCATCACAATTCATTACACTAACCAATTTCATGAACAATCCAGTTATTGCGCACTTATCCTCCTTGACGCTATTGCTAGGTTAAACCGTTGCTATGTACCACGTGTATCACCAAACCCCTCAAGCAGCAGATTTCCTTCATAGTGCCATCAAACGGTCCCTTACTCATCACGACAACTGGTTTCTGAATTCTCTAAATGTATGCGTTCTAATAGGGTAATTGGTTGCGAAAGATGTTTATAATGAGGGCAGGTACTCCAAAAAGCGGAAAACTGTACGGTATCATACTTAATTGCAAAGTTGTGTGAAAGTAAACGTTAATCTATAACAGTACGCAAGTGGTTAAAAAAGAAACAGAAGGTAAGAAAGCGCTTATGGATGGCCGCGCTATGTCTCCGTAAAGTGAACGAAATGGTAGCGGGTAGGGTAAATAGTTCCAAACTATACGAGTGCCGATGTATAGCAGTTGGTTTGTAAGTAGGGATTGGTTTGCAGTGGAGGTTACCTGGGGAAGTCGTACACCGTGTAATCGAAATGATGGCCAGATTAATTATTAATTGCTAGATGCTTGACTGTGTGTATGTAAACATGTCCCCTGCACTGCAACGAAAAGAATATATATATATATGCATACGTATATATATTTTGGATATGCCTATATATGTATGAATACGTAGGTTAATGAAGGAAGCAAGGATGAGTGCATGTTCATAAGTAAGAAATGCATACGTGAATTAATGTTTTCGTGTAAGTCTAGCTACTCCTGGACGTTTGCTGTATAATACATGTGGAAGGGTATTTTGAGGAGACTTCGGAAATGCTACTTAGCCTGAAGGAAAGTTTCGTTTACTTACAAATGGTTTGGTGGTATACAATTGTGAACGCAACGGAATGTCATAGTTAATCGTGGGGGCTGCAGCTGTTTGCTATTGTAATCATAATCCTTTTCCTGCCAGATGTGCTAAATGAGATGGTTTTGGTTCACGCGTGAAGATGATTTTGCATGAAATAATAGTATATAAGCATCGAAGTCGATGCTTACTTATTTCGGATCTTAAGAAGCTTACGGGAGAACAGGTGTACGTCAAACAATTAAAATTGTTTTAGGAATATTACCTGGGGCAGGATAACGGGGCTGATCTGTTGTAGCCGGTGAAGTAGGGAGGATGGAATTTGGTAAAGGTCACCGTACTAACTAAATAAGACGTAGTGTTCTGTGTTCAATAATGTTAACGGAAGAAGCAGTCGGAAATACGTTACTTATTGGTATCACATTGTACTTATAAATTAACCTCCAATGCTGGTGAAACTAACAAGACGTATTGAGTAGGAAATGAATCTTTAGAGCAATGGATTGCCGGCAGAATGGGAAGCGTTGCATCTTGCGACCATGTACTGATCTACACCGTGTGTTTGTAAGATGCTATCTAATTGTATCAGATGAGCAGAAGGACGCTCAAACAATATGCAAGTATTCTCGTCGTTGTGGAGAGCGTTGCGAACGCTCATCACCCAGCAAGCGAGAATACTGAAAATGGTTCATCAAGTATTATGACGGGAGGAAATGAGGGCTCTACGGTGTAAACCTCTCAGAGGGTGAGTGAAAAGGCAAACAAAGTTTACGAAGAATGTAGTGATAAAGCGGTATGTTCACCGTTGCAAATAACTGCATAAGGTGAACTTACCACGTTCTTAATGGATGAGCATGTCCTTCGCATTGCTTATAGTGTTGCGTCACACGTGATAGGTAGTAATTAGCCCATATATTGTCGGAAGCTTACGAAGCCACCAATTGAACCTGTGAGCTTTTAGTCAGCAGCAAGGAAGATGCAGATTTTGCACTTTGCCTATGCGATGTGGGACGACAAGGCACAGTGACAGAGGGTGGCCCTGAAAAGGGCCGTTACTCCGTTCCCCATAGGAAGGAAAAATATAGACGAAATGGGAAAGCGGAGGAATACCGGACCCGGTGCTATTACAGGAGACGGCAAATGAACTTACATCACAAGTTGACAAACAGCGGCGGATTGCTGCGTATGTTGGCTATGTCTCTGAAAAGGATGTCAACACCGAAATTGGATGTTGCCTTTGGCTTGCATTCATCAACGCCTGATATAGTGGTACCAGTCAGTGGGAGGAGGGCTAGGGGTAGCGGTAACCTGGACGGTGGGGGCGGCGCATATGTACTTTGGCTATGAAATGGATGTCATCCTTGAGATGCAACCTTACCTTCGTACACGTATTATTGATGAACGCTCAAGGGGGACGCGTTTGTTGGGAAATAGGCAGTGGAGGGATTCCCTTCGACGGCGACGCATGTTATTAGGGCTGTGAAAGGGCTGTCAGTTAATGAAATGAAAAGGTAACTGTAACCAGATTTCACAGATGCATCGTTTTGCAGGGGCTGTACGTTTGAGGAGACCTGGTGTTAGCGAAACTACGTGAGGAGAGTGGACAGCCTATACAGAATTTGTTGAACGGTTTGGAGCTTTAGTCCGAGCATTTTGCAAAGCAGTTTCATCGGCTAGAATTGTTCGATTCGTCGCCAGCAAGTGATCGTCCTGCTCCGTGGGCGGTCGCTTTGGTTCCATCCTCTCGGACAGAAGTCGAAAGTGAGATCGGACTATAGAAGTTGAACAAAGTCGCGGGGCCAGGTGATCTTCATCCAGCCCTCTTCAAGTTCGGAGGCTTGCTTTTGTTGATGAGTTACATGAATTACTAGTGAAACTGTGAGAGCAGAAAACTTTCTCCACGGACTGAAGCCGCTACGTTATTGTTCCTATCTTCAAAGGAGGCTCGCGTTCGGAATGCAGCAACCATAGAGGAATCAAACTGATCTCCATCGCCTCAAATTACTCGCCTCCACAATCCTTCGCAGACTGACTGGCGTTTGTGAAAGCCAGATTCATGAGGAGCAAGCCGGGTTCCGTCGGGGTCGTGGCTGAATTGGCCGCCGACTTTTGGCACGCAGTCAAGGCTTTCCCACGTGAAACGTGTGCGAATGCTGAAGACAGGTGTTTCCAACCTCGTAACATTCACCTTGAAAAGCGCTGAGGAACGAGCAAGACAATTGTAACACCGGTACCCGTTATAATCTTTTTATCAGGCAGAGTCACAACACGTACCGCTTTCCAGCAACGTTGGAACGCTTGCTATGCACGCACATCAACTGTATATATCGATAGGCATACCCCTCCGGTAGCACCTGTTCAGCCTCCCTTTGGTAAGCTTCTGCAGTTTTCGCGCCCCGATGAATAAACGATGTCGCCGTTTCAATCTGAAAACTTTCAGATCTCCATTAAGCGATGAGAAGTTCAAATATAGACCCCTGAAGATACGTCGGAATGCCCAAAAGTCATCCACCATGGTTGCTATCGCTAGAAGCAGGAAAATGATTTACCACCGTAACGCATTTAAATCATTTAGTTTATTGATTTCTAACCCATCTCTTAGCAATTTAACAAGGAGTTTAACATAATAATAATACTACAGATGCGTCGGAAGGTCCAAATTTTGTATTTGGCAACATACAACCTTGTGTACCACAATCCGAGGTGAACTTGGGAGTGAGTTACAGCTAATCTCCCGACCCAACATCGACCGTTCCACACGAGGTAACACATGGAAACTACTTAAGAAAATAAGACACAAATTTCGCATGGTGCAACCCTATCCACTACAGTGGTGAATGATTGGAACAGCTGTTAGGCGTAGCCTGGGATACAATCGGTAAGCAATGTCACGTAAGACGTGTCAAATACGACAGTATAGAAGGCGGATGCGAATGAACCCAAGGTATATTGTGCAGGCTACAAAAATAGGAAGCGACTCAGCCAGAGCGAGAAACGTGCAGCAAGGCACTCACCAAAACGGTCCATGTCAACCGACGTGCAGTCAGTAAGACAAATAGACGTTTTGAAAGTTAAAACGACCGTAAAATCGAATGTTGCAACATACTGAAAGGGCGTGTGTTCTGGCCCACTACAAGGGCCTCCCCTAGGAGGCTGAAGGGTGGAAGCCTTCGATGGAGCTGTTAGTGGGGGAAACGGAAGGTGAGGATGGGTGCGCTTAGTTGCGGGGCTTGAGTAAGGGCTTCCAAAGTGTGGTGTGTAGCAGAGTTCGCTGGGTCCAGGCTTTTGCTAGTTATTGTTTATGATGATCGTGTGAACATGAGTGCTTCATCGATGGGCTGTCAGGGCTGGCTTCTCTGAATACAGAAATTACTTGCTAGTCCAGCTAAAAGGCGGACGGGAACTATTTTTTGCTGCAGACCCGCCGGTGCTCTTGGGATATGTCACTACCCCCACGGTACTTTAGTCCACGGTCCTCGTCTCACGAAGAAATCCGGGCGACCTCGTCCCATGAAGTAATGCGGACGTCCGTGTCCCACGAAGAAAATCGGCCTCCTCGTCGGCAACGCCCAAGCGGCGATTGGGGACCAATCCGTTCTTGGGTGTCTGCAGTTGAGGGCGGCTGCCTGTTCCTTGGGTGAGGAAGGAGGCCTTGGGGCGGCTGGTCAGCCCGGTGGTCTCAGACTTAGTTGGGCAATTTAAAGATGGCGACGTTGGTTCATTGGTCAGACTGGAGTGAAACGATTGACCTCTAGACTCTGTCGTTCTAATCTGGTATACCTTCAAAAATGTGTTTTAGTGTGCTAAAATGCTATCAACCGCTTGCCGCCGATTCGAATGCTTGTAAATACGGTTAACGAAATGCTACAAATTTGGTAAATTAATAAGACAAAAGATATCCACTCCGTATGTCCAATATTGCACAGTGTGCGCATTGTAATGCTAAAAGTCAAATTTAGGTCGCCTGTTTTCATGGATGCTGTATTTAACTAATTCGCAGTCTTGGAATTCCGTTAAAAACATTGGATTTCCGCCAGTTATACCCTAAAAGCTAACCTTTGTGACAAGTTTGTCGGCACGTGCGTCAGTTAATAGTCCGTGGGTTATCTTTTATGCGTCTTCTCGGCGTCCTGTCTAGATGTTGTTAGACGCAAACTGAACACAGACGAGATGTGCAGCAAAACGGTTTCGAAATGAATGCAAACTAGTGCCCAGTCAATCAGCTGTGCACGCTGTGTTGCTAAAGTGCTAATATTCAACTCGCGTTCCTATGTGTCTACGTATCGATGGTGAAACATCCAAGTGTGTAATGCATGCAGCTATATTTGCTTTAAACATGCGTAACACTAATGCAATATTGGTAACTAAATTAGAAATTATTCACTACAAGTTATAAAATATAAGCATACTATTTCTGAGCCCATTTATTAAAAATACTTGCCGTGTACTGATAGTCTCGTCCTGGACTACTTAATTAGTCTCCTATTGTGCCGATATTTTTAGCCTCGGAATTTTAATGTGAAACGCATTATTAATATAATGAAATATGTAACACTAGGGGTTTGTGAGTTTCGTAGCAGTTGATACATCATAGCAGACATATTTAAGTGGCTTATTTAACAGCGAAGATTTTGTGAAATCATAAGAAACTTATGCAGAATTATGGTACCTATGAATTATCATTTTATCCATACATATGGACAGCGAGCCCTTCCATTGAAGCGTGCTTTTGGCCACTCGCCGAGAAGCAAAAGGAGATGAAGATAAATGTCTTTATATGTCCATGGATGTTGTTAACTAATGTTCTAAATCATTATCGGCGCTGTTTAGTGCGTAAAATCTTTCTTTTTAACCGTACTTTCTGTCAGCGCAAGTGATATTTAGAGCACCATGAGTGACGAATAATTCGTCACTGTGGTAGTACGTACTTACAAGTCTGTAATCGATTACCGCGTAACGTTGACGGAATATGCATCCCTTCCGCGAGAGCAGCGAAAACGTGTGCCGTCGTGTGAGTGTTGTAACGCCCTAAATGACCAGACTTTTGGCCCTCAGCAGTCTAAATGTACACCTTATGGACGACATTTTGGTCACCCAAAATATTTTCCAAAGCACCCTGAAATTCAGAAACGAAAGTTTCATGGTTAAAATATCGTAAACATGAAGCGGAAAACTACCTACTAATTGTAATTACGCAATGCAGTAGCCGTAAAGCCGAACCCTAAATGATTGTGAATGACCAAACCTCGTCCAAACGAAACTAAATTAGGATGACTTTTAGTCAAACAGTATGCTTTATCTGATGCTATCTCACCATATATCATGAGTGCGCTGCTGTCGGAGCCTTTATACTACAAGCACAATCCTCGGAGTCAAATGATATTACAACGCACTTGGGTCCAATTACCTCGGCAATAAATGTGCCACTGATGGAGCCTATATACAACGAGCGCGAGCCTTGTAGCCGTGTGCTATGACAACCCACCTGGGTCCTATTACACTGGCAGCCAAGGTGCCGCTAGTCCAGTTAATTGTTAAAAATGCTTTAATCCCAAAGGAGCTCAGAAACCGCAATAACAACGGTGCATTGTATTTAACAGAAAGCAGCGAGAAAAGGTTCAGCGTTGTTCAGTATATTCGTGCCTTGGACGCGCATGTCCCATGCAGGGTATCATTACACAAAGTCGTATTCATCGGCTGAAATATAATAGTAGTGCGAACGTATAGCCTACTGTCGGGTAATTGAATGAGAGTTTTTATCTGAACAAGTTTTTCCTTCTCAGCGTTTTCTTTACTGGGCTAGCATCCATGTCGACGCTACAATAAAGTGAAAATGGGAGTTTAAATTGCACAGAATAACTTACTTTGGCACCCCATTCTGCATAATACCTCTGGTTGAGGGGAACTCGACGGCTCCCTTTCGACAACCTATCGATGAAAGGTAAGGAAAAAGATCACCAGTACCAAGTGCACGTGCAATATGATGGGTTACGGTTTGTTGACTTGTACTCGGATCGGCGGTAATCTCATCACTGAAGGAACTCATCGTCTGTCAGACGGCGATTGATGGGGTGTCGCTCAAAAAGAAAGCGGTTAACTGGGTGATTGTGAGACAGATCGAAGGTTGTGACTTTCAGCTTGCGTCCCGTTCTAATGAGGTTAACGCGAGCTTTGCAGTTAGTATCACGTTAGCTGAAAGATTTAGAATAATAGAAGCAAAATCCTACTAAACACGTCTCCTTCCTGTACTTGTTGACTTGCGACGTGCGCAGCGGACACATCGATAAATGACCCTGTCGTACTTCACCCGTGACACGTTACACTTTCTGCTGCTGTAGCATACGAAATTGACGTAATGAAGAAGCATAAAGTCTGAAAACAAACTATTAAACTCATCAAAACTGTCAAAAGAACGCCCAAGGAAGCTTCTCCGGAAATCAGACTCCATGGCGTACGGATTCGAAAATACTGTTCGTGCCGCGTATCTGGTTTCCGACACATTTAAACAATCGCAATATCACATTTGCACAGAATTGAATAAAACTGCAAAGGCAGAAAGATAGCCGGGAATTATGCCATAAAATGACCATAAACTATTTATTGCGCACTAGGTTTTGCGGGGTAACGGTGCGTATCTGGCTTCCGACACATTTAAACAAATGCAATATCACATTTGCACAGAATTGAATAAAACTGCAAAGGCAGAAAGATAGCCGGGAATCATGCCATAAAATGACACGAAACTATTTATAGCGCACTAGGTTTTGCGGGGTAACGGTGCTGCGACTACGTCGCAGCGGTCGGCTGGGGAGTAACTCGGGGGTTGCGTTGAGCCGGTTGGCGTGTCACACCAGGGTTGCCTGGATAGTTCCAGTGGTTGAGTTTCTGGGAGGTAGAACTCAGCCGGGGTGGGCAAGGGTTGGGAAAGTGGCTTGACGCCGGAGAGGGAACATGGCATGTATTATAAAATCAATATACTTTTTAGGTTTTCAAAACGTTTTGGGTTTTTTGTCGATTTTGCAAAACGTTTGTGAACAAGGCGCACGATAACCACAAAAGACGAAAATAGCGTGTTAATGGAAATAGCAGACGTTTACAAAATCTGAAAAACGGGCCGAATGTTTGACCTCTCTACCGCATCCGTCGGTTGCATGGGGTTGAGTCGGGAGAGGTTGTGGGTCAAGGGGTACGGAGGGTTCCAGGCTATCAAGTGCTCGGGAAGTCAACGCAGGTGCGGTTGCTTTCGCAAGGGCATCAGGATGGGTTGCAAGCAACTCGTCATAGAAAGCCAACGTAAGGCGGTCGATGAATACAGTCGTTTGATGACCATTCCGGACTACAGTAAAATGTTTAGGAGTCCATTGCAGAATGCTGAAAGCGCCAGTGTAGGGAGGCTGGAGAGGGCGCCGCACTGCGTCGGTGCGGAGGAAGACGCGGGTGCAGGCCGAGTCTGCCATGCATGTGCACGTATCTGGTCTGTTCACGGGGCGGGGTCGGGCGTTGTGAACGCATGCATTGGGCTAGGGGGACGCAAGGTTAAGCGGAAGCATACCCTACGATGCGGGAGGTGAAACAAATGCTCCTGGTAACTTTAGCGTTGTGCCGTAAACAGGTTCTGCTGGTGCACATTGCAAGTCAGCTTGAATGCTGCTGAGAATGCCTAAGAGTGCCAGCGAAAGGTTTTCGCTCCAGCTGGGGTCGGAGGATGCGCGGAGCGAGGCTTCAAGCTGTCTATGGAAACTTTGAACTAATTCGTTGGCTGCTGTGCGGTACGCTGTGGCATGAATGCGGCGACAGCCTAAAAGGTAGCAGAACATATCGAATTGTGAAGCTTCGAAAGGTGTTCCTCGGTCAGTTGTGATGGTGGAAGGGCATCCATAGTGCGAAACCCACCGATCAAAGAAGGCTCGAATAACAGTCTCAGCTGTGCAGTCGGTTACGGGAATGGCTTCTGGGCATCTGGTGAAGCGGTCGACACATGTAAGAATGCATACGAATCCGCGTGAAGGAGGCAATGGACCTACCAGGTCTACGGGTAATGCGAAAACGGATAGTCCAGGGCAGGAAATGAACCAATCGGCCTGCGGGTGTGACAGTGTACTTTGGAGCGCTGGCGTTCAACGCAGGCGCAAGCCCAGGTACGAGCAACTTTGTTTACGCGTGGCCAAACAAAATGTTCGTTGAAAAGTTTAAAAGGCCCACGGAAACCAGGAGGTGATAGTGGGTGCAGTGCGTCAAAGACTGCGCGCCTGAAGAAGATGGGCACGAGGGGTCCAGGACAACCTGTGGAATTGTCACAGAGAATGGTTCCTTCCGTGGTTTATAGGGGAACTGATTGCACATGCAGCGAATGGGACTGCAGAGTGCGCTGTATATCTTCATTTTGAGCCTGAGCCGCTGCCATTGTGGCATGGTCGACGGTAGGCAAAACCTGGAGAGCAAGGTTGACGCGTGAGAGGGCCTCCGCGACGGGATTGTCGACACCTGAGACATGACGTATGTCAGCCGTGAACTGCTTGACAAAGTCTGGTTGTCTTGTTTCCCGTGGTGAGCATTTGTCTCAAGCGGCGTTGAAGGCAAAGATAAGGGGCTTGTGTTCAGTGTAGACAGTGAAAGCGCGGCCTTCAAGTGTGTACCGGAAGTGACGTATCGCTAGGTAAATAGCAAGCAGTTCTCGGCCAAACGTGCTGTAGCGGGATTCCGCTGGCTGCAGGCGCTTGGAGAAGAACCCAAGGGATTGCCATTGCCCACCAACGTGTTGTTGGAGGACGGCTCATGCCGCGACGTCCGAGGCAATAGTCGTAATAGAAAATGGTTCAGTCGACGCGGAATGAGCCAGGACGGCTATGTTGGAGGTAGCGTCCCTGAGTTTGGCGAAGGCCGTATGTGCCGTGTCAGGGAAAGCGAACTTATGTTCATTTCCTCTGAGTAAGTCAGTCAGTGGCTGCATGAGCTGAGCGCAACGCGGAATGAAGCGTGGATAGTAGTTGACAAAAACCACAAAATCGTCGGAGGTGCTTGAACGAAGTCGGAGCCGGGAAGCCCTTGATTGCCTGGATCTTATCAAGAAGGACTTCGATACCAGGTGGTGAGACGAGGTGGCCTAGGAATTCTACCGTTGCTTTGCCGAGTTCGCACTTAATCGGGTTGACTGTGACACCGCGTTGGGTTGAGCGCTGGAAGAGATTTCAAGGATGATCGAGGTGCGCTTGTTCCGATGAACTAACGACTAAAATATCATTGAGGTAGGAATAGGCGAAGTCTAGGCCATGAGTGACATGGTGATTGAAGCTTTAGGAGGTTTGTGCGGCGTTGCACCGTCTAAATGGCTTTCACAATATTTCAAACAAGCCGACAGGAGTGATAACGGATGGGTTAGGAATGTCATTGCCTTCCACAGGTATTTGGTGATAGGCGAGAACCAGATCGATCTTGCTGAAGATAGTCTTACCTGTGAGGCTTGCGGTAAGGTCCTGCATGTGTGTGATGGGATACCTAAGTGTGAAGGTTAGGCGATTGAGTGCGCGGTAACCACCGAAAAATGCTAGTCACCAGGTTTCTTGGGGACCATTAGCAGGGGCGAGGGCCAAGAGCTGTCGGAAGGGCGTATTATTCCAAGTTCAAGCGTGTGCTCCAACTCCGCCCTAACTAAATTTAATTTCTCGGAAAAAGTCGGTGTAGGCGGCATGACACAGGTAGGCCATTCGTCCGTATGTGATGTGCGCCTTGGGCTGCCACGGGCAAAGCTGCGTTCATTGGCTGAACGAGCTTGGAATACAGCAACAAGAGATAAGCGTAGTCTGGCGCGGTCTGGGGAAATGCATAGACAGGGGATATACATGTGACATCGGCAGTGCTGCCACCTACACTGAGTTTCGTTGCCGTGTCGACTATCAACTGATGTTTCGCATCGTCCACGAGGTCAAAATGCCTGAGAACTTCAATGCCGATGATGGCAAAGGGGACTGCAGAGACGATGAATACCCGGTGGAACGTCCGTCGAGGACCTAGGTTCAGAGTAAGCGACGGGTGACCGTAGGGGGCTATTGGCGTGCCAATGGTGGCACTGGGGCTTGTCGACGAAGCAGCGAGAGGTTCACGTTGTGTAGGGGAAGGACGCTGAATTCCGCCCCGGTACCAACAGTAACTAGGTCTCCGACTCATAATCTTTAATGTAGATGGGACGACTATGGACTTTGTCGGTATTCGTGGCCAGTACAGGCCGGGGTGGCGGAGCATGTGTAGCGGAGTATATACACGGCTCTACGCAGTTGTCGGCTTATACCCAAACCTTGGTGGTAAAACTTTAACCTGTTACAGCAGGTATTTTGCAACGGGGCGGTGACCCAGATCGGTTGCGGTGGTTGCGGTTTAGTATGAGTTCCTCGATTTGGCGCTGAAGCGACACCATCTGCAATGATAATACGTCTATTTCTGACGTCTGGCTTGTCGCGGGTATCTGCGTGGATGAACCAACGCAAAGCTGCTCCGGTGCTCTGGTTTCAGTCTCTGGCTTATGACGTTTGATGACGCGGTCTGCTAGATCTGTGCTTGCTGTGAGCGGAAAAT
Source organism: Dicrocoelium dendriticum (assembly GCA_944474145.2). Classification (NCBI taxonomy): domain Eukaryota; kingdom Metazoa; phylum Platyhelminthes; class Trematoda; order Plagiorchiida; family Dicrocoeliidae; genus Dicrocoelium; species Dicrocoelium dendriticum. The sequence goes on from OX104062.1 coordinate 50,838,255, forward strand.
CGCTTGCTACCGCAAGGATAGCCTGAGTGCTTCCAGGAAGGTATTGCATCCACAGCTCGCGCAGCATCCCTACGTCCATTTTGGACGTCCCACTGAGCTGTTGCATTTCGTGCAACGGGGCGGAGGGCATCCAATCTTCTAGTTGCAGATCATTAAACAGTTGCTGCAGATGGACCTTGGCATAAGGCGTGATTCGCTGAAAAATAGCCTGTTTAAGATTCTCGTATTTCATTACTAGATGGGAGCAAATTTTGATGTCTCTCACCTGCGAGGATATTCTCCGAAAAAGGCGAGATATTAGCTGACTATACCTGATGAAAGCAGAAGAAATCCTATTAATATAAAATACGGATTCCAGGTGCAAAATCCATAACGAAGGGCAATCCCCCAAATAGTGGTAGGGGTTAACGCAACTGGCTCAGCGGCGTTAACAGCGCATGGAGACGGCTTATCCTCTAGATAATCTATTGCAAAAAGCAGATATAAAATGTGTTAGGTGATAAAACAATGTGATCTCAATTAAGGAATCACAAAATCACTGGAACTACCTCACCAGAATGAAAATGCAAATTGGCGGGCGGCGTGTTCCTGACAGGGGTCGCCAATTGTTGGGCGGAGCCTGGGATACTAGTCGGTAAACAATAACACGTAAAACGTGTCAAATACGACAGTATAGAAGTCGTAGGTGACTGAACCCAACGTATCTTGTGCAAACTACAAAAAGAAGAAACGAATCAACAAGAGCGAGAAACGTGCAGCAAGGTACTCACCAAAACGCCTTGTGTCAACGGATGTGCAGTCAGTAAAATGAATGGACGTTCTATTGGTTATAACAACCGTAAAATCAAATGTTGCATAATCCCAAAAGAGCGTGTTTTCCGGCACACTGCACCGTCCACCGGAAAAAAATGCAGTCGCTCCATCCGAGGAAAGTTTCAAGCGACTGATAGACAAACATTCGCTGAGAATGCTGGAATCTTGCGGCTGTCACTGCAATAGCCACGAACCCTCGAGGGACACCGTAATGCAACGACACGCATCAAACCCAGTGTGATACGGAATAGATGGGGCTGGCAAGGGATTTCCCTCCTGCTCTCTATAACTCAGTAAAGTCAATGAACCACGGTGCCTACTCGAAAACCCTCATCCTCGCTTCCGGGGTTACAGGTCGTGGAGATGGGCATGGAATTTGAGCCACGGGCTTCTTTGCCTGAAGTACGAAAAAATCAGACCAGGACTGCCCGTACTCAAGAATGATGAAACAAACAAGCTAGAGCGTAAGGCATACGCTACAGTTGCTTAAACGTCGTCTGATAACTTGCGCCCAGACTCATTGCCTGCGGCTAAGGCAGTTGCTCTTCATGTAAATTCCAAAACCCTTGGGGTAAATACACCCTGTCGAGGTGCTTATTTAATGGATAGCATTGTGATATTCCGTGCCGTAGTGGAATCAACCGCTGCACTTCCTGCAGAACGTACGTTGGACGACCTAAATGGTTAACGATGTACGTAACGAAGTATAGCGCGATGATCGCGCGCCGTATTTCCGGTACGAGACTAGACGGTCAACCAAAAGCAACGGGTGGAACACACAATAGTAAGCTAGGGAAAAGTTTATTGGACGGAAGGAGAGTTAGCTAATGCTAAAAATAGGGCACCAGAAGAGAACTAGCTAGGGATAATGTAGTTGGCAGTCGAGTCGCGCGCCAAAGGATGAGATCGTTTGCATGTTTTTAACAAACGGGAACAACGTTTCAAAGTCAAACCGCCTAATTCCATAATACACAAGAAAGATATAAGTTGATTATATTTTACAATAGTTTACACAGTCATACGGGGGAATCTCCGGTCACTACACAGCCCCTCCTGGAAAGGAAACCGTGGGTGACCTTTCACTCTACATGAGGACTGTCCATCGCGGGCCAGCCTTCTGCGAGACCAGGTAGTGCAACCTGATGCAGCTGCTGAGGGAGAACCAGGTGATCGGACCATAGCTGGGTCCCACCCGTGTCCTCCTTAACGATACCAAAACCACGAAATGGGGAAGTTCGTAAGCGGCAAGTGTTCGCGAGTTTGTGAAGGTCAGATGTTCGCTTCAAGCTCGTCATCTCTTCCGGTTCATATATGGAAGACAAACGGAAACAAGCGCAGTGACAGTGGAGGCGAGGGCAAAAGTAAGATTGATACTTACCGGATGAGGTAAGCGTCAAGCAAAAGGCAACAGCTTTTATGTGTTTTCAAAACGTTTTCTTCTATTTATGGGTTTTCAAAACGTGTTGCGTTCTTTTGGGTTGTCAAAAAGGTGCTTGTCGGATTTTTGGCGTCTTCAAATGCTTTTGCCGCTTTTTTGGGGTTTTCATAAGTTGTTGGCCAAAAGAGAAAAACAATAAGAAAAGTAAAAGGAACATTAAACCCTTAATCGCGCTGGCCAATGAAAGCGTCTACCCGACCTAGCCGACTTGTGCGAATCGGAGGAAGGCGTCGACTTAGACGTCCTATCGGATTGCAAAATTGGAGGAACTGTTAAAAAGGTGGCAGTTGATTCGATGAAATGCGGCTAAGAAAAGTGGAAGGCTTGGATGTAGGGTGATGCATAAGGTCAGGGACGTTCGAAGCAGGTGAGTATTTCATCATAGGCTGGGTTGATTCGTCAGCAGACGAGCAAGGGTCTTTATTGAGCTCAGGTTCCACGTGGGCAACCTTGAGACGGTCAATCGTAACGGCTTCTCGTTTAGCGTGACGGTCGAATATAAAGGCGCGGTCCTTACGCTACAGAACCTTGAAAGTACCTATGTAAGTTTGTTCCAGTGGTCCGCGGAGACCATCGAGGCAAAGAAAAACGAACGGACAACGCTGTCGGTCTTGCGAAACGGGATTTACGTTTTTGTTCTCTATCGTTTGGAAGATTGTAGTGAAGCATGCTCGTGTCCAGCTGACGAGGATAACTCGCGTCGAAAAGGGGAATTCTGCAGCTATCAGAAAAGCAATCGCCAGGTAAACGCAGTGGTTGTCCGTATTACTAACTCGGCGCTAGACGTGCGTAGATCAGTCTTCAGGGCTGCTCGGATCGCAAGGTGGATCATTGGCTGCACCTCAGTCCAACTCAGCACAGTGGCGGCGCTAAGTGCTGCTTTCAACTGTCGATGGAAACTTTCCACCATGTGGATGATAAGGGGTCGTGCGAATGCGCCGGCGTCCATTGAGTTTAAAGAGCTTATTGAAGGTCAAAGATTCGAATTGCGGACCGCGGTCTGTCGTCACTGTAGCTGGACAGCCGTGTGAAGCGACCCAGCGCTCGGCGAAGGCGCGGGTTGCGGTTTCCGCAGTTACGTCAGGGATGGGAACGCGTCGCGCCAGCGGGTGCAACGATCGATCATGGTCAAAATGTAGACCATTCCTTTGGACGGGGCCAGGCGTCCCACTATGTCGAGATGGAAATGGGCAAACCGCGCTGAAAAGGACGGAAAGCGACCAAGCGGAGCGGACACATGCCGCCGAATCTCGGCTTGCTGACAGATGCGATGGCTGCGCGCCCAGTGCGTAAGATCGCGTTGCATCCCCGGCCAAACGTATCACTCAGGGACAAGCTTGGCAGTAGCTATACTGCCTGGGTGTGCAACATTGTGGAGAGTGTCGAAGACGATACGGCAAAAGGTTTCCAGAACTACGGATCGAGGTCGTCCGGTAGATGTGTCACATAATATGGTGCTATCAGATGACGGCAAAGGGCGTGGGGATATCTTCAAGTAGGAGGCACAGAGTTCCGAAAATGTTTGGTCGTTTGATTGCGCGGCGACCATAGCGGACAAATCGATTGCGGGCTAGACAGGGCCGTTTGCGGGGTTTGCTCGACAACCTCACTCTCTTGGGTGGCAACAGGAAACCTTTACATTTCCCTGAGTACCTGGCATCTTTGTACCTCGATTTTCTTTTCCTTGTTTTTCTTCACGCACTGGTATTATTTTCTTATTTAAAGTGAACGTCCTTATTCTGTACCCTCGATTTTTCACTTTCTATCCTTTAATTACTGCACGTAAATGCTACAGCATGGAGTGCCAGGGCAGCAAACGTGGGTATGAACCGGTTGGCCAGGGTGCGGTACGGGTGTTCCCTTTTACGTCACGCAATAACTGAGTGCTTCATCAATCTGTGGCTCAACCATCCATTACAAATGGAACAACCACAGGATACCTCCGCCTTTACAGGCACATCGGAACTTGAACTTCATCCCGGAATATCCACACTTCCCCAGTGTTTAGGGTTTTACAAATGTGCATACATTAAGTAAACCATATGAACAAATGAACGGCCTGATAACCATTTCAGTACCATGGAACAGGAGACCAGAAAATATGCAGAGGAGTAAAGCGTTACACACCAGTGAAATAACACACAGCAGCTCACCAATTGACTTCAAGCAGCGAATCTCTCGAGTGATAAATAAGGCCGGCTAAGGAATAAAGAACATGCAACACCACAGCTTATAAAGCCTTGAAACAATAACGGAAAAATTCTTTTAATAAACACCTGGTACTTACGTTGTATCAGCTATTAAAACTCAAAAATTATGCTCCGTACAGCTGTGTCGCTACTCCGCTACACATGATCCGCCACCCCGGCCTGTACTGGCCACGAACACCGACAAAGTCCATAGTCGTCCCATCTACATTAAAGATTATGAGTCGGAGACCTAGTTACTGTTGGTACCGGGGCGGAATTCAGCGTCCTTCCCCTACACAACGTGAACCTCTCGCTGCTTCGTCGACAAGCCCCAGTGCCACCATTGGCACGCCAATAGCCCCCTACGGTCACCCGTCGCTTACTCTGAACCTAGGTCCTCGACGGACGTTCCACCGGGTATTCATCGTCTCTGCAGTCCCCTTTGCCATCATCGGCATTGAAGTTCTCAGGCATTTTGACCTCGTGGACGATGCGAAACATCAGTTGATAGTCGACACGGCAACGAAGCTCAGTGTAGGTGGCAGCACTGCCGATGTCACATGTATATCCCCTGTCTATGCATTTCCCCAGACCGCGCCAGACTACGCTTATCTCTTTTTGCTGTATTCCAAGCTCGTTCAGCCAATGAACGCAGCTTTGCCCGTGGCAGCCCAAGTCGCACATCACATACGGACGAATGGCCCACCTGTGTCATGCCGCCTACACCGACTTTTGTCCGAGAAATTAAATTTAGCTAGGGCGGAGTTGGAGCACACGCTTGAACTTGGAATAATACGCCCTTCCGACAGCTCTTGGCCCTCGCCTTTGCTAATGGTCCCCAAGAAACCTGGTGACTAGCATTTTTCGGTGATTACCGCGCACTCAATCGCCTAACCTTCACACTTAGGTATCCCATCACACACATGCAGGACCTTACCGCAAGCCTCACAGGTAAGACTATCTTCAGCAAGATCGATCTGGTTCTCGCCTATCACCAAATACCTGTGGAAGGCAATGACATTCCTAACCCATCCGTTATCACTCCTGTCGGCTTGTTTGAAATATTGTGAAAGCCATTTAGACGGTGCAGCACCGCACAAATCTCCCAAAGCTTTAATCACCATGTCACTCATGGCCTAGACTTCGCCTATCCCTACCTCAATGATATTTTAGTCGTTAGTTCATCGGAACAAGCGCACCTCGATCATCCTTGAAATCTCTTCCAGCGCTCGACCCAACGCGGTGTCACGGTCAACCCGATTAAGTGCGAACTCGGCAAAGCAACGGTAGAATTCCTAGGCCACCTCGTCTCACCACCTGGTATCGAAGTCCTTCTTGATAAGATCCAGGCAATCAAGGACTACCCGGCTCCGACTTCGTTCAAGCACCTCCGACGATTTTGTGGTTTGGTCAACTACTATCCACGCTTCATTCCGCGTTGCGCTCAGCTCATGCAGCCACTGACTGACTTACTCAGAGGAAATGAACATAAGTTCGCTTTCCCTGACACTGCACATACGGCCTTCTCCAAACTCAGGAACGCTACCTCCAACATAGCCGTCCTGGCTCATTCCGCGTCGACTGAACCATTTTCTATTACGACTGAAGACTCGGACGTCGCGGCATGAGCCGTCCTCCAACAACACGTTGGTGGGCAATGGCAATCCCTTGGGTTCTTCTCCAAGCGCCTGCAGCCAGCGGAATCCTGCTACAGCACGTTTGGCCGACAACTGCTTGCTATTTACCTAGCGATACGTCACTTCCGGTACACACTTGAAGGCCGCGCTTTCACTGTCTACACTGAACACAAGCCCCTTATCTTTGCCTTCAAGGCCGCTTGCGACAAATGCTCACCACGGGAAACAAGACAACCAGACTTTGTCAGGCAGTTCACGGCTGACATACGTCATGTCTCAGGTGTCGACAATCCCGTCGCGGAAGCTCTCTCACGCGTCAACCTTACTCTCCAGGTTTTGCCTACCGTCGACCATGCCGCAATGGCAGCGGCTCAGGCTCAATACGAAGATATACAGCGCACTCTGCAGTCCCATTCGCTGCATGTGCAATCTGTTCCTCTACAAACCACGGAAGGAACCGTTCTCTGTGACAATTCCACAGGTTGTCCTAGACCCCTCGTGCCCATCTTCTTCAGGCGCACAGTCTTCGACGCACTGCACCCACTATCACCTCCTGGTTTCCGTGGGCCTTTTAAACTTTTCAACGAACATTTCGTTTGGCCACGCGTAAACAAAGTTGCTCGTACCTGGGCTTGCGCCTGCGTTGAACGCCAACGCTCCAAAGTACACTGTCACACCCGCAGGCCGCTTGGTTCATTTCCTGCCCTGGACTATCCGTTTTCGCATTGCCTGTAGACCTGGTAGGTCCATTGCCTCCTTCACGCGGATTCGTATACATTCTTGCATGTGTCGACCGCTTCACCAGATGGCCAGAAGCCATTCCCGTAACCGACTGCACAGCTGAGACTGTTATCCGAGCCTTCTTTGATCGGTTGGTTTCGCACTACGAATGCCCTTCCACCATCACAACTGACCGAGGAACACCTTTCGAAGCTTCACAATTCGATACGTTCTGCTACTTTTTAGACTGTCGCCGCATTCATACCACAGCGTACCACCCAGCAGCCAACGAATTAGTGCAAAGTTTCCATAGACAGCTTGAAGCCTCGCTCCGCGCATCCTCCGACCCCAGCTGGAGCGAAAACGTTTCGCTGGCACTCTTAGGCATTCGCAGCAGCATTCAAGCTGAGTTGCAATGTGCACCAGCAGAACTTGTTTACGGCACAACGCTAAAGTTACCAGGAGCATTTGTTTCACCTCCCGCATCGTAGGGTATGCCTCCGCTTAACCTTGTGTCCCCCTAGCCCAATGCATGCGTTCACAACGCCCGACGCCGCCCCGTGAACAGACCAGATACGTGCACATGCATGGTGGACTCGGCCTGCACCCGCGTCTTCCTCCGCACGGACGCAGTGCGGCGCCCTCTCCAGCCTCCCTACACTGGCCCTTTCAGAATTCTGCATTGGACTCCTAAACATTTTACTTTAGTTCGGAATGGTCATCAAACAATTGTTTTCATCGACCGCCATACGTTGGCTTTCTCTGCCGAGTTGCTTGCAGCCCATCCTGATGCCCTCGCAAAAGCAACCGCACCTGCGTTGACTTCCCTAGCACTTGATAGCCTGGAACCCTCCGTACCCCTTGACCCACAACCTCTCCCGACACAACCCCATACAACCGACGGACGCGGTAGAGAGGTCAAACATTCGGCCCGTTTTTCAGATTTTGTAAACGTCTGCTATTTCCATTAACACGCTATTTTCGTCTTTTGTGGTTATTGTGCGCCTTGTTCACAAAGGTTTTGCAAAAACGACAAAGAAACACAAAATGTTTTGAAAACCCTAAAAGTATATTGATTTTATAATACATGCCATGTTCCCTCTCCGGCGTCAAGCCACTTCCCCAACCCTTGCCCACCCCGGCTGAGTTCTACCTCCCAGAAACTCAACCCCTGGAACTATCCAGGCAACCCTGGTGTGACACGCCAACCGGCTCAACGCAACCCCCGAGTTACTCCCCAGCCGACCACTGCGACGTAGTCGCAGCACCGTTTTCTTGGAAAACCTATTGCGCGATAAATAATTTTGTGTCATTTTATGGCATGATTCCTGGCTCTCTTTCTGGTTTCGAGGTTTTATTCAATACTTTGCAAACGTGATATTGCATTTGTTTAACTTTGTTGGAAGCCAGATACGAATCGTTGCACCGTAAGACCTAATGCGCAATAAATAGTTAATGGTCATTATATAGCATAATTCCCGGCTATCTTGCTGCATTTGCAGTTTTACTAAATTTTGTACAAATGTGATATTGGGAATGTTTAAATATGTCGGAAACCAGATACGCGGCAGGAAGATTATTTTCTAATCGCTACGCCATGGAGTCCGATTTCCGAAGAAGCTCCCTTGGGCTTCTTTTTGGCGGTTTTGATGAGTTTTATAGTTTGTTTTCAAACTTCATGCTTCTTCATTACGTCAATTTCGTATGCTACAGCAGCAGAAACTGTAACATGTCACCGGGGGAAGTACGACAGGGTCATTTATCGATGTGTCCGCTGTGCACGTCGCAGTCGATAAGTACAGGAAGGAGACGCGTTCAGTAGGAATTTGCTTCTATTATTCTAAATCTTTTAGCTAACGTGATACTAACTGCAAAGCTCGCGTTAACCTCATTAGAACGGGACTCAAACTGAAAGTCAACACCTTCGATCTGTCTCACAATCACCCAGTTAACCGCTTTCTTTTTGAGCGACACCCCATCAATCCCCGTCTGACAGACGATGAGTTCCTTTAGTGATGAGATTAACGTCGATAGGAGTACAAGTCACTAAACTGTAACCCCTCATTTGCACGTGCACTTGGTACTGGTGATCTTTTTCCTTACCTTTCATCGATAGGTTGTCGAATTTCAGCCGTCGAGTTCCCCTCAGCCAGAGGTATTATGCAGAATGGGGTGCCAAAGTAAGTCATTTTGTGTAATTTAAACTACCATTTGCACTTTATTGTAGCGTTGACATGGAGACTAGCCCAGTAAAGAAAACACTGTGAAGGAGAATCTTGTTCAGATAAAAACTCATTCGATTACCCGACAGTAGGCTACACGTTCGCACTACTATTATAGTTCAGCCGATGAATACGACTTTGTGTAATGATACCCTGCATGGGACATGCGCGTCCAAGACACGAACATACTGAACAACGCTGAACCTTCTCTCGCGGCTTTCTGTTAAATACAATGCCCTCTTGTTATTGCGGTTGCTGAGCTCCTTTGGGAATAAAGCATTTTTAACAATTAACTGGCCTAGCGGCACCTTGGCTGCCAGTGTAATAGGACCCAATTGGGTTGTCATAGCACAGGGCTACAAGGCTCGCGCCCGTTGTATATAGGCTCCATCAGTGGCACATTTATTGCCGAGGTAGTTGAACCTAAGTGCGTCGTAATATCATTTGACTCCGAAGATCGTGCTTGTAGTATAAAGGCTCCGACAGCAGCGCACTCATGATAAATGGTGAGGTAGCATCAGCTAAGGCATACTGTTTGACTAAAAGTCATCCTAATTTAGTTTCGTTTGGACGAGGTTTGGGCATACACAATCATTTAGGGTTTGGCCGATCTAGCGCCTCCTTCCTTACCCAGGGAACGTAGGTCGCTCACAGCTGCAGTCACTTACGAACTGATTTTTCCCTAATCGCCGCCTGGGCGTTGCCGACGAGGACGCCGGTTTTCTTCGCGGGACACGGGCGCCCGCATTACTTCTTGGGACGAGGACCGTGGACTAAAGTGCCGTGTGGTTAGTGACATAACCAAGCGCACCGGCGGGTCTGCAGCAAAGGAAAGTTCCCGTCCGCATTTTAGCTGGACTAGCAAGTTAGTTTTGCATTCAGACCAGCCCGCCCCTAGAGCCCACTGATGAAGCACTCTGGTTCACACGATCACCATAAACAATAACTAGCAAAAGTCTGGACCCAGCGAACTCTGCTACACACCACACTTTGGAAGCCCTTACTCAAACCCCGCAACTAATCGCACCCATCCTCACCTTCCGTTTCCCCCACTAACAGCTCCATCGAAGGCTTCCACCCTTCAGCCCCCTAGGGGAGGCCCTTGTAGTGTACCAGAAAACACGCCCTTTCAGTATGTTGCAACGTACGATTTTACGGTCGTTTTAACTTTCAAAACGTCTATTTGTCTTACTGACTGCACCTCGGTTGACATGGACCGTTTTGGTGAGTGCCTTGCTGCACGTTTTTTGCTCTGGCTGAGTCGCTTCCTATCGTTGTAGCCTGCACAACATACCTTGAGTTCAGTCGCATCCGCCTTCTATACTGTCGTATTTGACACGTCTTACGTGACATTGCTTACCAATTGTAGCCCAGGCTCCGCCTAACAGCTGTTCCAATCATTCACCACTGTAGTGGATAGGGTTGCACCATGCGAAATTTGTGTCTTATTATCTTAAGTAGTTTCCATGTGTTACCTCGTGTGGAACGGTCGGTGTTGGGTCGGGAGATTGGCTGTAACTCACTCCCAAGTTCACCTCGGATTGTGGTACACAAGGTTGTATGTTGCCAAATACAAAATTTGGACCTTCCGACGCATCTGTAGTATTATTATTATGTTAAACTCCTTGTTAAATTGCTAAGAGATGGGTTAGAAATCAATAAACTAAATAATGTAAATGCGTTACGGTGGTAAATAATTTTCCTGCTTCTAGCGATAGCAACCATGGTGGATGACTTTTGGGCATTCCGACGTATCTTCAGGGGTCTATATTTGAACTTCTCATCGCTTAATGGAGATTTGAAAGTTTTCAGATTGAAACGGCGACATCGTCTATTCGTCGGGGCGCGAAAACTGCAGAAGCTTACCAAAGGGAGGCTGAACAGGTGCTACCGGAGGGGTATGCGTATCGATATATACAGTTGGCGTGCGTGCATAGCAAGCGTTCCAACGTTGCTGGAAAGCGGTACGTGTTGTGTCTCTGCTTGATAAAAAGATTATAACGGGTACCGGTGTTACAATTGTCCTGCTCGTTCCTCAGCGCTTTTCAAGGTGAATGTTACGAGGTTGGAAACACCTATCTTCAGCATTCGCACACGTTTCACGTGGGGAAGCCTTGACTGCGTGCCAAAAGTCGGCGGCCAATTCAGCCACGACCCCGACGGAATCCGGCTTGCTCCTCATAAATCTGGCTTTCACAAACGCCAGTCAGTCTGCGAAGGATTGTGGAGGCGAGTAATTTGAGGCGATGGAGATCAGATTGATTCCTCTATGGTTGCTGCATTCCGAACGCGAGCCTCCTTTGAAGATAGGAACAATAACGTAGCGGCTTCAGTCCGTTGAGAAAGTTTTCTGCTCTCACAGTTTCACTAGTAATTCGTGTAACTCATCAACAAAAGTAGAGCCTCCCAATTTGAAGAGGGCTGGATGAAGATCACCTGGCCCCGCGACTTTGTCCAACTGCAATAGTCCGATCTCACTTTCGACTTCTGTCCGAGAGGGTGGAACCAAAGTGACCACCCACGGAGCAGGACGATCACTTGCTGGCGAAGAATCGAACAATTCTAGCCGATGAAATTGCTTTGCAAAATGCTCGGACTAACGCTCCAAACCGTTCAACAAATTCTGTATAGGCTGTCCACTCTCCTCACGTAGTTTCGCTAACACCAGGTCTCCTTCTGCGTCTCCTCAAACGTACAGCCCCCGCAAAACGATGCATCTGTGAAATCTGGTTACAGTTACCTTTTCATTTCATTAAATGACAGCCCTTTAACCGCCCTAATAACATGCGTCGCCGTCGAAGGGAATCCCTCCACTGCCTATTTCCCCACAAACGCGTCCCCCTTGAGCGTTCATCAATAATACATGTACGAAGGTAAGGTTGCATCTCAATGATGACATCCATTCCATAGCCAAATTACATATGCGCCGCCCCCACCGTCCAGGTTACCGCTACCCCTAGCCCTCCTCCCACCGATTGGTACCACTATATCAGGCGTTGATGAATGCGAGCCAAAGGTAACATCCAATTTCGGTGTTGACAGCCCTTTCAGAGACATAGCCAACATACGCAGCCATCCGCCGCTGTTGGTCAACCTGTGACGTAAGTGCATTTGACGTCTCCTGTAATAGCACCGGGTCCGGTATTCCTCCGCTTTCCCATTTCGTCTATATTTTACCTTCCTATGGGGAACGGAGTAACGGCCCTTTTCAGGGCCACCCTCTGTCACTGTGCCTTGTCCTCCCACATCGCATAGGCAAAGTGCAAAATCTGCATCTTCCTTGCTGCTGACCAAAAGCTCACAGGTTCAACTGGTGGCTTCGTGAGCTTCCGACAATATATGGGCTAATTACTACCTCAGCACGTGTGACGCAACACTACATGCAATGCGAAGGACATGCTCATCCATTAAGAACGTGGTAAGTTCACCTTATGCAGTTATTTTCAACGGTGAACATACCGCTTTATCACTACATTCTTCGTAAACTTTGTTTGCCTTTTCACTCACCCTCAGAAAGGTTTACACCGTAGAGCCCTCATTTCCTCCCGTCATAATACTTGATGAACCATTTTCAGTATTCCCGCTTGCTGGGTGATGAGCGTTCGCAACGCTCTCCACAACGACGAGAATACTTGCATATTGTTTGAGCGTCCTTCTGCTCATCTGATACAATTAGATAACACCTTACAAACACACGGTGTAAATCGGTACATGGTCGCAAGATGCAACGCTTCCCATTCTACCGGCAATCCATTGCTCTAAAGATTCATTTCCTACTCAATACGTCTTGTTAGTCGCACCAGCATTGGAGGTTAATTTATAAGTACAATGTGATACCAATAAGCAACGTATTTCCGACTGCCTCTTCCGTTAACATTATTGAACACAGAACACTACGTCTTACGTAGTTATTACGGTAACCTTTACCAAATTCCATCCTCCCTACTTCACCGTCTACAACAGATCAGCCCGTTATCCTACCCCAGGCAATATTCCTAAAACAATTTTAATTGTTTGACGTACCCCTGTTCTCCCGTAAGCTTCTTAAGATCCGAAATAAGTAAGCATCGACTTCGACGCTTATATACTATTAATTCATGCAAAATCATCTTCACGCGTGGACCAAAACCATCTCATTTAGCACACCTGGCAGGAAAAGGATTATGATCACACTAACAAACAGCTGCAGCCCCCACGATTAACTATGACATTACGTTGCGTTCGCAATTGTATACCACCAAACCATTTGTAAGTAAACAAAACTTTCCTTCAGGCTAAGTAGCATTTCCGAAGTCTCCTCAAAATCCCCTTCCACATGTATTATGCATCAAACGTCCAGGAGTAGCTAGACTTACACGAAAACATTAATTCACGTATGCATTTCTTACGTATGAACATGCACTCATCCTTGCCAACTTCATTAACCTACGTTTTCATACATATATAGGCATATCCAAAATATATATACGTATGCATATATATATTCATTTCGTTGCAGAGCAGGGGACATGTCTACATACACACAGTCAAACATCTAGCAAATAATAATTATTCTGGCCATCATTTCGATTACACGGTGTACGACTTCCACAGGTAACCTCCACTGCAAACCAATCCCTACTTACAAACCAAATGCTATACATCGGCACTCGTATAGTTTGGAACTATTTACCATACCCGCTACCATTTTGTTCACTTTACGGAGACATAGCGCGGCCATCCATAAGCGCTTTCTTACATTCTGTTTCTTTTTTAACCACTTGCGTACTGTTATAGATTAACGTTCTACTTTCACACAACTTTGCAATTAAGTATGATACCGTACAGTTTTCCGCTTTTTGGAGTACCTGCCACCATTATCAACATCTTTCGCAACCAAGTACCCTATTAGAACGCATACATTTAGAGAATTCAGAAACCAGTTGTCGTGATGAGCAAGGGACCGTTTGATGGCACTATGAGGGAAATCTGCTGCTTGAGGAAGTTTGGTGGTACATATGGTACATAGCAACGGTGTAACCTAGCAACGGTGTCAAGGAGGATAAGTGCGCAATAGCTGGATTGTTCATGAAATTGGTTAGTGTAATGAATTGTGATGCCATATAAAGGGTTGAGGATAAGGGTGCAATAGTATTATGTTTGTTTTATCATTCCGGTGGCCATAGTTAAAAATGCAACTGGTGCTGTGACGGAGAGCTGTTCAGATCTTTTGCTGCGGCGAAGTATGACAGTGTGGAAGACTTGGAGGAGCATTTGGGGCGCTTTTGAATGGAAACCGCGACTTGGTTTTCCTGAGGTACATTGGTCTCCGCCGCAGCATACAAGCGTGGAAGCGGAATGTTCTTGCCAGATTGAGTTGTTTACCGTTACATCCCGTACCGTTGCGTACATTGTAAACGTTCAGGATCTGGGCATTTGGTAAGTTTATAGTGATACACTACCTTAACCTACACATGTGGATACAAATCGTATGATTGCAAGGCCCGGTTCTCCGTGCTTATGAAGGAGGGAAGGTATGTCGTTGGGAAGTACTGCATGATCTACAGCCAAGCTTTTCATCTGGGAAACCCGTGGTTATACGCTCGTAACCGCCAGCTGGCGTAGGATCAAGAGTTGGAACTGCTACGCTTGGTGGACAGTTTCCACAGCACACCGGATTTAAAACGGTTTATCTTTCACCAATACTGGAAGCATGTCACTCCCGTGGACCTTAGTAATTTGCAGATACATCATCGGAGTAAGGCGGCATGTGAGTTTGCGGACGTGGCCTCCAGGTTGGAACGTCACAGAGTTTGCCATTTGGTGTCAGAGGGGAAGCAGATTCGGTACGTTTTATTCAACACCTGCGGTCCGTGCCATCGTGAAACGATATGGTGAGGTGTTTTATGCGATGCTACGCACAAGTTTCAATCTACCAGAAGTTTGCTGGGCAGAAATTCATTGCAACCCGGCGAAAGGTACTTTCGGTGCAGATCTAATTGAGATTACGCTACATTTTCACCATTGTACATTTCCAATCATGGACATATGAACAATTTTCTACTGTCACTGTTGCGGTTGCCATAAAATATCGGTACATTTGTACATGCCTGATCATGCCTCAATGGGCGTGTCTGGCACAGTCAAGAATGAAATATTTATTTATTTACTTAAGTACGGTTGCAGCAGTTCGTGGACCTCCCCACTAGGTACATGAATGTCCAACGGCCATCTATTTTGGATCTAATGTTTTCCAAATGCATAGACATCCTAGGTGACACCGCTTACAGCCCTCCCTTAGGTGCCAGTGATCACGTCTGTTTAACGTTCAGGTGTACTCTGACCATATGTCACCAGAGCATTGCTAAGCCATTTCCAAACATATGGCGTGCTGACTATTAGGCAATGCGTATCAAGGCTTCTGGGTTGCGTTGCGAAATCTTGGTGCTTGATACGGTTCAGGCGGCCTGGGGCAAAGTTAAATCGTATCTCACGCAAGTGTCTACTCCCTACATCCCGCTTGCGAGGAGACACGAGCACGACCGCCGTGGATAGATACCACTAGCAAGCACCTGCTCCAGAAGCGTTCTAGGTGCTAGAAAACCTACGGTACAGCGCTATCGACTAGCGCCTATGATAGGTACCGCGAGGCTAGCAATAGGTGTAAAAAGCACTTAAGGAAAGCTCGGCTGTTGTACGAAAAGTAAACGGCTGGCGGAAATTTGGAAAATTCGCATTTCTTTGCTTATGTAAAGAGACGCTTTGGTTGAAATTCGGTGAGCCCAATTTTGATGCGGACCAATGTAACTCGTGCGTGTGCGGGCTCAGATAAGGCTCGTGTACTTGGTGAGCAGTATCTGGGGCTTCTGTTCATGAAGCCGCGTGGAGTAGCGTCGAACTTGTCCGCCGAGTACACGAGGGTTACTATTTAGCTGCGTTTGATTGTGGTGGAAACGAGAGTCGTTCAAATGCTGCAAGCAGCTGGACCTGGTTCAATTCACCCGAAGTTTTTGCATGACTTGGCGGTGGAAGTAATTGACTGCTAACGATGGTGTTTCAGAAGTCACTTGACAGCTGTACATTACCTTGTGAATAGAAGGAGGCTGTCATCTGTCCTATCTTCAAATTGGTGACAGGAGTCTCGCAGCCATTTAGCAGCCAGTTAGGCTGACTAGCGACGTGGTCAAACTGCCTGAAAAGCTGGTGAAATATTCGTTGGAATGTGACCTGAATAGATTTAATCTACACAACAGTGCACAAAACGGATTCCGGAAGGGATGATGGTGTCCTACGAAGTTGTTGGTTGCTCGTACAGCTTGGGTCGAGGCAATGAACAATGGCCACGTAGTGGATGTGCTGTTCATAGGTTTCTCGAAGGCATTTGATAAGGTACCTTACTTGAGGCTATCATACTAGCTGAGGTGGTCGACTTTGTGGCCATTGTCTATTATTCAGACTGTGTTCCGTCCTTTGTATAGGAACAGTGTTCCCGCCTTCGAACCACATACTCGGTGGGGTCGAGCGTCTCCTTTGCTCAATCTAGGTAGACCTACGCTTCGTCCACTCCTCCTACTTGCCTTCTGGTAACAATCGGAAGAAGTCTGCTTGTAGGGGTTCAGAATGTTGTGGTTAATACGCCGTTCTTTCGGGGTCTTAACTACTGACATATTTATGGAGCTGTTTTCAACTTTCTTTCGGTTCCATCTGGAATACTGCGTCCAGGCTTGCCCGCTCTGCCTTGTTCGGGACAAATTGGAGCTCGAGAGGATTTTGAGAGTAGGTACTAACTTGGTCGAAGGGTTACAGGGGCAATCGTACCCCGAGCGTCTAGTTAGCTTGGGTCTGTCTTCAACGCACTATCGACGGCTTCGAGGCGACCTAATCCTAACTTACCACATTTTAACAGAGAAGGTTGGACCGGATTTGAGCTGGCTACTTAGCCCGGCTAAGTTGCCTTGTCTTCGCGGTCATCCCATGAAGCTACACAGACCGCGTTCTGACCGGATCCGGGCGGACACTCGGTTACCGAGTAGTGTTATCGAGCGCTGGAACTCGCTTCCAGAAAGTGTAGCCAGTGAACCTACGGTTAAGGGTTTTGAGTGTCAGTTAGAGACTCGTGGGTGGCAACAGGAAACTTTTCCTTTCTCTTGACCATATTCATCTTCCAACTTTTAGTGCATAATCTGTCATTTTTTTCACTTTTTGTTGTTATCCTTCATTTAACTAGCTTTCATTCCCTTTATCTTCCATTTTCTTTATACTTCTTAGTTCACGTGACCTACACAGCAGGGACTGCTAGTGCAGGGAATGTTGGCAGTAACTGGGTGACCAGGGAATGTTTAGGGTTTTTTGTTTTAGATTTATTTAGACCGACTAGCACCTTATCATTTCCTGGCTCAACGATCCGATCAAGGAGGAACACTCGTGATTTTCCTATCGTTTCTGTTCGTCTGAACCTAAATTGTGGTGGATACGTACAATGGCATTGCAGGTTTGTTGACGTAGGTGGTCTGGGACTGTTTTATTCTACACACCTTTTAAGGATGAAACGTCGTACAGTTATGTTCATTTGGTTGATGCGAAGCTAAAAATGTTGCCAAGCCCCAGGCGTTGTCGTTCCGTAGTGGTGAATAAATGTGCAGCAAAGTTAAAGCAGTTTATCCTTTGGTATCCGAGCTCAAAGCTTATGTTCTGCCGCTATCAGGTTAAATGTGACCTTAATCGTCGCTGTAGTCACTTACGTGAGATATCAGAAGCTTGGTGAATGCAAGTACGTGCGTAGTGGCATAACCCAATCTATACTCGGGCTGCGTGCAACTTTGCTAGGTTATTAACCGCGGTGAGGTTGTGTAACACTGAGTGCTACCAGTATTTTTCCGGAACATGGATGAACTACGCAGACTGTTGAGCCACTCACAGACAGAGAAATGTGGTGCTTTTCGGTTTCCATACAACAAACTGAATGGAGAATGAAAACAAACACCTGAAGAAGTATTTGTACGAGAGTTCCTAGCTGTTTACTCTCTTCACATGTTTAGTTGAGAGTGTGGGTAGTCTCGTGCATGAAAGATACAACATCACAAGGCGGCGTAACCTGACCGTGGTAGCTATTCCCTCGGAAGTCTCTGCTGTGGCCTTGCTTTACAAACGACTGAGTGATTTTGCGGTGAATGTAAGTTTAGCCCATTTCCGCTTATCCTCTGTTCTCCGCTGCCGGCCTGATGACCCGTATTGCTTGGTGTGCTGTCCCCGTTCCAAGGTTCGTCGTGTCTACATCACCCGTGGAAGTGAATCTGATTGCGAATTTAGTCGTCAATGGCGGTTACTATGTTGGCACATTTGTTACCTTGCTTGACTTCACGGACATTCCGTCTAAACGCAACCGGGTCTAGGAAACGTAAATCGCCACTAAAATGCCGTGTGATGGAGGTGAGTCCAAGTAAACGTGTCCTTGGGGATCAGAATTTCGGAAGTGCATACCACCACCTCTTCCTCTTACCAAGTGCCCGTTAAACGGAAGTGCATTACTCAGGGAACCGTTTCGAAAGACGTCTGCGGTATTTGTCAGCGGGCAGATGACATCGCAAGTCCTGGTGACGCCGCTGAATGGGTTATGTGTGAGGTGCATGCGCGTCGATATCATGCAACGTGTGTTTACTAGGCCGGTGATCCGGACTTCGTCTGCTTCACTGGTTCCTCGTAGTGTGTGCTGCATTTTTGCGCGACCCGTTTGGGTGAGTTTTCTTCTTGGTGTACTTCTGTCGTACGCGGTTCCCTTATGCCTTGTCTGATTATTCCAGCGATCGTTGACGCTTTCCTTTAATGCAATGCCCCATCCCTGACACGTGACGGTTGCAAGGTTGTGAACCCCGGCGCACTAATTGTACAGTTTCATTTCCTGCCTTTGTATTGCCCCGTCTAGATATAATTATCAACATCTTTCTCCGGTGTTTCCGTGCTGTGAACTTGCTTTCTGTCTATGGATGTCCTTAGCGTGGGTTATGGATAGGTACGAGGTTCCCATGTAGACCGGTTATCTAGTAAGCCACTGTCCCCTGCATGAAGTATAAGACACCTTCACACCGCAGGTGGGCAACAGGCCACTTGTCAGAGGGAAATGCTTTAACGGAGGACTTAATTGGGCTCCGCGTACCCTTCCACCCTGCTGCCAAATTAACCGGCATTGGCCTTTGTCGGCAGCTTCAAAGGACAGCCTTAGTCACCGACCCCAGTGCCGCTTGCCCTTAACGCACCCTGCACAAGCAGCAGTCACTTGTTGCCAATGTGCTTGGCACCTCATTCTTAGCAGGATGCCAGCACACAATGACGCGGGACAAGGGAATAACCTGAAAAGGTAACCCCCGAAGTACGCAAAGTTTGGCTCCACTGCTCCCTTATTTGTAGCTGCACGCCGTTACCAGTACGCTTCAGCAACTTCACACCATTAGTTCCCTTACGCCACCAAGGTTCTCACGTAAGTCACTGCTATGCACCCTCCTTACTCCCGATTCCATACCTCATCCGGTTTATATGCCGCCCACGTGTCCCCTGCAATCCGTGATGTCACGCTGTTCTTGTAAAGCATGTTAACTTACCGCAGCCATATATGCCCGGCTGCCCCAACTACAAAGCCGTCTCAGCGATGTCCTCACGTACGTACTATTGGCAGTCATGAACCTCCATTTGCAATCACACGTCGTGCATCTTTCCATTGCAGGTACGTTGTGAAGCTGTTCCACGGAAATGTACCGGCACCTATTTGAAGGATCCACAAACCATTTCTCAGTGTTCTCGCTTCGTGGGTAACGAGCCGTTAACCAGCTCACCCGCGAGGTCGGGAATATTTGTGAATGGTTTAAACATCATATGCGACCAGTGCATCAACTATTTGTGGTGCGGTTTAAAAACCCATTGCATTTTCCCGTTATGAAGGATAACGTCACCGTGTATCTATGATGCAGTGAGGCTTGCGGTACAAGCCTGGTGGGGCACCATTCCCATTTACCAGATTGATGCCAGCAACCTCAATGCAACGCCTTGCAATACAGGTTAGTAACTTCTTGTGAACATGGCATTCCTACTGGTCGCGTGGATTTGTTCCACCGTACACTGTTCCCCTTTAACCATCATTATACACTGACAGGCGTATGATTACTTTTACCGACTCATTTCAGTGTACATATCTCTCTGCGTGGTACGTCATGTTTCCTTGTACGTGTCTGCGTAACCCTTACACCTACCATGTCACTGTGTCATCGTTGCAATAGGCATGACGCGATATATGTCAGCCATAATTCATTGCTACAAATATTGCGTTAACCTACATGCTGACCTTCCATCCACATGCACCGTTCCTAAGTGCTCGTTATTACTGGGTTCAAGGAGCTTCACAGGTTCACTCAGTCGGCGTGCTATTTCGTGTTAGTATGCAAGCCCGTTTTCTATGCCTTGCCATCCATCGTTCGCATGCCTACCTGTCAGTGCAATTACAGCGCCCACGGTTGCATTCGTCAGCATGGAACCGATGTCGTCCACTATAACCTTCGTCGTCACGCCATCTAGGCAATGTGGGGTAATTTTACTGCCATCAATCCATCTCATGTTCGGTTTGTTACTTGCTTCCGCAGTACATTCAGTCATCCAGAACACATGTACATGGGCTTGCTGAAATAGCATTGCAATCCACCTCCCCATTTCTCATGTTAAACGGATGCCTAAGGATAACGGTCCTGCTTACTTACAGGCCTTGGGCATTCCACCAAACCTATATAGCACCTAGACACAACGGAGATGGTCGCTCAATCAACACCACGCAACCTGCTTGCAAACCGTTTCCTAAAAGTATAGCATCACACGGATATTACTGCTAGCAAGTTGCACAATGTCATTGCATATGGTGTCCCATTACTTGAAGCAATGTTCACCCATCTAATATGCACTCTGTATATGTACACATATATATGGTTCTTGCTAAAGGGGACGGGTTGCACGGCTTTCATGTTCGTGTTAGGCTCCAAGATCGGTTCTATTCACTCAGCGTGGATCGGACCACTGCTCAGCCTCCGCATTGTGTACGCTTCAATCTCCTAATACAGCGTGCTTGTGTTCCCTTTTGATGGAGTGTGGGCCGGCTCAACTGATGAAACCTGGCACCCATCGACATGTCTCCAATGCTTGTTCATTTGATTTCGCGCTGCGTGTGGTTGTAGCTGCGGGAGGTGCAGCGCAACCCATGCATGCTTCGTCTGTAGGCACAAAGTCCTGCGACTGGCCCCTGTGACAAGCCGCACATTAACCCGTAAACCGCAAACAATATATATGCCTACCGAATTGCAAAACACACTCGCACTACCCCTGAGTTATGCACATATTGCACTTCAGCTTCAGTGTGCCTATTTCTACACTGGGTAACGTATACCGTTCCACGCTGGTTTGCACAAGGAAGTTTTCACGGGTGACTAGATCATCAATAAGTACCGGCTGGTACAGTAATACCTTGTCGCCGCAGTTAGGTACGCAGCGATATCGGCCAACGGTTGTGCAATTGCATGCTATGCACCCTGCCTAAACTTGTTGTAGCTCTGTTTCCAAAGCTAATTATAAGATAGAAGGGAGCGGCGGTTACTAGGTGTATTCTTCCTGTGATCTCGTCATAGCGCTGATCAAATATTCTGTGTCAACCCTGCCTCACGAGGCATGTGCATGAAGGAAATGTGCAGCATATAATAACGAGCAGACAGCGCTACTTCCTTTAACATGCCATTGACGCACCAATCGACCTGGTAACCGTATCCGGGGACATAACCTTCTATATCACTCTATCTGTCCCTACCTATCGCTGATGATCTCACTTCAGACGATTTATATCTATGGCTACCGGTTAAGTGGACGGTCTTATGTTCACTACCCAACGGCAAGGGTAGTGCTTTGTTTCATTTGTACGTGGGATCTAAAACAGTACTGGAGTAGGCCCTCCTTATTACAATAAATCCATATTCCACCGCGTTCGCAGTATTACTCCTCATGAGGGAATGCCATTTCTCCAGCTAGTTTGTTGTAGTCCATACACAAGTGGGTGCGTCTGACCATATCATCATGACTCCACTACTGGGACATTAGGATTAACTTGTCCCCGATGCGTGGAACCTAACGTGTTAACCAGTACATACGCTCTATCATACAGAACGACAGCAACACCCGGGAATCCACAGGTGCTTTTTTCACTGGAGACTAACAATTCCTCTCGTAACAGATTGCGCTTCGGTTGTGCAACCTTTTATACCACTCCGGTGGTAGGTATCCGAAACAACCAAAGAACTTCCGTGTCACAGCGTGTCTTCCGTTATATTGTGTGCATTGCAACTTTTATTAGGGGTCACGGTATCACATTTATTATCCAACCAAGCACTACTTGTGAAACCAATTGACTTCTACATAATGACTATTTGACATGAATTTCATTACATCATAGTGAACTTCAGCAACGAAACTATTCAACATTTGTCTAGTCGGTGGGGACTACGTTGATAAATCTGTGAGATTTACGTGTGCTTGATATGCAAACCCGCCGTAACCACAACTCTCCAGCGATCCACTTACTTCATATACAAATATACAAGTATAATCTAAACTGAAATTCTTATGTCTACCTACTTCTTCGTTTCAACTGAAATGCATCCGATATATCATTCGGCGTCCCCAAGCCTGAATTTTATGACGTAATTTATTCAATACAACACATCCCTTAAAAAGCAACTCCTTCTCGTCCGTTCATAATTATTACCAACCCTTGGTTAAATACATAGTAATAGTTTTTCAGTACACTGTACATAAATATAGATATACAGGCATGCACATGTATGTACACACATCTAAGTATGTGTATAAATACTTCCTTATCCAGAACTCACATGCTTATGTTACACAATAGGAAAGTAATCATTGGCATGTAGTCATGCCTTGCTGATCCTTGACAGATGCGGACCGCATATACAAGGCATGGTACACAGGCACATTTATCCCATGGAACCTTTCACTACCTACTTAACCTATTAATGTATGCATTAACCGTTCCATCAATATCCGACGCCGCACTGATTCTTCGCTTACAGCTCCGTATGGTTGGCGGTATCCGGTTTCGGATTTGTTTGCCACTGTAACCAGTCACAGAAGGCTTGAGTCTACAAAGAAGACCATGGGTGGTTTGCGCTGCACCACCCTCAGCTCCATCCACATACCCCATATCCAGTATAAACCCGAAGGAATAAGACCGGGAGGCAGATGGAGCGGAGCCACGTTGCACCAACGGAGCCGGCCCACGCTCCTTCACAGACAAACACAAGCACGCTGTATTTGGGGAATCAAGCGCACACAAGGCGGTGGCTGGACCGTAGTCCGCTCCACAATAAGTGCATGGAAACACTCTTTGATCCCAACACGGCCACAAAGACCGTGCATCCCGTCCCCTCCAGCAACGACCAACTGTCTCATGGAGCCAGTATGGACGAGGTGGTGGGCAATAGACAGCCAGGCACCTTGTCAACATGCACACCAAGCGCAGCCACACCGGGGATACCAAGAAACATCAATTCACTTGAGAGAAATTTCCAAAGGAAAAACTCGAGTAATGCATAAGGAAACGGTGACATAAACCTTAAATTAATTAGCATATGAAATAGGCTGTTTACAGACAAATCCTAGATGAGTTCACAAGGTCAGGAAGTATACTTTAGGGTAATGTCACGAACACGAAAATATTATGGAAATCGACTATAATTGGCTTAAGTGAGGTGTGCAGGTTCATGGAAGCGAGTAGAGGTAGACATATATTGGAGAAAGGAAAGCACTAGGACAAAATGGAAAACCCACCACCTGAAATAAAGCGACTTAGCATGCAGGCACGCGGTTAGAAAATCGAATGCAGCGTACCTACAAACGCTGCGCCGGTCCTGCCTGTGTTCTATGCAGGACCCGTCGTCGTTTCGGTAGTGGTCCCGAGTGGCATCGCTCATGGCTCACTAAGCCTGCCTGACTCAGGCACTCGCGACGGCATGTGTTACAACGCCATGCGCACGATATTGACGAAATAAAACCCATCGGTAGTTGCCGTTTCCGCGCTTGCCGCTTCTTCTCTGCATGCATGAAATCTTTCACCGCACTTTAGCTACTGCCTTTGTCCTTAGATCGCGCCATGCACGCCGATTAACCGCCTGCAATTCTGAAGATCTGCAATCAAGGTTAGAACGTGAGAGGCTCACTTTAATTAAGTCCTGGTAACGTAACCTTGATTTCCCCACGTGCCGCTTTCCAGTACTCAGCTGACCATCTAATACTTGGTTGGTTATCCGCGTCGAATCCATACAGCTCACGTGACCAAGACACTTCAGGTGCCTTAGCAAAAATATGTAGTCCACTGCATACATCCAACTTTGTCGCAACACTTCCGTGTCTGCAACTCTGTCGCCTTAATGGATGCGCAAACTGCGTCTCAAACACTGCTGATGGAAACGCTCGAGATATCGCACCTACCGCCGGTAAATCGTCCACGTTTCACTGCCGCCTAGAA
This sequence comes from Dicrocoelium dendriticum, assembly GCA_944474145.2. Lineage (NCBI taxonomy): Eukaryota > Metazoa > Platyhelminthes > Trematoda > Plagiorchiida > Dicrocoeliidae > Dicrocoelium > Dicrocoelium dendriticum. The sequence goes on from OX104062.1 coordinate 50,862,818, forward strand.
GGACGGACAGCACCATGGATTTCTACACCACCAGCTTCGTGCCAATGATAAGCTGATGGTTGTTCCACACTCGGTACTGAAACTTCCCGAATGCCGCCGCTGCTTTAGAGACTCGAATACCCAGCTCCCTGTGTAGCTGCTGATCAGTCGACATCACACTCGCAAGGTAGCAGAAGCGGGAGGTGGCTTCCAATACTTCAGCACCAATGCTGATTCGCGGCAATATTGAAGCCTACACCTTTGGTGAAGGCTGGTGCAGACAGACAGTTTTGCTTGTGTTGATGGTGAGCTTGCATTTGGCCTCTGTCAAAGCCAGCTCACTAGTCATGTGCTGCAACTCATCCGCGCTGTGTGAAAACAACGCACGGTCGTCCGAAAACTGCAACAAGCAAATAGTTGTCTCACAGACTAAGGATGTCGCACTGAAACGACGGACGTTCAGCAATCCACCATCAATACGGTGGTCCACACAAACACCTTAAGCAAGTGCGGCATCAAAAGCACAGGACACCGTTGCAGGAGCTAAGACACAGCCCTGCTTTACAACAGAGAAAACCGCAAAGTAATCCGAAGTCTCTCCACTCAGCTGCACAGTCGATCGCATACCTACAGCTCCGTATACATCCATATATATGGTTGGCGGCATCCGATTTCGGATTTGCCTGTCACAGTGGCCAGCCACAGGAGGCCTGCGCCTACAGAAGGACCATGGATGGCTTGCGCTGCACCACCCACAGCTCCAACGACATACCCCATATCCAGTGTAATCCCGAAGGAATAAGACGGGGAGGCATGCGGATGGGAACCACGTTTCATCAACAGAGCCGGACCACACTCCTTCGCAGGCAAACACAAGCACGCTGTATTTGGGGAATCAAGCGCACACAAGGCGGTGGCTGGACCGTAGTCCGCTCCACAATGAATGCATGGAACCACTCTTTGCTCCTAACATGGCCACAAAGACCGTGCATCCCGTCCCCTCCAGCAACGACCAACTGTCTCCTGCAGCCAGTATGGACGAGGTAGCGGATAATAGACAGGTAGACACATTGTAAACATGCACACTAAGCGCAGCCACACCGGGGATATCGGGCAACAGCCAAACGCTTGAGAGAGAGACAAAGAACTTGACTCGATTGATGCATAAGGAAACGGTGACCTAAACCTAAAGTTAATGAGCATATGAAATAAGTTGTTTATAAACGAATCCTAGATAAGTTCACGAGGTGAGAAAGTATACTATACCGAAATGCCACGAACACGAAAATGTTATAGAAATCGAATACAATTGGCTTAAGCGAGGTGTGCAAGTTAATGGAATAGAGTACAGGTAGATATTTATATGAGAAATAAAAGCATTAAGGCAGCATTGAAAACCCACCACCTGAAATAAAGTGGCTTAGCATGCAAGCACGCGGTTAGTAAAAAGAATGCAGCGCAGCTACAAACGCTGCGCCGGTTTTAAATACTTCTCTGCAGGACCCGTAGTCGATTCTGTAGTGGTCCCGAATGGCCTCGCTCATGGCTCACTAGCCACTAGACATTTATAAAAGAAAGAAAGGCATTAGGACAAAATTGAAAACCCACCACCTGAAATAAATCGACTTAGAATACAAACACGCGGTTAGTAAATCGAATATATATATATATATACATATAAATTTTGTCTAGAAGCAGGCATAAACTTGCGACTTTTGATATCCATTTAACCTACGCATCTGCGCGTATAAAGACGTTCAAATTATTCCTATTTGGGTAGCACTGCAACAACCTAGACACACCAGCACAGCTTATGCACTTGTAAATATTCCCGTTCACTAACACCAATAACAAATGCAAATCCGTGCACGCGTGCTGCCCATTACGCATTCATATACACAGCAATACAGTACTATAAAATGTCCGTTATTTGTAATCTGTTAGCAAATTTGAACATCTTTCTCTGTACCCTATCAATCATACACATATTGATGCCTTTGGCATAGCAGTATTTCTTTTAGCAGAATTATCAATTTACCTTTACTTCCAATATTTCTTCAAAGCATAAGCCGTAAGTTTCACACTTCTTCGGTACGTATAGCCGCTCATTAAGAATAGTCCAAGTACTTACGTTGCCTTAAAGGTTCCATTTAATGCCTTCCGTGTAGATTATTTGTGCAAAACATATGCCGTGTAGATTTCGCAACCTTTTACCTGCTGCATTGGTAACAATAAATTCTGTTTACAATAGGTCGTCAGTTTAGGCCTCAACACATTCAATATTGCAAAGCATTCCCTAAACTAAAAAATGTTATACTTGTTAAACGCCTGTTCCGCACACTCGCGTCTGTAATTTCTTGCCAGCTTATCTGCCTACATTATTTCCCCACCTTTGCTTTAGTAAAATGCTGATGAATCACATCACATGTCAACCATTATACGGTTCCTAATAATTTATGCTAGTCATCTATATCACGCAGAAGGCGAACTATTTACGCCGTAAAACGCATGTACTACTAGACGCCAAAGAAATTCAAAATTATCCGCCATAGTGCAATCAAACCGTCCCGACGAACAACAGCCCGTATTCAAAATCCCGCGATTAGCGGACTCGACGGTCCCTATTGAGTTCAGCTTTATACTTAACCACTCATTAATCGTTATACATTAAAGTTTAGCTTTTCCACCGATTCATGAAATAACCATTTAGCACTGCATTCTTCTGCTTTTTGAGTTCCTTTAGAAACACTAGTAACATTTCAGACTAAAACTTAGCCTAACTACGGTAGTGGACAATTCTTCTACGGGCTGTGACGGGCAACATAACGAGCAACTCGCAAGATAAACGTCCAAATGGTAATCAGTGTGCTTGGAAACCGATAGAAACGGTGAAAAAGATAATTAAAGTAATAGTTTGTGCAATGGTTGTTTTAATTGACGAGTTTGTCCATCAGTGTATAAGGTAGCGCGCTGTGGTGATCCGCCATACCTGCCAACGCTATGGACGCTACTTGCTTCACATACGCCACGGGGTCGGCTGCCATGAATTCGGAGGGGGCTTGGGGTTGCAATACCTCAACGTCAGCAACATGAGATTTGGTGGACGATGATCAGTTATTCAAACAGCTAATGAAGGTGGAACAATGGAAGTGTTCATGGAATACTTTTCAACATTTCAACTTAAATCTGCAGGTCTCTTTCGTGTACAATTCTGAACCTGCCGGTCGATGCCACTGAAACCGTGGTATTATGCTACCGAAAGGGATGGCATTTTTGTGTGTGCAGTACGTATGTGTTCATGCCCCCTAGAATCGTGGTGAAGGTAGCCAGGAAGTGGTTTCATTTGTCTTGCTAAAGCTACCCATTTAATTACCGAGACGGTAATTGTGCCGCTCATGTCACCTGTCTTTCTGTCGATTGTTCATATAAGATACTCTATGGTGCATAGCCATGATTTTCACGCGGGAAAACCATGGTTATACATGTGTACTTGCATGCTCTCACATAACGATGAGGAGCAAGTTTTCGAGCTCATGCCGTGTATTAAGTGTACGCATGAGACGAGATGTTGCGTCTTATATCTTCCAAGTGTGGTTAGGACGTGCAGACGTTAAGTCTGTAGTAACCGCAAGCTAAAATGGAGCATGGAAACGAAGCCGTTTGAGTGAGGAGGCTGCTGCAGAGGGAAGGTATATACTGCATAGTGGACAAGGAGGTTATACTGTAGTATGTATTATTTATAGCGCGAAGCGTTATGCCATTATGTAATCGCTTATGTGATGCCATCTTGACAGACGCTACATATCCGTACAACCAGGTTGCTTATGTGCTATAGCATGCAATGCTGGGTGAAGAAACCTGATTTTCTCGTACTTTTTCTATGCTCTTGTGCCTAACGAAAGTTGGCTCAGTTACCATGAAGCGGCGCAGCGTATGACAGAGCATTATAAAAAACAGTACCGCAAGGAAGCTGGTGCTAGGTCACTTCTTAGCGCAGTTGCACGCTTTCAAATCAAACCTTCCAAAGGCGCATGTGCTGTTTTGCCGCTTCCATGCATTAAGGGACACAGAAAGCACTGCGCTTATTTAAAATTTTGCAACGCTATGCACCGAAGGAAAGTTGCACGATGGATGAGTACTTTGGTGGGTATACAAAGCCAACCGCCATGCAACAAAGTCCTTGCTGCTACCGGTGCTCGAAGTTAGGCGTTTAGGTATCTTAATAGCGCGTTGTTCCTTTACACGAAAAACCGGGCAGGACACATTTAAAAGGGCATAAGAAATTTGGGCAGTTTTACCACGAACAGCGTGGGGGTCGAGAATAGGCACCAGAAACACCGTTTGTCCCGTAGGACAAGTGTCCTCTACTGGTTTACACAAGTCTTACGACGGAAACATAAATTAGTCCAAGCAAGGTAAATCCGCCCAGCGAAAGCTCATATGGCTGGGGCCAAGACACCTCATGTGCTCGTTGGTTAACCGAGGTTTTGAGTTCCTTGTGGACATACCCCGTAAAGTGTTGTCTAAGCACCTATCGGTAAACAAGGTGACAGTCATGGAATATGGCACGGGGTTCGGGAATGTGCGCACCTCCTGTGGGCGTTCCTTCCAGGTGAAAATGCAGGCGCCCCGTTTTGCAAGCGCGCATTCACTATGCATTGGAATTTACCATCTGCTGCTGCCCTAGAGGTACGCCGGCTAATCGGCTATCCACATAAAACCTATTACAGGAAAGTCAGTGGTTTTCAGCGACGCAAGCACCGGGGAAAGTTGCCCAGCCTGGAGGACAAAAGTACCAGAAGGTGTACACTGCTCCACAGTGAACGGTTGCCCAGCAGCTAGCCAGTCCTGGGTGTTCGGAAGGAAATATCTATTGCGTTAAGCGCAATGGACATTCCCAACTTCCGTAAGCAAGTGCACGATCTGAAGGATCTCGCTGGGCGTCTTTGTGAGAGACCTGATTTAGAAGTAATGGCTAAGGATCCAACCACCGGGCAACTAATGACCATTGGTCGGATCGCGAACAATGTTTGCAGTGGTGGGAACAAGCGGAGGCGTGTGGATGTCGCAGTGGATAAACGGGCAGCGGATGAAGATACTGCTGTTCGTTGTGAGCCGTCAAGGTCAAAGCGTAGATTGCCGAAAGCGCCAAAGTATCCGCACTACAAGAGATCCGTGAAGACCTGAAGACCTTAGAGTCGTGGTGTCAAAATTGGCAAATGGCATGCTCTGCTGATAAATCTAGTATTCTGACCCACAAATGCTCCATATCGGATGGTGCGTTTACGTTGAATGGTACGCCCATCCAACTAAAAACGTTAGCTACTGACCTAAGTATTGGCTATGCTATGACCTTCAACTTTTCAGAGAATGTGCAGAATCAGGTAGCAAAAGCACTCAGAATGGTCTTCCACATAGCCCGCCACATTAACTCGGCTGAAGCACGGTTGGAGCTTTATCGCAGTCATGTTCGTCCACAGCTGGAATACTGCCCCTTCATCTTCAGTAATTTGCGGAAATCAGACCGCATATTGCTGGAAAAGGCTCAGCGGCGGTTTACCAAAATTGTAGCCCCACAAGGCCTAGCGCTTAGTTACCTACAGAGGTGTAACCATCTCAAACTCCAGCCTCTATGGCTGCGGCGTATTATCCTAAACCTGTGCTTCTTACATAAGTTAATGTACCAAGCGGTACACAGTGATATCCCCAGCCTGACACTGAGAAGAGGATCAGAATTCAAACTCCGAAACAAGCACTGCACAGTAGCCCCGCTTCCAGCGAGGAAGAAACTACGTTCACGTTTCTTCCTTGTCGCTTATGCAAATATCTGGAACAAATTACCTTCACAGCTGCGGGAGATTCACAATCCACAGGCTTTCAAGCAGGAGGTACGAAAGTTTTTGTGCCTGGATAACATAAGACGCCTTTTCAACATCTGTGATTCTGATGACAACCTTTTTGAGACCGGCCCCGATGGGGCATAGATCACATTTTGGTCAGCTCTAGCGCAACTTTGTATTGCGCTCAACTAGGCTTCATGACAGGAGCATCTTGGGCTCACAGGTCCTCCCCATACTTTGCGGTCCCTGTCACACCACGTGAGCGATCTTGGCCCGATCAGTTGCACGCATTTTACCGATGTTATGGCTGCTAATCCGACTACAAAAGGTATTCAGCCTACCCCAGTAGTAGCTGAGCGCTTTACTGGCTCTCATCGACACTTAGTTTAATGGGAAGTCTTGAAATAGTAGACGCTGCCGCAAAGGCAACCTGGAAACACTAATCGGTAGCTCAAATCTTTTGGAAGCTCCTCCTCGTCGCCCAGTTTCTTACTGCTCAACAGATCAGCACGTAAAGCAGCCTTGTACTATTGAATGGGAGCATCGTAAGCCTGTAGGCACTGACCAGGTAGGATATTGCATAGCAATGGGGAAGCAATCCGAACGGACAAACTTTACTTCACTTTTTTCTTCTCTTCTACACTTTGGTTCCTTCGTCTCCATCTTTACCCCTTAGTATTTTCCAAATACCTAGTCCACTTGGTCTCTTGCGAATACTTATACTTGTGACCCATGAGTCACGTCTACTAAAAACATTTTAACACCATTAAGCCTCATGTGAAATGCCAGGTTCTAGCGTTGTTGTCTACACATACGGTGCACCCGTAAGTTACCATTTATCTGTCTAAAATAGTCGTATAAATTGCCTGCTTTATAGGTATTTCTACTAGCCTCCGTAATCGTCATCTACCAGTTGCCCATAACCGATACCCCCTAGGCTTAAGTACTCGCTGCTTTACACCGCTGATTATATAACAGGGCCACCTACCCACCTCGAGGGCAATATCACCATAACCTATATTCAGGTATTTACCCTCCACTTAAGCTTTCTTGGCCCGTACATTAATTTTATCTGAGTTATACGTATGCCTATCACTATCGGAAACGCTGGTAGACAGGCATTATAAATAAATAAATAAACTTTTATTCTCGATCATGCGAGACACACCTTTACAGGCATGATCATGTTTAACTAACAGCGTGATAAATAACGTACAAAAGTACATGTTTGGCATAACAATATATGTAAGTGTACGGGTGTATATGCGTATGTAATTGTGTATGAATGTAGCTTGTGTCTTTGAATGTGCCGCAGCATTTCCGTATGTTTGTTGTCGTCAGGAATGTGAGCATAAGCGATTGATGTCCTTGGATTGGATAGCACTTTCCGGATATCCACGGGCCAGTGACTTTATTTTGTGGCGAGTCACATCCGCCACGTCACAGTGTTGATAAGCAGACATTTGTGGTTTTTTATAGGGAGAACGCTTGCCAGGCGAAAACCCACCACGTCCTGGTACACTGCCGCCGAACTATTTGCTGGAACGGGTTAAACCCAAACCACCCAGCTGGAACCACGAGGAGGTTGTTCGGCTAGCCAGCCAGATCCTTTTCTTCAATCCTTTATGCTTGCACAACAATTTTTCCGGATTCCCTTTCTCTGGCAAAAAGCTAACCATGCGGCAGTGAGGCCCCTGTCACCTGGAAAGCTAGACACCCAGATATTTTGACCACCACTTCTTCTTTCTCTGGCCGTTCATATGTAATTTTAACCTTCACCTGGCTCCAAAGCCTACCATACGTAATGCGTAATGGTGGGTGAACAACCAGCTGCCACTTGTTTTCCGTTATCTTCTCTGCTTGCGTTATATTATTGTTCATTCACGTTGCCTGACAATGTGGAAGCTTCCCACCAGGAAACCTCTAAGTTAACAGCTGTTGTGATCTCCCTGTTTTCTATTACCTTACACTGGTGAATATCACTTGCACTTGCATCGGACTCCCAAGCAAGAGAGTTAGAGCTCAAAATAGCAACGCGATGCAGAAATGGTGTGCTTTAACACATGAGGCCCAATAATCCGTCACAAATGAGAAAGTGAAACCTCTATAAGATGAGGTGATCATGCCTAACCAAAGCTGCATTCGTGGTATTTCCCACCTGAATGCAGTTCGCTAATTTTTTGGACACCTATTTCTCTATTATCAATAGAAGACATCTCTAGCTCATTAGCATTGGTGGCACATCCATTAAGATATATAACATAACCTCAAAGTGCTGAAACTGATGATGTTTCTCCAGGGAACGATTGCGTTATTCTGGTCCAACACCAGGCACTTGCATCCGACTCTAAGCTAAGAGTAATAGAGCTTTAAACTAGCAACTTAACGCACAATTGTGTGCTTTAGCACCTGTGGCCCACTAATCAGTCATGCTTGAGATGGCACAACCCCAAAAAAGTGGTATTCGTGTCTAACCAAAGCGGAACCCAAGGTGTTTCTCCCCTGGACACATTTTGTGAATTTTCTCACATTAGTTTTTTTATTATCACTGGAAGACCACCCTGGCTCATTAGTGCCAGTGATACAATCACAATGACGTATAAAATAGCCTCAAAGAGTCGAAACTGGTAATATTTCTGTAGGAAATGCTTGCGTTATCCTAGTTCAGACGGGGCAAATGAGTTTTATGTTCCCTTGTCTTATCCATATGGACTCAGCTCATACGGCTTTGGTATAATTTTCGCATCCACATCGGAGCATTAAAAACGTTGAATTCCACATTCATAGTGGATTCTGCGGCCCAATATACTCTTAAAATCGCACATGGTCGCATTCTGGCTGTGGGCTAGCTACACCATATCCTGTGCTGTTCTACCTATATAATAATCCTTACAGCCTACCTAGTATTTCCCTAAAACCTTTCTGGCTGTTTTCCCAACCTTTACTACGTTTACTGAGAAAGTATGCTTTACGGCTCACTGCGTCATACTTCGCTACTGCAGCGCAATACACGTTATTTTAGGCATTCCCGGTTACTACTCCATGTTCGGAACTTATTACGCCTAGCCGTTTTTTGTATTACTTCTTTCTTTTTTCTGTACCTGCTTCCAAAGCAGAACGTGAATTTAGCGGAGGCTCGAAAATGGCACTATCCGCAGCCGATCGCTAAAAATGCAAATATCTCCATAACCACTGCACCTAGCTTAATTATTTTACCTTTGTCCTAACCAGCGCCTAGGGTTTGTCCTAGACCGCCCATTGTTGTCCCGTTTTAGTTAACATTTCGGCTCCAAAACGGCGTTGATTCCGCTTGTTTGGAGATTTACACTTTGAAATTCGCGCCAGGTTTGCGGTTCTGGTATGCTGTTTCAGGGCTATATTTTGGCTCCATTTTCCAATAGTAGTGTATTTTCTAGTTAAGTGGGCCGGCCTTTCAGTCGCACTTTTCTAAGAAAGGCTAAACTGTTAGCCACTACTGTTATTTCCCTTGTTTCCACCCACCACTTTTACGATCTAATTTTGGCTTGCCTATTCTTTTCCATGAGCCGGCTACTAATGGATGCTCGAAATGCGGTGATGTGACCAAAGAAAATGGATCAAATTTCCTCTAATTGATCGTTTACTAATGGAACCAGGCACCTCAAGGTTTGGCAGCGGTAGCCGGTGATAAGCGCAGAATTCGTACATAAGCTACCGAGACCCAAACTTCAAAAATGTCGAGGCCTATGAAATGTTTGTATTTATCCCTGCTTTACTGTTCGGAAAGATAAACACGATCAAAAGCAGTTGTTATCGATATTTCTTCTCCATGCATGAGCATGGATGTTATGTACAATTTGATCTGATCCCAAGCAGGAACAGCATCTAGCGCTTGTCTAGGAATATACCTATATTTATTTATATTTATATTCTCGCCGATATGGAAGTGGATCAATAGGACATCGTAATAATGCATGCTCCGTAACAGAAGACGAATTTCCGACAAGTTCGAACTACGTCTGCAGCGGCATACGGTTTGCAGAAAATGTGACGAGTGTCTGTTCAGATATCGCATGCTATCGACGCATGTCTCGGTTGCGGTAACAAGCAACGGGATTTCCTGGACTTAGACGTGAGGTGGGTTCAATGCTGCGACTGCAAGCACGGGTGCCATGAAACGTGCGCGTACCTCCGGGACCAAGATGAGTCGTAGCAGAGTGAGAACTGCCAACGGATCATGAGGGACAATTGAGCGGAGCACGCATGCATCGGTAAGCGGACGTTAGCACAGTGTACATACAAATGTTTTGAAAACCAGAAAAAATACAAAAAGGGTTTGAAAACCCAACAATGCCTTTTGTGAAACCAAAAATGAACAAGAGGTTTTACAAACGGAAATGTCTATCACTCTACGTATGCCTACACGGGTTTGCTCCTATATGGGTAAGCATTTGGTGTCGCTATGCACCACTTTCTATACATGCCATTAACTGACACTGCTATTTTTCTTTTTCATGATACCAACCGGACAGGTGGAGTTCCTTTGGATGAAGATGTCTTCGCATGGAGTCTGCGTCTGTTACCTATTTTGGTACTGTAATGGAAGACACGGCTGGGAGCTAGCTAGGATCCGTTCGCCTGGTTCCCCAGCAGCAGCTACCTAGGTTTCAACGCCTGGTCTTGCAGAAGGCTGACCCGCGACGGATGGTCCTCAGTTCCATCGAAAAGTCAAAGCGATCACTCTGCAGAAGCGACAGCTCACTGACCCGGAGATGTCCTTTTCGTCTGCTGCAGGTTCTGCAAACTATAATATAACCGAAACTTAGGTTGTACTTTTGGCTGCTAGGTGGTTTGCTTGCAAGAATATTGCTCTTGGTTGCTTGCGTCCTTTAAGCAGTAATGCATGTAACACATAATCTGTGCAGCCGCACGGTTTGTTATGTGTAAATACTGTGAACTTCCCCATCTCCCGTAGATGGTTCAATATTTCGTGCTATTCAGATACCGGGACTGTACGGTTCCACACTAGAAGTATACACCGTCCTCTTAACTTGCCTTATAACTGTATTTTGGTGTTTTACGTGGTGATGTTTTCGCGCCGGCAAGTACTTAAGCTTACGGTTCGAAAGGCGTGCTATGGTACCTTGTTGTAACCGTGAAATGACGCTTACAGCACCATCCTTGTACTCGTCAGCTAGCGATGGGAAATGCCTCAGCTACTGTGCCGCAATACATAAAGGAAAGGAGAATATATACAACAGATGCATGCCGGCTGAGTTACCGGCAACGGATAGACATCGTTCTGGTAAGCTACCAGCCGGCTACTAGACAAAAAGTATAATTATTATGTTTTACGCTACGAAATGAGGTCGTAGATGGAGGGGAGGCTAAAGAGGATGGGGAGGGACAAAGAAACTCGCAGAAGGAACGCCACTATGGTAGGCTCCTTGCCATGTCGACAAGTGCCTGCAGCCAAACTTGTCCATCGTCTCTTGGACCCCAACCAGGGAGCCGTGGCGCTCCTACCGAGGCCAGCACCGAAGTGAGGGCCTTCATTCCTCTCGACCAAGTCAGCGCTTGGGCAGTCCTCCTCTTCTTCCGGCCACATCCCCGGTGAGCAAACAACGCACCTCGTGGAAGTCGGTGGGTTGGCATGCGCAACACGTGACCAGTCATCGGAGCCTGGTGCGTGAAATGACGGTGCTGAGCGATTCAGTTCCTTTTGCTGTGCCGTAAACAAGGCGTCAAACCCGCTCGTTACTCACGCGGTGTTCCCACCAGATGTCAGCCAAACTGCAAAGGCACCGATGATTAAACCTAAATACCCGCTTTAGGTCCGCCGAGCTAAGGGGCCAGATTTCGCAACCGTAAAGTAGGGTCGAACGTACTGCTGCACTGTACACTCTACCCTACAGGGCGAAATGACGCCTTAGTACTTGTTGAAACAACTTGTTTTTTTCTGATACTGCATTCACGCGTTTTACCTAGCTTGCGCATAACGGATGAACCTAGCTCCTCCACCAAATAGGATAGTGGGCACTGTGCTACGGTTAGTGATGTAGACACCGCGACTATGTCGGCTTCATGAAACATAGGGATATACGTAAGTGAAGCATAATAGAAGAAACTTTGGACGGCGTGTGAAGGCCGTATTACAGGAAGTTATACAGACTGATGGCGAGTACTTCAGATTTAGAATCAGATGAAGCCGCAACAATCAGAGGATGGCTTGCGTGTTGTTTCCAGTGGATCCTTCACCCAGAAACCAATACCACGCTACCAAGTGTTGATGCATTTAAAACGAAACAGCCTGACGAAACCCTGGTTACCAATATTTTGCGCACACTGAGGATAAGCGTATATAAAGCTTTAGCGGTCGGTAGATAGATAGCACCAGAAGATAACGTTGAGTTTGGCAACCTAAGGGTAGTAAGGTAGATGCCGCGACCACGTGGCCTTGATGTGTTAAGCAAACAGCGATGTACGTAAGTGAAGCGCTGCGGTTTGGTTTTGCCACCTAACTGCCATGCAAAAGGAAACCGTAGCCTCACTGACAATACCTTCCGAGGATAGGCCATTTATAAAATACTAGCGACAGGCTTCAAAAATCCAGGTAGCAATGTCCATTGGTCAGTTTGGAGATACCAGGACTAAATGAGATAGACCATTTACAAAATGGCTGCATTAGGCTGTGACCCTAGGAACCATCGTCCAAAGTGAAAAATAGAGCTAAAACGCAATGGCTTGGTTGGGATAGACCATTTAAGAAATAGTTCCAGCAGCCTAGGTGATACTAGGTAGTTTCGTCCACAGGTCAGAATTGAGCCACCAATCAATGGCTTAACTTAGGTAGAACATTCGCAAAATGGTTACGTTAGGCTAAAAGAATCTAGGAACCATCGTCCTACGTATAGGTTACACATACCAACCGATAGCTTGGCAGAGATGGATCAGCAACAAAACGGTAGCAGCAGACTTCGTGAATCTAAGTAGCTTCCTAAACAGATAAGTAAGCAGCTACAAAACGATGACGTAACCGAGATAAACCAATTATAAAATTAGTAAGTAGATAGGCAAGTAGTTTATTCTCGTCATTGCGAGGCACACCATCAAGGGCGTGATCATGGTAATACAGACATGTATGATCGGCAATTGCACAAGTTAGTACATTTTGACAACTAGCGTGTGTGTCTGTTGACATGTAAAAGCATGTTTAGTGGGTATTTAGCAGTAGCCATGTTGTGTGAATAGGTAAATGTGACTCTGTGCGTTTTTGTTTGGTTGGTTGCCACCAAAGTAGAAGATCAATGGAACGCTTCGGATCGGAGGACGTTCATGATGTGTGAATGGTCCTCCGGAAAAGGGAAGTGGCAGTGACTGTATTTGGTGGCGAGTCACATCAGCCACGTCACAGTATTGTTAAACGGACAGCTGTGGTTGTTGTAGGGAGAACGCTTGCCAGGCGAAATCTCACACATCCTGTAACACTGCCACCGCACTCTTTGCTGGAACGGGATTTACCCGAACCACCCAGCTGGCACTACGCGGAGGTTGTTCGGCTAGTCAGCGTCGACCTATTTAATGCTGGGTACCGTCGTACAACGTTAGAATAGAGCTACCAAGGTTTGGCTTGGCTGAGATACACCGTTTATAAAATGGTAAGAGCGAGCTTGGTGAATCCATGTAGTATCGTTCACAGATCAGAATAGAAATTTTGAGCGATGGCTTTGTTGAGACGGCCCATTTAGAATGGTTGCATCAGGCTAGGTGATGCTTGGTAGCACCCTCATTAGATAAGAATGGAGCTGCAAAGCTATGGTTTGGCCAATATAGGCCAATTATTAAATGGTAGCAAAAGATGTTTAAATATAGGTACCCTCGTCCAACATTCAGAACAGAGCTAACAAGCGATGTACAAGATGTACCAATTATAAAATGGTTGCATCAGGTTGTGGATCTAGGATGCATGGTCCACAGCTAAGAATGGAGCTAACAAGCGATGTCTTTGGTCAGGTAGGCCATGCATAAAAAGGTCCCATCAGCTTATGTGAACGTGGGTAGGGACCTTCTAAATACACTTACAAAGCAACACTTGCCTAAGATAGACCACTTATAAACCCTTTGCGTTACGCTTTGTGAATCGAGGTCGCTACGTCCACAGATCATAACAGAACATATTAGCGATGGCTTGCCTGAGATAGACCACTGATAAAACGGTTACATCAGGCTGAGTGAATATGAGTAGCATCGCCCTCTGACAAACATGCAGCTACCAAGTGCTTGCTTAGCTGAGAGAGACCAATTATAAAAATGTTCCACCTGACTTCCAGAATCCACGTAGCATCGTCCACAGACCAGAATTTACCTACCAAGCGGAGACTAGGCTGATATAATCAAATTATACAACGCTTTCATCAGGCTTCCTTATTCCACCTCTCTTTGATCATGAAACTGAGTCGGACTGTGGTTACGTAAATAATTGGAATTCGTAGGTAGTACAACTATGTGCTCTGATCAAGCGTTGGCTTCCTTTACTTTGGCCAATTATAAAATACGTTAGCAAGCCCTTCACCTTTTCCGTGCGCTCTGTAACATTCTGTGTTCCATTTTTTTACATGCCAATTACGTGACATATAGCGTTTAGAAATGCTCGCACCAAAGTTAATCCGCGAAAACTCTTACACTTACCCGTTGGAACCATTAATGAGGTGCCTTTGCTGACGTATAACCTTAACATGGCGGTTGTAAATGTCTTCACGGATCACGATAGCTCCGTCCGTGGTCCACACTACGCATCGTTATACCACTTTAATATTCCAACGTCAATTCAGTAGTTTCCTTATTTCCAGAAGCATATATAAATAAGTTGGGTTCATTGTGTTCATTGAGTGGTAGAGAGCAGAAGGTAGGTCCCGTGTCAGCTTCTTCACTTCTTGATCTTCCAAGGACTGCAGGCTTCGTAGCTGTGTCATAGCTCATGATGCAGGATTAGTCCTGCAGGATCCTTGAGTACCCAGTAGGAAGACGTCTAGCAAACGTTTGAAACTCGCTTCTGACTGCGCATTGACAATCTGGTCCCGCAGTCGGTTCCAGTCATCAATTACTCAAGTACAGAGAGCAAAATCTGAGCGGACTTTTAACCTCCGCGGTTTAAAGAGCTTCCAGCCGTGATCTCGATTCGAACTGCCAAGTCTTAGCTGAGAAAGCTGCCGCAGTTCGTTTTCCAGTTCCCCTCGTAGGATACGCCAAGTATAGAAGAGGTCTCAGCGACGTCGGCGATAGTCTGAGGAAAAAAGTTTCAACCTTTGTAGTCGGGCGGTATACGGGAGTTAGCGTAACCCGGGGACAACTTTCGAGGCCCGTGGCTGAAGCTTTCTATCTTGTTACTTTCCTGCTTCGATGGAGGGGCTATGGCCGGAAGTCCGAATTCAAGGATGGGACGGATAGGGAAGGTAGGGTATCTAAATATCTGCGGCTTCATGTTAGAAAAGGATCTCCTTATTAGGCCCCACATCCTGTTCGCCGCAGCGGTTTTCTTTAGTGGGTCAAGCGGAGTTTTGAGACCAGAAGATACTATAGTCCACAGGTCCTTTTCCTGTGTGGCAACCTTGAGTAGGTGCCTGCCAATGTGATAGATGCCCAGTGGTTCAGTTGCACCTATGGAAAAGATTGAACACAGCTTTGTTGACCGGCAAACCCCACTTGATAGACCAAGCGTGTAGTAGTTCAAGCGTTTCCTGTAATCGGTCGGCATCTTCGAGGCTGGACACTTCCGACCATAGCTTGAGGTCGTCTGCATAAATCAGACAGTCCGTTTGTAGCATACTTGGTACGTCACCGATATATATATATATATATATATCTTGAACAGTTCCGGCGCGAGAACGGAGCCTGGTGGTACGCCTCCGTACATAGGCATTAGAGGTGATGGATTATCGTTTACTTTGACTTGCGTGCACCGAGCTTGCGAGAAGTCATTGATCCATAGCGGTAGGTTCCCTGTTATGCCAATTCCTCAGAGCTTAGGAAGTAGTTCCTGACGCGGGACCCTGTCAAAACCTTTACTGAAGTCCATGGAGACCACATCTAAACGTTTTCCAGCGTCATTTGATTTAGACTACTTCTCCGTAGCGAAAAGCAGGTTAGTGTTGCAGGAAACTCTCTTTCGGAAACCATACTGAGTAGACGAATTGATGTTCAGATCGTCGCAGTGTCGGTGGGTGGCACATTTAGTGGGCATTTTTATGACCTTGCAAGCGACCGATGTCAAGCAAATTGGCCGATACTTCGCAGGGTCCTGGAGATTACCACCATTGTGTGTCGGCATAACCCACCCCTATTCCAAGCGACAGATAGGTGACCAGCATTACAAGAGAGCTGTAAATTTTGACAAATTGGGACGGCAATGAATTCTGCTACCAGCTTGAGAAAAAGGTGTGTAGCCCGTCTGGGCCTGGTGAGGAAGATGCATTCAGTTCTAGTAGCAGCTTCTAAGTAGTACCTGAATCGATATCGATATGCACAGAGGTATGGTATGTGCAAGTACATGTGGTTTTGCGAGTTCCTCCCCCTTCGAGTATACTGCGGAGAGTTGTAGAGCCAAGAGGTCAGCTTTGGCGTCATCATCATAGTATATTATACCTGGCTCATCAGTAGACAATACGGGAATTACACGGTGCACCTTGGAAGATCCTCGACAAAGCAAGGTGCGGCCTTTAGCCACGATCAGCATTGTGGTGTACAAGAAACCACGCTCTTTTAGCAATTGCAACATGGAATTTACAGTTGTTTAACCTTCAAAACTCCCCTTGTTTTACTGACTGCACATCCGTTGACACGCATCTTTTTGGTGAGTACCTTGCTGCACACTTCTCGCTCTGGTTGATCCGCTTCCTATTTTTGTAGCCTGCACAACATACTTTGGGTTCAGTCGCCTCCAACTCCTATACTGTCAAAGTTTACATGTCTTACGTGTCATTGCTTACCGACTAGTAGCCTAGGCTCTACCCAACGATTGGTGACCACCGGTCAGGAACACGCCGTCCACCGTTTTGCATTTTCATTATTTTGTGATTCGTTACTTTGCTCATATTGTTTTCTACATACCACATTTTTTCCTGCATTTTGCAATGAATTATCTACAGGATAAGCCGTCTCCATGCGCGGGTAACGCCGTTGCGCTTGTCATGTTCAATTCTGTTGCATTAGCCCCTCTTTTTTGGGAGAATGATCCCTCGTTATGGATTTCGCATCTGGAATCCGTAGTTTGTATTAATAGGATTTCTTCTGATTTCGTCATGTATAATCTGCTAATAGCTCGCATTCCTCAAAAATGTCCTCGCCGGTGAGAGGCACCATACTTTGCCCCCTCTATTAATGAAATACGAAACTCTTAAACAGGCTATTTTTCAGCGAATCACACCTTATGCCAAGGTCCATGTGCAGCAACTATTTAGGGATCTACAACTAGAAGATAGGATGCCCTCCGCCTCGGTGCACGCAATGCAACAGCTCAGTAGCACGTCCAACCTGGACGTAGGGATCCTGCGCGTGTTGTAGATGCAATGCCTTCCTGGAAGCACGCAGGCTATCCTTGCGGTAGCAAGTGATTTGCCGCTCACAGCAATTACAGGTCTAGCAGACAGCGTCATCGAACATCACAAGCCAGAGACTGAAACCAAGACACCTAAGCAGCTTTATGCTGGCGCAACTAAACCGACACCCGCGACTAGCCAGACGTCGAAAATAGACGCATTAGCATCGCAGATAGCGTCGCTTCAGCGCCGGATCGAGGAACTCACATTAAACGGTAATCACCGCAACCGATCTGGGTCATCGCCCCGTCGCAAAATACCTGATGCCACAGGTTACTGCTTTTATCACCAACGTTTTGGTAATAAAGCCCGCAAACGCATACAGCCATATCGATACTCCGCTATAGATGAACCGCCAACCATCCTGTATTGGCCCCGAAGTTCGGCAAAACCCAAAATCGTCTCACCTATATTAGGGATTATGAGTCGGAGACCGAGTTCTTAGTTGCTACCGGGGTGGAAGTCAGCGTCTACCCCCTATATCAAGTGAACCTCTCATTTCCTTGTCGACAAGCCTCAGTGCCGCCATTGTCTCGCCAATAGACACCTACGGTCACCCGTCGCTTACTCTGGACCTAAGGCCTCGACGCACGTTCCACTGGGTATCCACCGTCTCTGCAGTACCCTTTGCCATCATCGGCATTGACAATCTTAGGCATTTCGACCCCTTGGTCGATGCAAAACGCCAGACGCTAGTCGACACTGCAACGAAACTCAGTGCAGGTTGCATCACCGCCGATGTCACATCTATATCCCCGGTCTATGCATTTTCCAAGACCGCGCAAACCTACACTAATCTCTTTTCGCTTTATGCCAAGCTCGTTCAGCCAATGTACGCAGCTTTTTCCGTGGCAGTCCAAGTCACGCATCACATACGAACGAATAGCCTACCTGTGTCATGCCGCCTACGCCGACTATTACCCGAGAAATTAAAGTTAGCTAGGGCGGGGTTGGAGCACACGCTTGAACTTGGAATAATACGCCCTTCCCACAGCTGTTGGTCCTCGCCCCAACAGGTGGTCTCCAAGAAACCTGGTGACTGGCATTTTTGCGGTGGTTACCGCCCACTCAATCGCCTAACCTTCACACTTAGGTATCCCATCACACACATGCAGGACCCTACGGCATGCCTCACAGGTAAGACGATCTCCAGCAAGATCGATCTGGTTCTCGCCTATCACCAAATACCTGTGGAAGACAATGACCTTCCTAAACCATCCGTTATCACTCCTGTCGGCTTGTTTGAAATATTGTGAAAGCCATTTAGACGGTGCAACGCCGCGCAAAACTTCCAACGCTATATCTACGATGTCACATGCAGCCTAGACTCCACTATTTCCTACCACGATGACATTTAACTTGCCAGTTCATCGGAACAAACACACCTCGAGCATCCTCGAAATCTCTTCCAGCGCTTGTCCCAGCACGGTGTCACCGTCAACCCGACTAAGTGCGAACTCGGCAAATCAACGGTAGCATTCCTAGGCCACATCGTCTCACTTTCTGGCATCAAAGTCCTTCCTGATAAGATCCAGGCAGTCACGGACTTCCAGGCCCTGACTTCGTTCAAGCACCTCCGACGATTTCGTGGTTTGGTCAACCATTATCTACGCTTCATTCCGCTTTGCGCTCAGCTCATGCAGCCACTGACCGACTTACTCAGAGGAAATGAACATAAGTTCGCTTTCCCTGACACGGCACAGGCAGCCCTAGCCGAACGCAAGGATGCTATCCCCAACATAGCCCTCTTCGCTCATTCCGCATCGACTGAACCATTATCTATTACGACTAAGGCTTCGGTCGTCGCGGCAGGAGCCGTCCTCCAACAACACGTTGGTGAGCAATGGCAACCCCTTGTGTTCTTCTCCAAGCGTCTGCAGTCAGCGGAATCCCGCTATATCATGTTGGCAGAGAACTGCTTGCAATTTACTTAGCGATGCGTCAATTCCGGTACACACTCGAAGGTCGCGCTTTCACGGTCTACACTGACCGCAAGCCTCTTATCTTTGCCCTCAACCCTGCTTGCGACAAATGCTCACCACGGGAAACAAGACAACTAGACTTTGTCACGCAGTTCACTGCTGACATATGTCATGTCTCAGGTGTCAACAATCCTGTCGCGGAAGCTCTCTCACGTGTGAAACTCACTCTCTAGTCTTTGCCTTTCGTCGACCTTGCCGCCATGTAAACGGCTGAGACTCAAGACGAAGGTATACAGCGCACTCTGCAGTCCACTTCGCCGCATGTGCAACCTGTTCCTCTCCAAACCACGGAAGAAACCATTCTCTGTGACACTTCCACATGTTGTCCTAGATCCCTGGTGCCCGTCTCCTTCAGGTGCACAGTCTTTGACGCACTGCACTCACTATAACCTTTAGGTATCCGTGGGACTTTGAAACTGGTCACCGAACGTTTCACTTGGCCATGCATAAACAAAGGTTTTCGTACCTGGGCTCGCGCCCGCCTTCAACGCCAGCGCCCCAAACCACATCGTTAACCCGGCAGTCCTCCTGGTTTATTTCCTGCCCCGGACGCTCGGTTCTCACATGTACACTTAGGACTAATAGGCCCCTTCCCTCCGTCATGCGGATTCGTAAAAATTCTCACATGTGTCGACCGCTTCAGACTATAAATAAATAAATCCTCTATGCTCTTGCATTGCGGGACACGCCTGTGTATGCATGATCATGTTAAAGTTACAACTTATTGTCGGGGAATGTATAAAACACGGTGAAAGTTAGCCATGAACATGGGAGCTGGGAGTTCATAAATATATGCAGAAGTGCATGTGTCTCTCTGCTATTCCAGTTTGAATATGTGCCAATACAATCGTGATTGTTCGCGTGGATGGTATCAGCTGGGTTGAGAGACATCCGTGGTGTGCGTTTGGTTTGTTGGGTAATCCTGGGGCAATGACTTTAGTTAGAAGCTGGTCACATCCGCCTCGTCGCAGTACTGGTAAACAGACCTCAGTAGCTTCTTATAGGGAGAACGCTTGCCAGGCGAAAACCAACCACCTCCTGGAGCACTATAGCTAAGCATTTGCTGGAACAGGGTAGACACGACCCACCCAGTTGGTGTCACGGGGAAGTCATGTATTTGTTGTCGCTTGAGCAGCCTACGAGTGCTGACAAGCCACAAGCGAGCGATTGTACATTGGACAGGTGGGACCAAGGGTTAGGTAGTTGTGGTGTGATTCAGGTAGGTTGTATTAAACATTGGTTTTAAAAGCTTTTTGCGGACTGGCCTTGGCTGATCAAATCCTCTGGATAAGGACATCCAGATCAAATTGTCCAGTGATAATGGACCAGCCGGGGAGTGATTGCTATTGGGACCTCATTTGATCCATTTTTGTCTTTGTATGTTCATTCGGTTGCAAACCAACAGGCCAGGTGGGATACTTGGTCATTTTCTGTTGATAACTCCCGACCTTGAGGAAGAGAGGCGTAAAGGACAGCAAAGGAAAGCAGCGGAGACTATCAAGGAAACCTGTGACAACATGTGTTGCAAATGTAAAATTGGTATATGTTACAACATAGCAAAAATTATACCTGAAGAGCAAAATATATATTTAGTATTTTGTGTTCTGCGACCATGAAAAGTATTTACGCGGGCGAAAGTTGCTTAAAAACTAGAAGCAGGAATGAGAGGAGGAATGAAGACAAAGAGAAGACGGTGGCAAGCGAAAGAAAGAAGAAAAACTAAATAGGCAAGCCTGTAAATAAGATGAAAGAACAGGTAGTAGTTGCCCTGAAATTACTTTTCTAGGTGGTTGGTGTCTATGGCAGAGATATGAAACACCGGCAAGTTACCACATCAATCTAGAAGTGAGAAAAAGGATACAAACAGAGTCTTGAAACTCAAAGGCAGCAACAGAAACACCAGACCCAGTGCCTGAACCTGCTCCACAAGGTCTGACCAAAATTAGTCTGCAAATAGAAACTTTGTGATTTAATGACGAGCCTTACGAAAGCCGTATCGGAATGCATTGGTCAGACCAATTGCCTTTGTATGACTTAGGTGCACCCGTCACCAGTTTGTTTCAACAGCTTGCTGGTAGTAACTGTCCGACTAAACCAACTGTACATCACACGAGCAAATCACCAGAGGCAATATCCCGCGAAGATGCTATTGGCATTCACAGCCTACTTCCAATCCGGACCGCCGAATAAGTCACTAGCGATCAATGAGATTCTGGCAGTGTTGCAGTTTACAGTAATCATGCGGTAATGGACGGTGTTATAGCCGACGTACAGGCTGTTTTCACATTAACTTATAAGGGGCGTAGCATGGACTAACGTGCCATGTTTTAGCATAGTTAGCTCCACTTATCCTGGCACTGCTACGCTATCTTCGCTGCAGGTGCGGCGCTTGGTCTTGTCATTTAGCGCTTTAACGTTGTACTTTTTCACCCCTTCTGCGTACTGCGCCTTTTCCTTTTTGATCTGCTCCATGTACCCTGGCATCTAGTTTCTGCACCAAGGTTATGCTGTCTGAAGGTTAATATAAGGTCCACACAAGCGGCTGACGATATAGCTTTTGGATATACGTACAAAACAAAGTAAAACGTTTTTAAGAACTAAAGTCAACTGCTCCCCTTGCTCCGCTTTTTGTGTTCGGTATCCCACCTGTCCATGAACTTTTCTGTCTTGACCTAGGCGAGCCCTTATTTAAGTGCTAGATAAACTTACCAGGATCCTCGTACCTAAGTAACTTGCTTGAAGTAAAGGTTCCTAGATTCAAAGACGTATGTAAACAGCCCAAATAACCAGCTCAAACATCCTGGCACCCTGCTGGATCTGATAATTTTATAGACGATTGCCCTTAAAGCATTTTTGGCTTCAGAACATCGCCCCAAAATGCTTCACCACACTGCTAAAATTCAAGTTAGTTGCGGTGCCATTGCTTTATACACCGTACACCTGTCTAGTGGATTTCGCTGGGATCACGCTCATCATGTGCTATGCGTCAGTATCTGATGGATATGTTACCCAACTCGCAAGTGTAGTCTGCCTCCAATCCTATGCCTCTGAATTTATTCTATCAGGGTACCTACTTTCAATTTTGGGCAAAACTGTATCCTGGAGATTCCGGGAAGTCTGTTGTTCCGTATTATTCATTGGTTTACACAATTTGGCTAAATAATTATCACCTTTAAAACAGCACCTGAATAATAGGTTCAAATTCGTGCAACTATGCAACTTACTTGCAAAAACATGGCAGTATGCACCGTTTACAAAAGTAATAGGTTTCCTGGTAGCAAACGCTTCATCTGCTTGGCCTCAGTAACCGATGGACACTTTAGCCACCTCGCTAGTGTAGTCAGCCTTTAATCCTACGTCTCTGGATTTTTATCCCTTATTGTTCTATTAGCTTTGGCTTGGTTGTATGCTGTGGAGGGCTAAAAGTCTTTGCTTCTTATCCTCTACCGTTTTGAACTAAAAAGTTCCAATGGTATGCACATTCGGAACGCCGCCGCAGAAAAGCTCCGTCTTTCTGCAAGTGTGTACCTTACTTGCAAAGCCATGGCGTTATGCTCCTCCCGCCGCGTCAGTGTTACTTCACTGGAACATCATTTGTATTGTACTTAAACCAATATACCGTGGATACTTCAAGCAACTCGCCTTTGTGGTATCCAGAAGGTTGTATACCTTACAGGTGTATAGTGTCCGTGGTCTCTACTACTTGACACGGTCACACACGACTTCAAGGGCACACCATTCTTCTCCATTGGTATTCTCTACCGACTTAAAAAATTGTATTCTACTTCCTCTTAATTTTGAAACATCCGCTAAGAAAGCTTCTAATCCAGGTAGAGGTGTCCTACATACCAGTGACGGGTATCCCTCTTGTAGGTGCCTGCGACACCCACCTGGCTGTGGGTCAGCTGCTCGGACAATGATACTGCTACGAACTGAGCTCTTTGCTCACCTGCGCAACGCTGCATCCTACTATCCATAACCCCATCTCCCACCGGTACCGCCGGCTCCAACTTGTACTGGTGATTCCTGACTAAGCTATTCGCAGGGGCAACAAAAATGGGGTACACCATGACTGTGATCCACCTTACGGAAAAGCGGTCTTAAAGAAGCTTTGCAAATACCTCAATGCTATTTATCTTATGATCAATGGCAGTGTTCCAGAACATGGGGTTTTTGCCTGGCAAGCAACCTTCCTATAAAAAGTCACAAACGTAGGTTTAAAAGCGCTGCGACGTGGCGGCTGTGACCCGTCACCCAAAAAGTGTCACTTCCTGTTACTGTACACACAGAATAATCAAAATATCTAAACCTGCGTGCAAAGTTTGTTTAGCACACGTTCTGCGGAGCTCCAGCATCCAAAGCAAACTACGGATCAACCTCCGCAACAAAACGAACACACCCCCAGCATTAGAAGCACTTGTAGGTCTTACCGAGATTCAGGTTCACGTTTTTTCTGATACCGGTGAACATGAAACGCATCTTTGTATCATTTCTAGACCAAAATTAGGTATACTGTTTTGAGCCACGCATTTTGCCTAAACGTATCGCTTGTTGGTTGGGATAAAAACGCTTATAGTGTTGCTGCGGATCTGTTGAATGACTTGATCCAGCTTATGATGGCGTGTCTCCTTTCATCTTGAGGTTAACCATTTAATTAGTTATTTATTTATAATCTGCACAGCGCTTAAGTGCCAAGGTTATAAGGTAACGTGTCTAATGGCCCTACTTTTGTTTACGTGTTTAATTCTTGGCAAAAGTAAGCCTTTCAAGTATGCCTATCTTGCATGCGTTAATAAAGTGCGGTAAATAGTTAAGGGCTTGTTAACACAAACAGCATGCAACGCTTTGTTTGTTCAACGGCGTAACCAATGCGCTTATAAAAAGCTTTTCGAGACAGGTGATTCAAAATTGTCGAGTGATCAGAACGATGGTAGGAACCCAGCACTGTTTCAATTTATATTCATTGCAAGCGTTTTATGGTTGTTTACCAATGGGATTATTTTAACCGTAACATACATGTTGCACTTAGAATTTTGTTCGTTCTTTCTCCTATGTTGCTTTAGTAGCGATGAAACAAATCTATCCAACAATAGGTAGAGGGACTCAACATGGCAGCAATAATCGAAGCAGAATTTTGTGTACCTATGCAAGCGATCACCCTCCAGAGAGCTTTTTGTTCTTGAATACTGTAGAGTCAGTTGGTTAAAGTCGCCTGCGTTTGCAATATTTTCCGTCGAGCAGTCTTTGCGCCCGACTGTTTTAGGAGGCTACTTATTCAAGGAGACAAAGATGACCTTGTTGTATATGACTAGGCAAACCATCAGAATGCAGTGAACTGTGTTGCTAATTGGAACCCTTTTTAGTGTGGAAAACAACTGTTTTGTTAGTGAAGGAAAAGTATAGTTATTCAGTCTGGCAGCAAAGTTCACAATAACTGTTAGACCGGGAGATTTTCTGAATGACATGTCACAATTTATGAAAACACCAGCAGTGGTACCAAGCGATCGTACAACGTTAGGCAGCAACACCAAGGGAAAATAATCAGCAAATGTTTATAGCTCAGAATGTGCTGTGCCAGGAGCTATGTAGACGTTGCCCAGGGTGCTAGAATTAAATCCGTCTTAAAGCTGGTGTACATACAAATAAATAACAGCTTACCATGGGTGTTGAGTATGTACACAACAGCGCTACCGTTTAGCACCATATTTTCCTGATGTGATTGATGACGCCCCACGAATGTGCGGCAATCCAGGCTTATCTGTCCTTATGACGCGATAGTCCCGGAGTTGGGTAACTTCGTCTTTTACGTCAGGATAAAGCCAACTTGCCTGAAGCATTAAAGCGCCTGTATTTGCAACGTCATTATGCAGCATTTGGCAATGTGGTCACTGATTTTTCCGAGACAAATGCGTACATAGCTATAGAGAACTAGCAGTATTACTTATGTATCTACGGGACGGTGCCTGCCGCCAACTTGCCAACTAGCGCGCGGTTTCCTTTGCTTATCAAAATGTTTTTAAAAATTTGTTTGGTGGTGTTAATGGCGCTTCTACCGTATTCTGCATAAAGTGTACTTCGCACTGCGCTTCTAAAATTCGTAAGCCTAGCGGATAATGTTACCGTTCATGACCTTAGAGTAGTTCAGCTGAACAAAATTCAGAGAACAGCACACTAAGATTGATCTATCCGCAGTACCTAACGCAGCAAACGGTACTCCAAGGTGAATATCCAGCAATCGTTAAGTTGAAGGCCCAGTCTCAGGTAACTAGCCTTGTACTTACCGTATACAATGGGAACTTGACATACGTACTCAAATGGTCATTCCATGACCCATTAGGTCATCATACTAAGAAAGAATGCCAAGCATCCTCTCACGGTCTTCACTTTGTCATTGCTCGCACAGCTCTTTCTAAATAAATAAATGGTATATTCCTCGGTGATTCGAGGTGCAGTCCAACTATGTGGTCTGATCAATGTGTACAACAGGATCGCAAAAAAATAATCAATTTGTTCATGCTGTTTACAATGGATCCAAAACAGGTACTAAACTAATTGGCAGGATTAAGGCATTAAAGAAATTAAAAACCAGGAACAATAACGTAGGCATCTTTGAACAGGTGTCCAGTTAAAGTAATACGGCCACTCCTGGAATCATCCCCAGGGGACCTGCTTCTATGCAAGGTATTCCCTCGAAAGGTTTCGCTCGCACTTCCATGCAATAACTGGCCATGTGCTGGTGTGGCATAGTAGCATATGAGCCATCACCAGTTTATCATATGCTCTGTTCTTTTTAGAGCTGCTTTTGTACATGTATTATGGGCCATAAAGGCTCAGCCCAGTCAGTCATGCGGAGCATTCTATTATGGCACTTTTTATACGCCAGTAAGTTGGTGGCAATTTGCGTTGCATAGATAACGTCTTTTATAATCTGGAAGCTGTAATCCGTGACCACAGGAGATCAGTCTAGTCGTGGCCAACTATGAAATAAGGAAGAATATAGAAAAGAGGAATTATGTGAAAACTATATCGTTAGTGTAAAAAAATAGGTATATTTTGCACATCGGCGTAGAAATCGACCGAGTCTATCATACGATAAATTGTGTAGCGTGACAGCCGGAGACAGATGACTGTAGGAGTTGTCCATAGGCAAAAGTCGCATAGGGAATCAGTTATTGCCATCACTGAATTCAAGTATATGTTTCTGGACTGTTAACTTCAGAAAAGAAGAGGAAATGATTAACAATGGAGAACAAATGTAGCGAAAGGGATCGCAGAACAATATTACGATTTAATCAATTTGTGAGGAAAA
The DNA here is from genome assembly GCA_944474145.2 of Dicrocoelium dendriticum. Lineage (NCBI taxonomy): Eukaryota > Metazoa > Platyhelminthes > Trematoda > Plagiorchiida > Dicrocoeliidae > Dicrocoelium > Dicrocoelium dendriticum. The sequence goes on from OX104062.1 coordinate 50,889,501, forward strand.
TTACGAAAATAGTTCCTGAAGTCACACCAGTAAATAATTTTGCTCTCGGTTTTAAACAGAAGACAGTTGGTATGAATTAAGTTTAAAGGGAGTAAAAGCGCATGGGAGGTAGCGTTAAGGAATAGCATAAGAAGCGGTTTGTAGCAGTTCATCCTAGCTGATCAAATTTTCTCTGGTGCAGTAGAGATGATGTCCTCCGGTTTCATACATGATCCGGCCCTTCTTCATACAGCTTTTCATCATTAAGTTGAATTTTTAAGATCTATTTCGCTTTGTCCGTTGACAGATAAGCCTTTATCATTTTCTTAAACATGCAGCAATGTTCAATACATCTAATCCCATTTGGCAACTTATTCCAAATGGAGCCATACCTAAGCAGATAGAAATTTCTCCTTAGACTGCTCTTGAATTTAGGTAAATAGAATATGCATTCATTATCTCGCAGTTCATAAATGGTGTTTTCCCGAAAGTGCAATTGATAGGTTCCAGTATATGCTTTCCGCCACTCGAGTTTGTGGAGGAAGCACAGATTTAATTGCATTCTTCGTAACCACAGAGGTTCAAGATTCAACTGCATACACCTATCTCTGTATGAAAGCGTGCTTGAATAGTCAAATATGCGCTTCGTTAAGGCGCGTTGGACGTTTTCAGTGGCTCTCAGGTCAGCCTTTCGCAAGTTACTGAACACAGCACAGCAATATTTATGCAAAGGCCAGATATTGATTTTGAAAGCAATTAGTCTGGTTTCTTTCAAGGTTAGCAGGTGGCATATGGGCCCGACCGACTGCTTAGCCTTTTTCACGATATGATTTGTATGTTTGCTAAAGTTTAACGAACTAGAATATCTTAAACCTAGGTCACGAACAGACTGGCTGATGGAAATGACTTCATCATGAAGCCTGAACTCTTCTGCGGCTATCTGACATCCATACGATAGAATACTACACTTGGATGTTCCAAATGTCATCTGCCGCATATCAGCCCATCTCTCAATGGCTTTTAAGTCGCTTTGGATATTGTTAACTTCAGCGGTACGCTGAGAGCCTGGGAACGTGTAAACCACCTTTAAATCATCAGCAAACAAATAAGGCTTCCCAAATTGTATAACAGAAACCAGGTCATTTATATACAGTAGGAAGAGTCATGGGTCTAAGACACTGCCCTTTACCACTCCACTGGTAACCGGACGAGGTGAAGAGATGTAATTATTGATATCCACAACTTGCGACCGTCCTACTAGGTAAGATTGGATCCAAGAGTTAAGCGGATTGGTGACACCGTACCTACTTAATTTACATAACAGCTTTTTGTGTGGGACTCTGTCAAAAGCCTTTTGCATGTCGAGCAAGATAACAATGCATTGAAGACCTGAGTCAGTTGCTTCAGTTAGATGGTTAAGGAAGTCAACTTGACAGGTAACACACGAGCGAGACTTCAGAAAGCCATGCTGCGAAGGTGAGAGAAGTTTGTGCGATATTAGGAACGAAACCAGATGTTCCTTAACAATTCTCTCTAACATGTGTGAGAGAATGTCTGTGCGACTAATGGGGCGGTACTTCCGGATGTCAGTTTTCGACCCGGAATTATGTCGCGGTATAACCGTAGCCGCTTTCAAACGTTCGGGGTATTGACCAGACAGGAGAGGCAAAGAGAAGATATTTATTACTATAAGAGGGATATCATCTCCACCGTGTTTGATTAAAGCAGAAGAGATCCCTTCGGGGCCGGGTCTGTAGGATGGTCGTAGACAAGTAATCATACGTTTTATCGTAGCAACACTAAGCTCGATCGCTGGTACTTGTTCAGAGAATTGAAACGAGGTTGACAAATCCAGGGTTTCTCTTTCAACATTCAAGGATCTAGCAAAGTATGGGTTAAAGGCTTCCGCCATGGCAATTGGGGAATCAATGCAATCACCTTCGGGCATGACGATGTGGGAGGGTAGGTCAGTTTTGCCACCTCTCCTTTTCCTCAGTAACGCAGTCACCAATTGACTTGTATTACTACTATTTACAGCCCGTCGTTCTTCATGCATGAGACGAGTTCGACGTTTCATGTCCATCTCAATTATAAGGCGTGGGAGTCTTAGTAATACACCAAAGTCATGAGTAGGTTCAAATGTTCGAGTTAGCATTCGAATTTTCCGCTTGTCCTTTTCGTTTTCAGTGTATTTAGAAGAGACGGTCGTATTATCACAGGGGGCAAGTATGCTTAAACACATAACCACATTGTCATAGAAGATATCGGAGGCTCCCTTAATATAAGACGAAAGAAAGAAATGGTCCCAATTTTGGACCCTAAGCAAAGTTGAGAAATCTACCCAATTAATATTTCGCAGGAAGTGTGGAACCATCGCACACCTCACATGCGACGACTCAGCTTTAAGTTTATATCTGACTATTTTGTGATCACCTCCAGGGAGACCGTCAATTACATCAGTAGCTATCTGGGAGGTGCCTTAGGTAAAAAGTAGGCCTAATATATATTTTCCCCTGGTAGCCACGAGAACATTTTGCTCCCAACCACCAGTAATGACGGAGGTTATGAACTATTCATGTTTCGCTTTTGTTACTATGTTTGACCAACAGATATCTGGTGGATTGAAATCTCCACCTACAACTTTATCGAAGGAACCAAGATCCAATATGTAATTGAGGATGTCAACCAACTGGTTCTCATTACTGAAGCTGGCCCCGAGGGAGCGGTATATACAGCCTACAAGAGTTCGCCTAGTACCATAGGACAAGAGTAACCAAGCGGAATCAATAGTGGGGCATATAAATGGAAGTGTGAATTCAGACACAAGGAGGTTCTGTGAGTAGTAAATTATGCAACCACCTCCTCTGCATTGTTTTCGATCACTTCTAATAAGCTTATAACTATCGATAGAAAGCAGCTGGCTGGGCATAGAATCATGGCACCAGGTTTCAGTGAGTAAAATCATTTCAGGTTTATTCAGACTTATGAAGGTGCGGAGTAAATGAAGTTTATTCAACAGAGAACGGATATTAATTATCATCAGTTTTAAAAACTGATGTATTCAAGTTTCTTTCTTTTCATTACCTGACCAACGAATTTTGATAGATGTACATAAAAGTAGGTATACATGTATTTGTATACATAAGCTAAGTATACGCAAGTCTTGCCTAGTAATCATCATTGTGTACCATGGGTTGTTTTTTCGTTAACACATTTTCCTTGTACGGCGCACTGAAACAGTTACTTTGTTCGGTGAAGCACAAATGGACTCCACATATTTTACCAGCAGCTTTGTTATTTGGTGGCATGGATTGCAGAGTTGACACATTTTGTTTTTACTACAGAACTGGTAAAAGCCATCCATCCTCACGGCTACCTCAGGACCACGTTGTAAGCTTCTTTATTTCTCTGTGAAGTCTCGGTTTCAATGCTTGGTCGTCCTCGCCTTATTCTACCAACTTTAAGTTTCTATGTTAACATCTTAGCTGGAAAGTGGTGCTGTGTTAGCAAATCCTTTTCCATAAATCTCAAAAGGATGCATATTTGACGATGTGACAAGCAGACGTTTGCGATTACCACTCTGAGGGTGTACTAAAATTGAAACTATACCGTCTCTTTGAGTTTGTCCTCAAGGTCTATTTTCACAGGTAGCATCTTAAGCTCCACACCACCTATTGTTTTATTATAAGTCTTGCTCACTGCTGGACGGTTAATCAGCACATGTTGCTTTGTTGAGTTGTCAGGTCGTCTTACAGTATAACGTGGTTCAATTCCTGCGCGGGTTGAAATAAGTTTAACCGAACTACTGTCCCACCAATGTATAACCACAATATTTGCTGAAGGTACTACAGAGTGGCCTGCTGCACCGCGGTCATTTTGCTTCATTTCTTTCTCCATTTTCAGTTTGGCTCCAGGTATGCCATTAGAACGAATAGGGTCTGTATAATGCAGTCCTTTATATACGAGAAAAGTAGTCTGAGGTATAACTGAAAAAGGCGCCTGCTGTAAGCTTTCGGTTCATAGGCAGCTTTCCAAGCGCATATTTTTTCATGCAGTAGCGTAAGCCCATTACAACATCGGCACCCACAACAATTAAAATTAATCCTGTTTACTTTCCATGCTGGACTGCAAAGTCCCAAACATACCACTAGGTTTGTTCAAGCCCATATCTTGATACCCCAGGCCCCAGATATTTCTTTGTCACATTGTTTGATTGAGCTAAAATTACCATTAAACTTTATCAAGGTCGCATAAATGCTGTTATATTGTAACGTGGAACGGAACCTGTCGTGGAGCGCTGCTTGATTTTGAACTGGTGCTCACGCTGCAATCTCATTTGCCTTGCAGGTACCTGGTCGTACGCTTTAGCGGAAGAAGTGCAAGCCGCAGATTGACTGAAACCTTTATTTTCCTTTTTATGACATTATTTCCTCTATTGTAGTTTGCTACGTTTTGCTTACTAAACCTGTAGTTCCAATCTCCGTAGTTCTCCAGAGCTCGAATATTACGAGTTTGGCGACCCTGCCGAGGCACGTTCACCAGGAATCCTGTATCACTGGTCCAATGAAGAGAATGCCGAATACAACGACAAAGCCGATGACGATAGTAATTTTGAAGCCAATGACCCGACGTCAAAGCTCTCCGCTTTGCTTGATGTGTTATCAAGGACGTTGGAGAAAATGTCGACGGCACCAACTTCTTCAACCTGCATGCCACCTATCCCGCCGCCAGAACGCTTTACCCTGGGCATGCTGTACCCCAGGTAGGAAAAGCAAGTGCAGTTTTATCTCCGTCATTTCCCAGCCAACCAACATACAGCTGTGCTCGCTAGCCTGCTCTCGAGAGAGGCCTTTGATATTGTTTCGGACAGTAAAATCTTGGAGAAAGAAGTAACAGCCGAGACTTTTTCAGCCATGCGCTGCTTATTAGCCCGCCCCGGTCTACCTTCGCCCCTAAGCAGGGCATTCTACGCACGCTACTAATATCCGGGGGAAACCATCTGCACGCACGTTGGCAAGCTACAGAGGATGGTTGATACCGCATCCGCGAACGAAACGGCAGACAAACGCAAAAACTGGTCCTGGTGCAACTCCTAGAGAGCATTCAAACGCCGCCCATTAAAAGGGAGTTTCTGCGATAGCCTCCCCGCCAGTTGGACCCTGCTTTGGAAACAGGGGACCAGTTGGAAGAAATAGACGCAGCGATGAGTACACCTATATCTGGTTGTTTTGCTTTAAGAGGGAACACGCGACCCAGATGCGTCCTACCCAAAGAATGACTGGAAACCCTGGCCGTCTTCAGAGATATCCCGCCTCACGACGACCGGCACAATCAGGTTTTCTGTGGCCCCGCAGACAAACGTCATACCGTGGATCGTCTCGCTTCAGGAAAATGCCAGGTGAGCATGCCACGACATCACTTGTGGTACCATCTCTTACCTGCAACTCGATTGTAACGTTGTTAACACTGGAATTATGGATAGCTGGGATTTGCTTATTGGGGCTAGTGAATACTGGCTCAGATAGAAGCATAATCAGGGCCAGCAGAGTAAGTGCTTCTTCAACTGTGTTAGGAAACCTTGTAACGCTCGCCTTAACGCGGCCAACGGGCTGCCACTAGTTGTTTGGACTTCCATCGTTGCCCCCGTTGTTGTAGCCTGTACAACTTTTAACCATGAATTTATCGTTGCTGACCGGATGCCTTTCGATGTTATTATCGGAATAGATTTGTTGAGGAGGTTAAACTGCCGACTTGACCTGGAGAAGTCTTAACCAATCACTGATTCGTGCACTATACTACTGTGACCATGCAGCAACGGCACTGTTGAGGATTTTACGTTATATGAATGCAGTATCAAAGAGCAAAAATGTGTAGACGACTTTATTCGGTCGCTTGGGCTTTCAGCTGACATAATAACACTGGCACGATTAGCGCTTGTTCTACAAAATTATTCAGACGCCTTTGCATGGCAATCCGGCGATTTGGGGCGGATCGGCCTGGTAAAACGTGCTATTGACATTGGTGTGGCTAGTCCGATCAAGCTGCCTCTGAGACGCATCCAATTCACTGGCAGGGTGAGATACAGAAGCTGATAAATGAAATGTTAGAGAAAAACGGTATGCAGCCCTCCAACTCCCCGTGGGCAACTCCTATGGTTCTGGTAAAGAAAAAGGACGGTAGCTTCCGATTCTGTGTCGATTACCGAAGATTGAACGAGGTTACTCGAAAGGATGCCTACCCACTCCCAAGGATCGACGATCTGTTCAACGCACTTGGTGGATCTGTGTATTTTAGCACACTTGATCTGGCTTCCGTCTACTGGTAGGTGGAAGTGGAAGAGAGCGAGCGAGCGGAAACCGCCTATGTCGTTCCCTCCGGGTTGTACGAGTTTCAGACGATGCCATTTGGCTTATCTAACGCTCCAGCTACCTTCCAACGCCTTATGTAAAAAGCATTAGCCGACCTTATCCCACGTAAATGTCTTGTGTATTTGGATGATATCGTCTTACATGGAAAGACGGAAGATGGACACTTGGACAATTTGGCGTTTGTTCTGGAATGCTTGGTGGGAGTGGGATTAAAGCTCAAGCCCTCAAGTTGTCATCTCATGCAAAAGGAAGTGGCGTACTTGGGGCACCTAATATCTGGAGATGGGATTCGAACGGACCCGGTAAATGCTGAACAGGTCAGATCGTGGCCAACGCCAACCACTGCGGAGCAGTTACGTAGGTTTCTCGGGTTAGCATCATATTACCGGCGATTTATTAGAAACCTCTCATCCATTGCAGCCCCATTACGCTCATTGTTAGAGAAGGATCGAATGTTCGTATAGTCCAAGAAATGCACAGAAGCTGTCAAGCACTTAAGCAAACCTATCTGTACGGCCCCTTTGCTAATATTTCCCGAGTTGTCCCCGTCTGCTTGCCAGTTTACCTTGGACACTGATGCGAGTGATAAGGCGATTGGGGCGGTGTTATCACAATTGGGATAGGATGGTATCTAACGAGTCGTGGCATAATGTAGGCGCAGTCTTAGCTCAAGGGAGCGAAATTATTGCACGACTAGGAAAGAGATGTTGGCATTGGTATATTTCATCAAACAAAACCGACACTATCTATTAGGTCGAAAGTTTCTGGTCCGCACGGACCACCAATCACTTTGGTGGCTGCAGGATTTCAAAGTCCCCGGAGGCCAAATCGCGCGTTGGCAAGAGCAATTGCAGAGCATTTGCACTTTGAGTGCAGACATCGCCCCGGTAAGTAACACGCTAATGCTGATGTATTGTCGAGGACTCCCCTCGCAACCATGGAGAGTTCCCTTCGTGTAATACGCAACACGTAGCAACCGTCAATCTTCAAGGGGTAGCGTATGGTCGGTGGCAAACGGCACAGGCGAACGGTCCCGATACCGCATTAATCTACGAGAGGCGTCTTAATAGCGGCGACAAACTAACGAGTAAAGAGATGGAAGGGAAAAGTTACGAAGCTCGTTGCCTTTGGGCCATGTGGGAGTACCTGAATACTGAAGAAGTGGTTTTGGTTTTTATTTTCGGACCGACGTACACAAGAAGAATCATCGTCCCGCACTCAGTGGTTAAGGAAGTACTGAGCGATTTACACAAGGAAATGGGACATGCAGGGATCAATAAAATGGACGAAGCAGCTCGGCGACATTTCTGCTGGCCCCATCAATGAAGTGATGCGCAAGGAATGCGGTGCCTTTAAAAACCATCGTATTATTCACCGTGCACGCTTTCAGCCCATGGTGGCCGGCTATCCTAACGAGATAGTAGGAGTGGATCTCATAGACCCTCTACCTGAGACGCCAAAAAGTAATCGCTTTATTTTGGTCATCATCGATTACTTTACTAAATGGCGCGGGGCTATACTGATAGGACAGGTGGATACGTCTACCGTGACAACAGCTTTGGTAAATCATTGGGTCGGCGGCTGGGGTGCACCTTGGCAGCTACACTCGGATTGAGGATCGTGCTTCTAGAGCTCACTGGTAATTGAAGTTTGTCAGTTACTTGGGATAGACAAAGCGCCCACCACTGCGCATCATTCTCAAGGCAATGGGCAAGTGGAAAGAACAAATCGTTCTCTCAAATCGTTGCTGAAGTCCTTCGCGGACAGGAATATCAATGAGTGGGACAATGTGTTGCCCAGATGCCTACTTGCATACAGGAGCACAGTACATTCAGCGACGGGACAGACACCGTTCCTTATGTGGACGGGAATAGTGGCACGGTTACCGTTGGATCTACGTCTACTGATGACGCAACTGCAACAGCCGTCGGTTATGGAATATGTTCGCAACCTGTTAGACTCCCTATGGCAGTCTCATCAGTCAGCACAAGTGCATTCAGGGAATGCACACCGGCGTCAGAAGGAATATTACGACAAGAAGGTATTTGGCGTACCCATGAAAGTTGGTGATTTAGTTTGGGTACACCAGCCGCAAGCATCAGGAGTGCCGGCAAATTTTCACAGAGAGTGGACGGGTCCATATACGATAGAACGAGTGCTGTCTGAGGCCACATGCATGATAAAGGATCGTAACAATCATAATAGTCAACCTATAGTTGTCCATTTCAATCGTCTCAACCCCTGAAGACGAGACACTGAGTCAGTTGAGGCAGAGAGGGTCAGATTCACCACAAGTGGTCGCTCGTGAACTTGAAGTGCTAACAAAGGTGGGCTACGGTGTAGCACCGGGGACGGCGCTCGAAAGAGGGAGGGTGTAGTGTAGTGTGGAACGGAAACTGTCGTGGAGCGCTGCTTGACTTTGAACTGGTGCTCACGCTGCAATCTCATTTGCCTTGCAGGAACCTGGTCGTGCGCTTTAGCGGAAGAAGTGCAAGCAGAAGATTGACTGTAACGTTTATTTTCCTTTTCATGACATTATTTGCTCTATTGTAGTTTGCTACGTGTTGTTTAATAACCTGCAGTTCCAATCTCCGAGTTCTCCCAAGCTTGAATATTACATGCTTATGGAACCAAGTTTAAGTAGTAGTTCTAAACAACGCCAGCCTGCTTCCGATTCTGTGTCGATTACCGAAGATTGAACGAGGCTACTCGAAAGGATGCCTACCCACTCCCAGGGATCGACGATCTGTTCAACGCACTTGGTGGATCTGTGTATTTTAGCACACTTGATCTGGCTTCCGTCTACTGGTAGGTGGAAGTGGAAGAGAGCGAACGAGCGGAAACCGCCTATGTCGTTCCCTCCGGGTTGTACGAGTTTCAGACCATGCCATTTGGCTTATCTAACGCTCCAGCTACCTTCCAACGCCTTATGTAAAAAGCATTAGCCGACCTGATTCCACGTAAATGCCTTGTGTATTTGGATGATATCGTCATACATGGAAAGACGGAAGATGGACACTTGGACAATTTGGCGTTTGTTCTGGAATGCTTGGTGGGAGTGGGATTAAAGCTTAAGCCCTCAACTTGTCATCTCTTGAAAAAGGAAGTGGAGTACTTGGGGCACATAATATCTGGAGATGGTATTCGAACGGACCCGGTAAATGCTGAACAGGTCAGATCGTGGCCAACGCCAACCACTGCGGAGCAGTTACGTAGGTTTCTCGGGTTAGCATCATATTACCGGCGATTTATTAGAAACATCTCATCCATTGCAGCCCCATTACGCTCATGGTTAGAGAAGGGTCGAATGTTCGAATAGTCCAAGAAATGCACAGAAGCTGTCAAGCACTTACGCAAACCTATCTGTACAGCCCCTTTGCTAATATTTCCCGAGTTGTTCCCGTCTGCTTGCCAGTTTACCTTGGACACTGATGCGAGTGATAAGGCGATTGGGGCGGTGTTATCACAATTGGGATGGGATGGTATCTAACGAGTCGTGGCATAATCTAGTCGCAGTCTTAGCTCAAGGGAGCGAAATTATTGCACGACTAGGAAAGTGATGTTGGCATTGGTATATTTCATCAAACAAAACCGACACTATCTATTAGGTCGAAAGTTTCTGGTCCGCACGGACCACCAAGCACTTTGGTGGCTGCCGGATTTCAAAGTCCCCGGAGGCCAAATCGCGCGTTGGCAAGAGCAATCGCAGAGCAATTGCACTTTGAGTGCAGACATCTCCCCGGTAAGTAACACGCTAATGCTGATGTATTGTCGCGGACTCCCGTCGCAACCATGGAGAGTTCCCTTCGTGTAATACGCAACATGCAGCAACCGTCAATCTTCAAGGGGTAGCGTATGGTCGGTGGCAAACGGCACAGGCGAACGATCCCGATACCGCATTAATCTACGAGAGGCGTCTTAATAGCGGCGACAAACTAACGAGTAAAGAGATGGAGGGGAAAAGTTACGAAGCTCGTTGCCTTTGGGCCATGTGGGATTACCTGAATACCGAAGAAGTGGTTTTGGTTTTTATTTTCGGACCGACGTACACAAGAAGAATCATCGTCCCGCACTCAATGGTTAAGGAAGTACTGAGCGATTTACACAAGGAAATGGGACATGCAGGGATCAATAAAATGGACGAAGCAGCTCGACGACATTTCTGCTGGCCCCATCAATGGTGTGATGTGCTCAACTACTGTCAGGCGTGCAAGGAATGCGGTGCCTTTAAAAACCATCGTATCATTCACCGTGCGCGCTTTCAGCCCGTGGTGGCCGGCTATCCTAACGAGATAGTAGGAGTGGATCTCATAGACCCTCTACCTGAGAAGCCACGAAGTAATCGCTTTGTTTTGGTCATCATCGAATACTTTACTAAATGGCGCGGGGCTATACTGATAGGACAGGCGGATACGTCTACCGTGACAACAGCTTTGGTAAATCATGGGGTCTGCCTCTGGGGTGCACCAGGGCAGCTACACTCGGATTGAGGATCGTGCTTCTAGAGCTCACTGGTAATTGAAGTCTCTCAGTTACTTGGGATAGACAAAACGCCCACCACCGCGCATCATTCTCAAGGAAATGGGCAAGTGGAAAGAACAAATCGTTCTCTCAAATCGTTGCTGAAGTCCTTGGCGGACAGGAATATCAATGAGTGGGACAACGTGTTGCCCAGATGCCTGCTTGCATACAGGAGCACAGTACATTCAGCGATGGGACAGACACCGTTCCTTATGTGGACGGGAATAGTGGCACGGTTACCGTTGGATCTACGTATACTGATGACGCAACAGCAACAGCCGTCGGTTATGGAATATGTTCGCAACCTGTTAGACTCCCTTTGGCAGTCTCATCAGTCAGGACGAGTGCATTTAGGGAATGCACACCGGCGTCAGAAGGAATATTACGACAAGAAGGTATTTGGCGTACCTATGAAAGTTGGTGATTTAGTTTGGGTACACCAGCCGCAAGCATCAGGAGTGCCGGCAAATTTTCACAGAGAGTGGACGGGTCCATATACGATAGAACGAGTGCTGTCTGAGGCCACATGCATGATAAAGGATCGTAACAATCATAATAGTCAACCTATAGTTGTCCATTTCAATCGTCTCAACCCCTGAAGACGAGACACTGAGTCAGTTGAGGCAGAGAGGGTCAGATTCACCACAAGTGGTCGCTTGTGAACTTGAAGTGCTAACAAAGGTGGGCTACGGTGTAGCACCGGGGACGGCGCTCGAAAGAGGGAGGGTGTAGTGTAGTGTGGAACGGAAACTGTCGTGACGCCCTGCTTAACTTTGAACTGGTGCTCACGCTGCGCTCTCATTTGCCTTGCAGGAACCTGGTCGTGCGCTTTAGCGGAAGAAGTGCAAGCAGAAGAAGATTGACTGTAACGTTTATTTTCCTTTTTATAACATTATTTCCTCTATTGTAGTTTGCTACGTGTTGATCAATAAATCTCCAGTTCCAATCTCCGGAGTTCTCCCGAGCTTGAATATTACATGCTTATTGGAACCAAGTTTAAGTAGTAGTTCTAAACAACGCCAGCCTTGGATTGGTTTTCCATCAACTGTTGCCCATTTCATCTTCTGTAACTTGAACATTGTCAAAAAGGGAATAGCGAACAACAGCCTCTGAAAACGTTTTCTTCCCAGTACTTCCGCTACAGACTCGTGCTGAGCACCTATGTCCCAGTGCTGTCGGGTACCAGCCACCTTCTAAAATCTATCCTGTGTAGCCCTCTAAGGAACTGTTTTTTTCCTTTTTAGGTATATTTAAAGGTTTGCCAAGTGTTTGTACGCTGTATAGGTTAGTCGTATGAAGTAGGTCAGTCATGTCATCCGTAACGAAATCACGGATGTACACCAAAGGTGATTAAAATTCATAAGTATCTGGCGACACAGTGTTTCCCCTTAAATGTTGTATCGTTTGGATCAAAGTTTCGTCTTCTCCAAACCTGTTCTGCTCTCCTGTTAGAGTTTGGAGCAAATGGTGCAGACTCGTCATCACCAAAAATGCATGTCCTGAAGCCACGTCAGGAAAACCGTCTTCATCTTCCAACGAAACGGCTTCTTCATCTGTGGAATCACTATCCAAATGACTTATTTGCAGTAATGGTGTCCAAAAGGTTTGCAGCCGGCCGAACACTGAAAAGAGGTATGCATATTTTCTGAGATGACATGCTATGGAAGACAGAAAAGGCCTATTAGATAAATAGTATTTTAGCATCAAATATTAATATTTAAAGAAAGGCACTACACAGTAACAATTATAAACGCAACTTAGATTGCTTTTCAGTGAATTATATTAGTTTTAAGGAAAACTGTTTATTAAGATATATGCACAAAGTTGCTGTAGTTTAATGGTAACACGAGTACTGTTAAAGGGAGGTCCTGTTCAGTAAGAATAGTAAACATAAATTAGTCTAGCTTACCCGTGAATAGTATTTGCAACACAAAGCTTGGTAACAATTATAAACATAACTTAGTTCAGTTTATCAGTATGTTGTAATGGCTATTGTAAGTAAACCCAATGCTGGCCTAAGTATGGCTTGTTGTGTGTGAAGGACGTTGGGTACTGTATGCATGGCTGCGCAGATGTTTCACAACCATTATGTCACGGTAGACCTCAATGAGTCGCGTCCGTTATAAACAGGAAAGTTCAAAAGCTGCAGAGAATTTAACTACCTTGTTTATGTCTAGTTGTACACGAACGTTATTAACAGGTAAAAGAATAAAATATCGTGTCAACGCTTACTTTGGAAGTGTTTTAAGGGCGGCTGTGTGAAGTGACTTGGCGCGGCAGTAGTACTTGCTAGTACTTACCCATCTTCATAGAAGAGGTAACTGTTGTTGCTTTATTCCATAATTTTAGTGTTAACGTTTTTACTTTTTTCGCATAGCACACTGGGTCTTTAGAGTAGGAAGTTGTCACTGGTAATATATTATGTTTTCTTTTACAGCAACTTTTTATCGTGGATTGCCCAAGACCTAGTTGTTCCCTCAGGGTTCAAGAAACTATTACCGAACGTAAGCAGCACCAAGCTGACAGTGCTTTTTGCTTCCTACTCAACGTGAGGGTGCCTCCTTACTGTCAAATTATAGTCCTTAACCTTGTCCTCGAAATAAAATTCGTTGGGTTGCTTAGGCTTTATTAGACGATGCTTAATTTTCTAATCAGGTACGAAGTTGCTGCTTGCTTGTCGGATGAAAAATGCCGCTATCGATGTACGTCATATTAAGAATATTATCCTTGGTGTCTGAACATTAAAGTTTGCCCCCATTTGTCTTCTGGCAAACTTTTCCAAAATACCCAAAATGGACTGAACTATTTGTGACTTGAACCGTACACTAACTAAACCAGCGCCCACACACCACTCCGGACGAATAAACATTTTTGGTAATTTGGTAACCTGCATGTTATGCCGAAGCTAACTGAGGGTTGGTTTACCAATATTTTCTAACGGGCGACATAAAGAACGTAACGGTAAACGGATTTTGTGATGAATGAAGACGTATATATCAAAGTTTCGTGTGATTTAATATTCTCAAGGCCAGAGTTAGTTTAGCTGCATTAAGCGTAACGTTTTAACCGAGGTGCACGTTTGACTGTACTCGCCTAAAGTCGCCGTATCTACTCAGATAACATCGTGCGACCTGGTTTGTAGTCCTGTACGCGTGACTTATAAGTTGCTATTATCGTGCTTCTAATACACCTTTTACTACGTGTAGCTTTATAAGACGGACGTACCGAAGAAGCTACTGTGCTTCACCGTACAAGCGCACTTTAAAAAGAATTTCGCAACCGCAGTTACGTGGCCCTTTCACAACACCCGCAGCCGCAAAGGTTTCCAAAATGAGGCCATCAATACTTCACCATTTAGTCCTGACGAGGGTTACTTTGTACAACATATGGTTGGCGGCATCCGGTTTCGGATTTGCCTGTCACTGTGGCAAGCCACAGGACGCCTGCGCCTACAGAGGGACCATGGATGGCTTGCGCTGCACCACCCACAGCTCCAACCACATACACCATATCCAGTGTAAACCCGAAGGAATAAGACCGGGAGGCATGCGGATGGGAGCCACGTTTCATCAACGGAGCCGGCCCACACTCCTTCACAGGCAAACACAAGCACACTGTATTTGGGGAATCAACCGCACACAAGGCGGTGGCTGGAACGTAGTCCGCTCCATACTGAGTGCATGGAACCACTCTTCGAGCCTAACACGGCCACAAGGACCGTGCACCCCGTCCCCTCCAGCAACGACCAACTGTCTCCTGGAGCCAGTATGGACGACGTAGTGGGTAATAGACAGGTAGGCACCTTGTCAACATGCACATCAAGCGCAGTCACACCGGGGATATCAAACAACAGCCAATCACTTGAGAGAGGGAGAAAGAAAAAGAGAAAAACTCGATTAATGCATAAGGAAACGGTGACATAAACCTTAATTAAATAGCAAACGTAATAAGTTGTTTACAAACAAATCCTAGCTAAGTGCACGAGGTCAGGAAATATAGTTCACGGAATGCCACGAACACAAAAATGTTGTGGAAATCGAATACAATTGGCTGAAGCGATGTGTGCAAGTTAATGGAATAGAGTACATGGAGATATTCATATGAGAAAGGAAAGCATTAGGCACAAACTGTAAACCCACCACCTGAAATAGAGAGACTTAGCATGCAAGCACGCGGTTAGTAAATCGAAATCAGCGTGCCTACAAACGCTGCGCCGGCTCGTCGTAATCCTCTGCAGGACCTGTCGTCGCTTCTGTAGTGGCCCCAAATGGCACAGCGCATTGCCCACTAGACATTTATCCACTAGACATTTATATGACAAATAAAGAAAGGAATTAGGAGGGAATCGAAAACCCACCACCTAAAATAAAGAGACTTAGCATGCAAGCACGCGGTTAGTAAATCGAATTCAGCGTGCCTACAAACGCTGCGCCGGCTCGTCGTAATTCTCTGCAGCACCCGTCGTCGCTTCTGTAGTGGCCCCATATGACACAGCGCATGGCCCACTAGACATGAGAAAGAAAGGCATTAGGAGAGAACCGAAAAGCCACCACCTGAAAAAATAGAGTCTTAGCATGCAAGCACGCGGTTAGTAAATCGAATTCAGCGTGCCTACAAACGCTGCGCCGGTGCTGCCTACGTTCACTGCGGGACCCGTCGTCGCTTCGGCAGTGGTCCCGAGTGACCTCTCTCATGGCTCACTAGGCCTGCCTGGCTAAGGCACTCGCGACCGCATGTTCTACAACACAATGCGCTCGATGCCAATGGAGTACAATTCATCGGTGCTTGCCGCTTTCGAACTTGCCGCTTCTTCTCTGCATGCATGAGGGCTATCTCCCGCACCTCAGCAACTGCCTTCGTGATTAGATCGCGCCATGAACCACGATCAGCCGCCTTCGATTCCCATGATCTGCAATCAAGATTAGAACGTGTGAGGCTCACTTGAATCATGTCCTGGTAACGTAACTTGGGTTTCCCAGCATGCCGCTTCCCTATACTCAGCTGACCGTATAAAAGTTATTTCGGTATCCGCGTCGAATCCATACGGCTCACATGACCGAGCCATCTCAGGTGTCGCAGTAAAAGTATGCCGTCCACTGCATACATCCCACTTCGGCGCAACACTTCCGTGTCTGCAACTCTGGCGCCCCAGCCGATCCGCAAAATTCGTCGCACACACAGCTGATGGAACCGCTCGAGATATCGCACATCCCGACGGTACATAGTCCACGTTTCACTGCCGTATAGAAGAACGGACAGTACCATGGATTTGTACACCATCAGCTTCGTGCCAATGCTAAGCTGATGGTTGTTCAACACTCGGTACTCAAGCTTCCCGAATGCCGCCGCTGCCTTTGACACGCGGATACGAAGCTCACTGTGTAGCTGCTTATCAGTCGACATCACAATCCCAACGTAGCAAAAGCGGGAGGTGGTTTCTACTACTACAGCACCAATGCTGCTTCGCGACAATATTGAAGATTGCACCTCCGGTGAAGGCTGAAAGAGACAGACAGTTTTGCTTGTGTTGATGGTGAGCCCAAATTTTGCCGCTGTCGAGGCCAGAGCACTAGTCATATGCTGCAACTCATCCGCGCTGTGTGAAAATAACGCACAGTCGTCAGCAAACAACAACATACGAATAGTTGTCTCACAGACTAGAGTTCTCGCACCAAAACGACGGAAGTTCAGCAACCCACCATCAATACGGTGCTCCACACGAACACCGTAAGCACAAGCCGCATCAAAAGCACAAGACAACATTGCATGAAGATATATATTAAACAGGGCAGGAGCTAACACACAGCCTTGCTTCACACCAGAGACAACTGTAAAGTCATCAGAGGTCTCTCCACTCAGCTGCACCCTCGCTCGCATACCACTGTGCAGACATTCAATTAAACTTACAAACTTACGCGGGGAACCAAACTTACCCAACACCAGCCACAGTGCCTCGCGGTTCACCGTATCAAATGCCTTGGTGAAATCAACAAAAAGCGAGTACAATGGCTGGTGTCGTTCTCTGCACTTCTCTTGCAACTGACGAGCCGCAAACACCATATCTATAGTGCTGCGACCCGAACGGAATCCACATTGCTCTTCCGCCACGTTTAGTTCCACAATCTGACTCACGAGGCGATTGAGCAGGATTCGGGCAATCACCTTGCCCACACAACTCAGCAAGTTGATGCCACGATACTTCGTGCAACATTGCTTGCTACCTTTGCACTTGTACAGTGGTAGCACAAGGGCATCCTTCAGCTCAGCAGGCACCTCCTCCTCAATCCACACGCGTTGCACCAAGTGGTGCAGCGCAGTCAACAACGCGGGTCCACCGTGTTTCAATACTTCAGGTGGGATCCCGTCACCTCCGGCACATTTGCCGTTTCGCAGCTGAGCAAGTGCTCTCTGCGTCTCATCCAGTCTCGGCGTAGCCGCCAGATCCGCCTTCACATCGTGCTGTTTCAGGCCATTCAATGTAGGCCAGTCGATCTCTGAACGGTTGTTCAAGAGACAGTCAAAGTGTTTCCGCCAGACCTGCATTATGTCTGCAGTCTGGGTGCAGGTAGCGCCTGAACTACCATCGATCAGTGTCCTCATATAATCTATATGATACACACATTGGGTTAGATTATCCGATACGGTTACCACTTTCACGGGACAAGGATAATAGTGAGGAGTTGACCCCAAGTGAGCATCTGTAATTATTCTGTAATCGATTGGGCAACCATGTATGGGCCGCAGCTGAGACACTGCCCGCGATTCATGTGTTTTTTAAACTGGTACTGATGCCTTTCGGCGGGTATTTCTTGAGTGGGGTCATAGTTGCATACCACCGGTAACTTGCTACCTGGGCTTAATCCGCCGCTGCCAAAACTTCCCAAATATAAACGTACGTTAATACAATATTACAAGAAATGTAACATAACATTGTCTACAGGAACGTATGGCTATGAAATTTGAAACTAGGCATGCACAATATTCCCAAAGGGGATCCGTTCATTTCTAGCACCTGTGTGCACACCAGCTTGCACGTTGATGGACTTGCCTTCTTTAAATCAGCAAAGCTTCAAATTTAACCTTCAGGAGTTCCGTGCTTTTTCTCGTGCACCTCCTTTGACGCCGCATTCTACTACTGCAAATGTTAGCCAGGCGGTTTGCATGACTTTATTGCTCCCATCAAGTTGGACACAGAATAGGTTGAAAGCCTGTATTCCGTACATTTCGGAGGAGGTTAGACCCACGGTTAATACTAGTATTTGCACTGCATAGTTACGGTGACTGTGCTTTACTAAAGGACCATCAATTACCTTTTATCCGCGCATACGCAGTTGTTAATCAGTTGTCTTTCGATGCTCTGCGTTCTAACACACACCCTTTGTTCGTAGGACATTCAATGGGTAGGTGTATGGAGCATGCATGTGGCAAAGTTGTAACCTTACCGGTAATCATTGCCCAACGCCACCTCTTGCTGCTAACATCCCTACCACTTCCAACGCCTCGAGAACCAAGCTTGTGTCTCAGCATACCATGTTGATGCCTCACGAACACGGACTATACGAAAACGCGGTCGCGACTCAGCAAACACTAGCTTTCTGTGACCGCGTGCACCGTGTGGTGGTGAGTATACGGACAGGTGAAAGATTAGGGTTGATTTATTTTGCATAAGGCTTTTAGTATGCAGGCTCTGTGACTCAATGGTATGCAAAGATTTGTCGCTGTGCATAACGCTGACAAAGAGGCTGTGGGCGCGTTTAGCAAAAGCAGCAGATTTTTTCCATAATGTCCGTTTATAAGACATTCCAGGCGGAGACACACCAGATGGCCGTCGCAAGACTAGAATGACAACCTTAACGTTCCCCCAAGAACAAAGCGCGTGTCTGCGGATGCAACCTATCGCGCACGGCCTCACCACCTGTGTTTGAGTTGGCTTTAGTATCAGCAAATCCACCTTCACAACCTAGAGGCTCAAAGCATTTGGGGTCCATTAGTATGATAGTGTGGTAACTTAATGCACAACCTGCAATTAAATGTTAGGGTCCGAAGATCACACCCCATTCGAGTGAAGTGCGGCGGACCGCAGTGTGCGGTATCTGGGCTTCGTTTGTTTGGCTTTCATTAGCCACCTAGTGAGAGCTATTGCGTTAAAATTTTTAGGTTTGCAAACGACGTTAAAATTTGGCGTGCTAATGTGGTCGACCACGAAGTCTGCCAGAGCGACGTAGACAAGGCCTGGCATTGGTCGTTGAGTGGTGCACGGTTAGTTACTGTGGACAAGTGCCGCTTTGCCCACATCCCCACCGACAAGCCTACGGCTACAAAGTAGTGCCGCACGACCGGCTGACAAGCTCTCAGAAACATGATCATGGTGTAATTGTAAAGGACGAAAACGGTCGTTTCATACAGTCAGAAGCCGCTTCATAAAGAGGTAACCAACATTTTGATCGCTTGCTAGGGTATTCAAAAGACTGGATTTGGCCATGCGCTTACCAATGATTAAAGCTCACTTGCGGCACTTAGTGCAATACGCAACCAAGACTTGGAGTACGGGGCTAACTCGTCACTTGAAGCGCACAAAGCTTTCCAGCGTCTAGTCACAACTTTTGTCAATTGCTTGCGCAATCTCCTGGACCAGCAATGACTGGAGACCTGCAGCGTTTTCAGTAGATGCTACTGAAGGCTACGTGGCTACCACAGGTAAGTACACCAAGTACTGTGTGCTACCGGTCAAGCATGCCGCCACTACTAAAATAGCCCAAATACCAACCTCAGTAGCAATAGACTGAAACAGTCAACAACCTGGTCGTCTAGACTGTCGACGAAATTACTTCCCCTCCGGGTCTGGCTAACATGGAACCCCTTTGCAAGTTTAGTTGTCTGTGCTCCAACCCAACAATATTCAACTCCATGCATGTTCTTGCGGTCTTCTCTCGGTTGTCTCCCACGTTCCCTTTTCTCTGAGGTCCGGGACATTTTGAAGATCTGGGATTGGACTGAGGAACAATTTTGGCCCAAGACGGACGTAACAACCAACAAGGACTGACATGGAGGATGGTAAAACTCCGCAAGGGCCAACCTACAATCACCATAACCCTTGTCCAGTATGGAGAACTGGACATATCCTCATACTTCCATACATTATACATCTGAAAAATCTGGACAGCGGAAAAAGTGAAACTTTTGCTCACCTGGACATACAACAAGAAGAAAAATCGCGATGTCCCTCTCCTCCAGCGACCCCAAAAATTATGGCGACCCAGAGCAAAATACCCGTCCAACTAACAGAGGAAATTAGAAGACATTACCCCGCGAAAAACTGAAGGTGAAACCAGTCGTCAAGCGGCTTTGCCAGTTTAACATTAATGTTCAAAATGCTTTACGGCAGTGTTGCAGGACGTGATGGGTTTTCGCCTGGCAAGCGTTCTCCCTATAAAAAGCCACAAATGTATGTTTAAAAACACTGCGACGTGGCGGTTGTGACTCGCCACTGAATAAAGTCACAGCCCACAACTACATACTGGCAAGTCGACTAGATTTACATATCAACTCTTCTTGACACCGGTTCAACTACACACGATTGAACCCGGAGTATCATCGTGATACACAACAGTTTTTAAACCTTGATCATGCCTAAGTTGGTGCGTCTCTATGAAACTGAGAATAAACTATCTATTTATTTATTTTATCATGGACATACGACCAATTTTCTACTATTACTGTCAGAGTTGCCATAAAATGTTTGTACGGTAATACATATCTGATCATGCCTCCATGGGCATGCCTCGCATAGTCGAGAATAAAGTATTTATTTATTTGTTTAAGCTATTTCCAAGAAATGACTGAATGTCGAATTCAGTGTTTTCCACTTTTTTACATTAACAGATATTCCGGATTTATTTATGCTAACTTGCTCCTTCGAGGTTATGACCTACAGCGACGCACCCAAGCCTGTGCACTAGGGTGAGCAGCCTGCATTTTAATTGTTATGATTAATAACCAGTACCAATATCCATTTGGATCTGCTTGTATTATTCCACACCCATAAACATCATGCTATGGGCACTTACTTCAGCGACTTAACCAATAGTATTTTATTTGTATAACTTATGTAATGTTTGAACAACGAAGTATTATGTTACCAACCTCCAGGAAAGGTTAAGCTGTGTTACTTTACCAGTTATAATGCATAGTTGCACGGCTCCGTTTATTTCGTTTTAACCACTAGTCATCTAGTTGCCGTATTTGGTTACTTTTAGCATCACGGAGCAACTTCGCGTAGGGAGCTAGCACCTTTCTGGTCACGCATTAAACAACTTGTACGCTTCTCTATATCTGTACCACGAGCATATACCTCTAAAACTGTCACACTTTGCGTTTGCCGTCCGGCTCAGCGGATGAGCACGTTTATTATGGGTGGCTTTTATACTGACAATGCTAAAATATTCACCTTTCCTTGATACCCGGTCGTTGCAGAAAGAATGCGCTAAAATGAAAAGAATGTGGTGTAAAAGGCGGAGGAGTTTGCATTTCGCATTGCACAAACGGGCTCACAATTGGAAATACCTTGCGGCTAGCTTTGTCACTTACGCTGTCTATTAGTGACACTGAGGTCACCGACGGAAGCATGAGGTAGTCCAGCCGGCCGACAACAAACGATTCGACATTCGTTTTTGTTTTTATTAAAGTGTATCAGCTGGACGATGCGGCTTACGGCTGAAAACCGTCAGAATACCCGGGTAAAACAAACATTCCCCTAACAGATAACAACGCGTAGTACCTTCCGTTCATTCACTGCGCCAATATGAATGAAGCCACTAGCAGTATAATGAATGCCGCACTGTACGGTGGG
The DNA here is from genome assembly GCA_944474145.2 of Dicrocoelium dendriticum. Lineage (NCBI taxonomy): Eukaryota > Metazoa > Platyhelminthes > Trematoda > Plagiorchiida > Dicrocoeliidae > Dicrocoelium > Dicrocoelium dendriticum. Next base: position 50,911,218 of record OX104062.1, read on the forward strand.
CCCCATCAATTTCTACGAAGCACACAAGGCTTGTGCACACCGAAAACTACGCTGTACGCCGCGGTTCACTGTGTTATTTATTTCCTTACGTTACTTGGGATACAACGACTTGCTATAAAGTTTCGCTTTCTTCGATGTGACTCCTGCTGACTTCAAAACCTTGGTGAAGAAATAATTGCACACTGTAAAAAGCAACACTTCACAGCAACCTACAGAATCAAGTTCTCCTACCGCGGATTAACCAATAGACTTCGTGTTACGGCAATACTTAAATTTAAGTTAAGGAGTACGTCATTATCAACAGGAACAATCAAGGAGGATTATCTCTCTGTACAAGGCAATACATGCGTTCGTTAGTCCGCACATGGGTTTTTGTGTAATCAGACGTTTCCTAAACAGCAGCAAGCCTGTTAAGACATTGAAACTAACTTTACGTTTCCAAACCTCACTTATTTTTGCGTGCCATTTGAAACCGTTCGTTATGTACATTTAATGTAGTTCGTTATGCATTAGGTATCACCTTTCGTGTGTTCCTGCCACATTAACTGCTTTACGGCGGTGTAAATCACTAGGAGATAGGAAGACTAACACGTCGGATTGCTGTGGCCTGTTTGAATATAAATTGCGTTGTGACCACTAGGGGGCTTAAGTGATTGCGGCCTACACTAGAAGAAATCAGGTACAGAATCGATAAACTGATTGCCGCTGGCGCGAGACCTGTGTGCTTGTTAATATAGCCCGTCGGCAGAATCACATAATGTAGGCTGTGTGTTTAAGGGGAAAGGGTTAGCATGTGCTTATTTCATGACGGTGTCAAAGAAGTAAAAATCGGTTATTTCGTCCTTCACTAGTCAGACAACACTGCGCTGGTGGGTTTGCCGATAACGTTACGTTTGTCGGATAAGACTTGCACGTATCCCGGCCTTGCCTGATTACAATTGTCTTCTGTCTAAATCATATCTCCCTTGTGTATAAATAAGTATTTCACCATTTATTATCACGATATATCCAATTACGTTTCCCTATCACACCTTGCCTACCATACCCAACGCACCAGTGGGGACGTACTGCAAGCGTCATGCTTCCTGAACTGTTCACTTTGAGCAGCCTGCACGTCCGTTGTCACCGTGATGTTTTGCTCGCTCTACCTTACCATTAGCTACGTTACAACTTCAACAATGTCAATTAATCCGTCTACTAGTTTAGAGTCCACACTTCTTGTTCACTCCCTGACGATGTTAATCAAACCTTTATCAGTATTCAACTGAAATTTGTCTTAAAGAACACTAATTTGGAACAAGCTTCGTCGCATTTGTCTGCCACCAAGGTTAAAGCTATAGTCTTCCGATGCCTACAAAAGTTAATGGCAAAGCATCCAAGCCAGCATCGGCCTTACGCATTAGGCAACGCGCTACCACTCGGTCCTTGGGCGACGAACCTCACAAATTTGTGGCGACTGTGATTTGCAATAACGAGGCATATGGACCTTCTCGGTTGAATTCATGCCACATACTCGGTTAATCATGCTTCGCATTTCATGAAACCAAAAATGGATTTGGTCGTTATTAATACATAAATAAATGGTCTGTTCTTGAGAAAAGGAAGCACACCAATGAATCCGTGATACAATAGGTATAAAATTATAGCTGTTTTCTAAATAGCAAAATCCGTCGTGTTGATAAAACCTACAACCGAAATGGTGGTGGTCTATAGGTGGGAGCACTTTGTCAGGTACAAGTAGAATCCAGGAACATAATGGTCCTGGGTGGCGAAAATTCAAAGATGTAATGGTTGTGGTAATAGCCAAGTTCGGCGTGGTTTCTTCATCTTGTAAACCATGAGCAGAAGACCTAAGATAAAAGTTCGGTGCGATTGTTATTCCTTAAAAGATAGGAATGTTCGGTGCTCCATCAGGGTGTTCTCTAGCTCAAAAGCCATTTCATGAATTGAAGGCCGAGGCTGCATGTAGTAGTCTGATGAGTGGGTCAGTGTGAAGGTTGGTCTGTGACTATATTCGTTGGGGAGTGACATCCGCCAAGTCGCAGTGTTGTTAAACAGATTTTTGTGGTTTTTTATAGGGAGAAGCTTTGCCCGGCGGAAACCCATCACGTCCTGGAACAATGCGTATGTTATGTTGAACAGTAATGCAAGCTGGCAATGCAGCATACAAGCCGATTATTTGGCCGGTTACTCGAAGTCGATTAAAGGCCAACTATCTGCTTCGGCTAACCGAATGGCTTAGGCAGGCTCCTCTGTTATTAGCTGGAGCTGTATGAGAATGAAACAGAGGCAGAGCTTTGGGTACTGATGGTGCAGTTGGATAAACTATTTGTGGCTTTATAAGCGAGCTGCTTCTGGAGTATACCTTTCCGGGTTGTGCGGACTTCGTGTTCAGCTATCTGCACTAAAGTTGTTATCCTGGTGGAAGTACTGTTGCTTCTTGTGGCTAAATATCAGCGTATCTGGCAAAATCCCATGTCTTAGTCAATGGTGGGACACCTATGAAGTAACCGTTAAATATTTTGTTCGCAACATGAATCATAATTTTTTCAATGTTGATTTAGGATGAGATGTAATTGTCTTCGTAGCTGTGAGAAGGCCAAATGTAGACTATTCACGTTTTAGCATCAAAATATATGATTATGGCATCTGGTGAATTGGGACACTAACAGGGCAACAATTTTGCAAAGGCTGATGCAAAGCAACTGGACTTAACCATACTTCAACCATATATTTTATTACCCACTATGTCAGTCAGTCTTTACTCTATACTAGTCAGTTACCAAAATAACTGTAGTCTTCTACAAACTTTCCACAACGTTGGTGGGTTGTTATAAAACAGCTATTGGAAACCCGCTTAATTGTTGTTTTAACTTCCGCTTAATTTCTCTTATGAAAAGTTCCAAATGACGATGCCTAAAATTTGCGATTCTATTTCCGTAAAAAGACGGCGCATATTGCTTGAAAATGTTGCATACCCACTTATAATGTCTTCCTCCTTGCCGCTCCATTATTGCACACTGTAATCGAAAATGCACACACAAATGGTTCTACACATTATGTTTCTAAACCACTGCATAGATTTTTATGTTAACTTCCCATCGGTGAAATTTTCTGGTTATGCTATATCATGGTGTTCCCCATTTTATTAACAATAAAACATTTAGGTAGCTGTATAATACACCTATTTCTGGCCCCTCGGTTCGGATATGTCCACTGCTACGTCCGTGTCAATTCTGCTTCCTGAACTGTGCTCTCTCCACCTTGACACTATGCTTCAGGCTTTGTGCTCTGCACTATTTCGTACAATAACAACTACTTAACACCCACACTGCCTAATGCTAGCGCGAGCAGACACACGCACCTGGAGGTGCAGATATCCTAAATTCGAACAGCACAACGCTCTGTATCCAAGGTATACGGTAGCAACCAACCTATAGGGCATTGCTTCCGATGAATATTCAAAAGACACTTTTAGCATAATCATTGTTACACATTGTACATCATATGTTTCCACTAAATGTTAGACCATAGGACATAAACAATGCTTGTTCCCACGTTTGTTCTTTGCGGCCCTGTTTGTCACTCACCTTCCCTTTCTCCGAGGTCTGGAACTTCTTGGGGATCTGGGATCGGACCGTGAAAGAGCTTGTGCCTGGGACAGGACATAGAAACCCCGAGGACCTACATAGAACACGGCTGTACAACAAGTGGACAAAAATGCACTCACTACCATGACCGTCGTCCATTAATGGTAGCTGGACATGACGCCTTCATACTCCTGCGAAGTAAACATAATCCTGAGAAATCTAGATGCAAGAATCGGACGTTTTGCTCACCTGGACACGAAGATGACAAAGGTCTAACCCTCCATAGGCATCAGCCACTATGGCTGCCCCGACCAAAAATAACCTGTTCAACTAACAGAGGAAATTGGAAGGCAATTGACGGCTTTCAACCGAGGGTTAAATCAGTCGAGGAGCTGCTCTGCCAGTTTTACATTAGTGTACAAACGAATTGCTGACTGTGTTTCAGGACGTGGTGGGTTTTCGCCTGGCAAGCGTTCTCCCTATAAAAAGCCACAACTGTCCGCTTAACAACACTGCGACGTGGCGGATGTGACTCGCCACTGAATAAAGTCACTGCCCACAACTACATACTGGCAAGCTGACCAGAATCCTAATGTAATATTTTCCTGACAAGTTTTCTCTACAAACGGAATGCCCAGCCTGTTTACACTACGCACACTAAAACCCAACTTGTCGTCATGCATTGACGAATTTATACCTCAAGATTAATTTTACAATTTCCAAAGCCTGCACCACTTTCGGCTTACTGCCGATTACATACATAGCAACGTGTTTGTTACGAAACATAATTGCTTGTAAACGTTGATCATGCCCGGTCTGGTGTGTCTCGGAAATTCGAGAATACAGTATTTATTTATTTATTTATTTATTCGAAGTTGACCGAGAGGACGTAAGTTACTTTGCTTGGGTCTAGTTTAGTGTCACTACTGATTAAGAAACCCCTCCCAAAGCGCGACTGCTCTGCACCTGCAGGAGTTTAATGGCTATGATAACACTGCAGTGTAGACTTATTTAAGTGCCATGAGCTACTTTATTTTGGTCATGACCCACAGTACGTATTATGGTGCGTCTGCTTATAAGGCTCTAATTTGAATGCGTTATGGGTTAGGATGTTTAGTCATAATTCTAATGGTTTTGACTGCACTAATGGCAAATTGTTGGATAGTTATAGATCAGATTGTTCACAGTACCTCCGAGTCCATTGCCCACCTCAACGTATCCTTCGTGGAACAACCATTTTTAAGCCATTCTGATGCCATCACACAAGCACACGCACACGCGGCTACTTGCCTTGTTAAAGATATTTCAAAACAATTCATGTCTCTTGGCCCGCCGCCTAAAGCTCGCCTGCACCAGGCAATCGACCGACGCGGTATAGTGGACAAACGTCCCCTCGTGTTGGCAATCCATTTTTAAACTGTTAGTTGTTGCACGTTGCATGAATGGCTTTGTAGCTGAGTGAGGGCACGTTAACATAGATAAAATGGATGCCCTAGATTACTATGAAGACAATTGTCTTACTAATTTGCCAGCGGCTTGCACGGGTACCGCTCAAGAAGTTGTGTGCGAAAATGACCCTCTTGCATAGGTGTCGTGTGTATGGATCGACCCGCGTAGATTTGATACCTGTGGTTAGAGGTATCCAGATTTTAGTCCAAGCTGCTCAGGCTTTTATTAATATTGGGTGTATATGTCAAGTATTTCAAAGTATTTGGGGGAAGTACGAAGTTCGTGCCGGCTGAGCAATGTGGCAACAGGTGTCCATTTAGTGTTATTGGGGAGATTGCGGTATCATATTTTTTATCTCTAATTTGGTAGGTCTACGATATGCAGTTTAAATTAAAATGGATGTATCTATGAGGTTTGTTGTAAACCCCATAATGTCAGGTTTGATAGAAGTTTAGGAAGTTGGGTGCCTAGCATCATTGTAATGACTAAACGTGTTGGTGCAACCTGGTAGCGAGCTGCTTCATCATGTCATTTTGCCTTTTGCACCTGGTGTAATGGTTGGCACTACAAGATTGCTAAGCATGTGACATATTTGCGCACTGTCCACTGGTTACTAGACAGTGAAGTGTAACGAGTTTATTTGGATATACCACTTGCGTTTGGTAGAAAACCCATGAAGCTTAAATCCGCCAATGAATGTGAATAAAAGTATGTTTAATGGTATCCAAACGCTCGTTGGCAAATTATCCACTGCCAGACAGAACCTGGGCGGTCAATATGGTGTAGACTACTGTAATGATAACGGTAAGCGGTTATTTCACCTGTGTGACGATGCTCGTTTGTTTCTTGCGGGCACTGGTTTCCAACGAAGCACCTGCAGGAGGGTGACCAGATGCGTACTAGCCTCAAACCGGCTATGAAGTCAAATCGGTCACATTGCGATGAGTTACCACTGGTGAGGCTGGGTCCAGGAATGTCGCACAGGCGTGGGCACCAACCATACCTTTGTATGTGCCTACCTGTGGAAGTGTCTTAGTGGACGTCCACGATTACGCTGTGAGCGCACTGTCCCCAGCCAACTGACGCAGCCGGCTGTTCTTTATGCCTATCAAAGTGGGCTGACATACGAGTTGCCTAACCGCTCACTGAATACAATTGGAGCTTCATGACTTCATGATCACAAAACATTACTAGCAGCAGGCAAATGCCCACGTGGTTAATCTAATCGGCAGCGTGGAGTTTGGGCGTTTTCGCATTCTCTGGAACTTATCGATGCTCGCCACTACATGCCGGCTGCAAGCAAACACAATGACGCTCGCAGAAACCTACGGGCCAAGCTTAGTGCCAGCCCGAAGAGAGATCGCAAATCCTACTGCTCTCATCATGCATCAGAGCTGGACATAGCCGTTGATTTTGGTAACCGTCCTAGCTCATTCCGTCTGCTACGCAAACCGGACAGCTGGAGACCCGGTGTTGGTAAAGCTATACGTGACGAGAGTGGACAGCCTACCCTCAACTTGTTAAGACATTGGGTGCGTCGGCTGAGCACTTTGAAGGGCAGTATAACTAATCGGAGCTAATCGGGGCTAAGTCGAGTGAACGTCCCAGATTCGTTCGCTGGCTTATGTCGTTCCATGACACGATCTGCTAGTTCGACAACTGCTGTGAGAGGCAGGGCGCTTGCCACGGCAAGGATGGCTTGTGTGCTTTCTGGGAGACGTCGCATCCACATTTCGCGGAGAATACCTTCATCCATGCTGGATGTGCCTAGGAGCTGTTGCATTGGTCGCAACAAGGCTGAAGGCATCCTGTTCCCTAGCTGCAGATCCTTAAACAGATGCTGCAATCGGACCTTGTCAGTAGACGTGATTGGCTGAACAATAGCCTGTTTATGGGTCTCTTATTTCATTACTAGAGGGGGCAAAGTATGATGTCTCGCACCCGCGAGGATATACTCTGAGGAAGGCAAGATATTAGCTGATTATACATGGCGAAATCAAAAGAAATCTTTCGAATATAAAATGCGGATCTGGGTGCAAAAATGATAATAAAGGATCATTCTCCCAAAAAGGGGGAGGGCCTAACGCAACAGAATTGACCCTGACACGCTTAACAGCGTTAATCGCACATGGAGACGGCTTATCCTCTGGCTAATCCATTGCAAAAAGCAGATAAAAATGTGGTAGGTGAAAAAACAATATGAGCACAAGTATTGAATCACAAAATCACTGGAACGAGCTCACCGGAATGAAAATGCAAAGTGGTGGGCGGCGCGTTCCTGACAAGGGGTCACCAATTGTTGGGCGGAGCCTGGGATACTAGTCGGTAAGCAATGCCACTGTCAACTACGACAGTATATAAGTCGGAGGCGACTGAACCCAACGTATATTGTGCAGTCTACTAGAATAGGAAGCGAATAAGACAGAGCGAGAAAGGTGCAGCGTGGTACTCACCTAAACGGTTTGTATCAACGGTAGTGCAGTCAGTAAAACAAATAAACGTTTCGAAGATTAAAACAACCGTAAAATACAATGTTACAAAATACTGAAAGAGCTTGTTTTCCGGTACACTACATGCTAAGATAGCCAATATCGAAATTCCTGGGCTTAGTCACTAAGGAAGATGAAAACAAAAACACAAGTTTATATATGTGGGATGATAGTAATAATATATTGAAAGCGAGTAGTGCAACAATGTTCCATGAATTCCTGTATAAAGACCTTTAGTCGGTGTAACTAATTCTAATGCCTAAACAAAAAGTAACATTTAATAACTAATAAAAGGAGCGTGATTGATAAAATGGAAAGTAGGTATTAGTTCTTTAAACTGTCCATATAGACCAATAGGAGGAAAGCAAATAAATATGATTGTGTAGCGTTTGTAAATTTACTTATCTTTCATTGTACATTCCTTTCCTATTACAACCAATTCTTGTACATTAACCTTGTACACTTGTTTTGATTGATAAATAACACACTTTTTGAACCACGCGGGCAACTCGACGTGTTCTCTCTGTGTTCTTGTGTCGCGGATTTTATGGCATTGTCGATCACTACGTTCTAACCTCGAGCAATATTCATCTACAGATCTCGTTCCGTCTCAACTGGTTTCACCATCCTCGTCGTTGCAATCCATCGGAGTGTCTGACACAAGAGGACTAGGAAGTTTTATGTGGTTGGACTTCTAACCCACGTCGAACCCTTCTGTGAGTCTTGTCATTTTTGATCATCTTTTATTCATCTTTATTTCTCTTTGGGTCCGAGTCCACTACATAATTGGTGACCCCGAATTTTTTCTTAGTACTTCATTTTTTTGTAAGCTCAGGACTCCCAATATTTTTTTGCACGACTACTATGGAATCCAAACCTAGTATGAGGACGGTTCCCTGTGAAAACCACATTTCCTTTAATTTACCTGCTTTTTGTGCATCTAATCCTTGCGTTTGGTTCACGCAAATCGAGGCATATTTCCGTTTCCGTAGGATTACTACACAAGAGGCTATGTTTTCCTATGTAGCTACTCAGCTCCCTACGGATACTGCCACTGAGGTGATCGACGTCCTTTACCCAATGCCAACAGAATTTCCGTACGATACCCTTAAAGCTGCTGTGTTAAAACGCACAACCGCTTCCGACGAGTCTCGCTTACAGCAACTCCTATCTGGTGTTGAACTTGGCGACCGCTCCCCATCTCAGCTTCTGCGACACATGAGAACTTTAGTTGGTAGCTACAAAGTTGATGACTCAGTCCTGCGCCAACTTTGGACTAAATGTCTACCACCTAATACCGTCCTCGTTTTGTCCGTCCAAGGTGATGAAATTTCGCTTGATAAGTTAGCTGAACTAGCCGACAAGGTGCATGAATGCTTTTTCAAGCATCCCATTAATCAGGTCTCGCAGCCTACTAACGCGTTTGAAAGTACGTCTGTAATGGATAGGCTGCAGAACCAGATTGAACAGCTAACTGCCCAAGTTTCCCTCATCACCAAACATCTTAACCGCCGTGGAAGTGTATCACCTGGCCGAAACACACGTGCTCTACCCTCCAACCGTGACCAACTGAATCGTTTCTGTTATTTTCACAAACGATTTGGAGATGCTGCACGGAACTGTAGGCCGTGGTGTTCGCACCCTAAAGCCTTTCGCTTACAGAACCAACAGGGAAACCCGCCGGCCAGCCAGTAATGGCGACAGCTGCCGCTGGCCAACACCATAGTCGCCTTCTCCACGTGTTTGACAACTCAACCGGCTACCGTTTTCTCGTCGACACGGGTGCCGAAGTTAGCGTCATACCCGTAGGTACACAAAAACGCCAACTTTCTCCGGGGCATGTCACACTCCAGGCGGCCAATGGTACGAAAATTCAGACGTATGGTCAGAAACTGTTAACCCTAGATCTGGGACTCCGACGTCGACTACCTTGGCTTTTCTTAATCGCCGACGTTCAGAAGCCCATTCTTGGCATCGATTTCTTGACGAAGTTTGGCATCATCCTTGATCTCGGAAACAGGAAACTCCGTGATAGCGTCACCTCACTTACTGTCTCTGGCAAAGTCCTCGCTATCGACTCGATTGGCATTCGTTTGGCTCTGCCTTCCGACAATAAGTTTACTGCTCTTCTGCGCAAGTTTCCGTCCATTTATCAACCGATCAGCGATGACTTTCAGCCCAAACACGAAATCCGCCATCACATCGAAACTAAAGGCAATCCTGTCACCGCCAGACCACGACGTCTTGCTCCCGACAAACTCGCCATTGCCAAATCTGAATTTCAACACATGATGAATTTAGGCATTATTCGTCCATCGAATAGCCCATGGTCATCCCCACTTCACATGGTTTCAAAGAAATCCACAGGGGATTGGCGACCATGCGGCGACTATCGCGCTCTAAATAACGCCACTGTTCCAGACAAATACCCAATTCCCCACGTCCATGACTTTTCCATGAGTCTATACGGAAGACGCCTTTTCTCTAAAATTGATCTAGTCCGCGCGTATTACCAGATTCTAATGGCCCCAGAAGACATACCTAAGACCGCAATCACGACGCCATTCGGTCTTTACGAGTTTCTCCGTATGCCGTTTGGTCTCCGAAACTCTGCCCAGACATTTCAGCGATTTATTGACCAAGTCCTTCGTGGTCTTGATTTTGTCTTCGCCTATATCGACGACATTTTGGTGGCCAGCGCAACCGAAGGGGAACATCTGTCTCATTTACACCAGGTTTTCCAACGTCTAGCTCATTTTGGTGTCACAATCAACCCTGCTAAGTGCATTTTTGGCATGCCTAGCATCGATTTTCTTGGACATCACATCGACTCCACAGGTATACGTCCACTTCCGGACAAGGTCACTGCCATCACCGACTACCCTGTGCCTCAGTCCATAAAGAGCCTCCGACGTTTCCTCGGTATCATTAACTACTACTGTCGTTTTATCCCTAACTGTTCCGATGTCCTAAAACCGCTCACCGATTTACTGCAGCGTAACCCGAGAAAGCTAATTCTGTCACCCGACGCTCTAGCTGCTTTCGAAAAAGCCAAACAAACGCTAGCAACCGCGACTTCGCTGAGTCATCTGAACACAGACGCCAGCACCAGGTTAGTACTTAAAACCGACGCGTCGCAATCAGCTGTCGGAGCCGTTTTACAACAGGTCATGGACAACGAAGTCCAGCCTCTGTCCTTCTTCTCACGGAAGCTCCAGCCGGCGCAAACCAGGTACAGCACGTTCGGCCGTGAACTTCTTGCTGTTTACCTCGCCATTAAGCACTTCCGCCACATCCTCGAAGGACGCCACTTCATCGTTCCAACTGACCATAAGCCACTTGTCTACGCATTTAACTCGCCAGCTGATCGCTATTCTCCTCGGGAGACAAGGCATCTTGATTATATCTCGCAGTTTACCTCTGCCATCCGCTACATCGAGGGGCCAGGCAACATTGTCGCTGACGCGTTATCCCGCACCGACATTCACCAACTGTCGACATCGTCCATCCACTTAGAGGACATTGCTGCTGCACAAATCACTGACTCTGATTTCGAATCTGTTCGCAATAACAAAGCACTGAAGTTCGTCCAGTTACCTTTGCTTCACTGTGATTCGAAAATACATTGTGACATTTCCACCGGTAAGCCGCGTCCATACGTCCCATTGTCGTACCGGCGGAAAATTTTCGATCATCTTCATGGCCTTTCCCATCCGAGCATCCGTTCTACCGTTAAGCTCATCACGGATCGCTATATTTGGCCAAACATGAATATTGACATCAGGCAATGGGCAAAATCCTGTATTCAATGCCAAAAGAGTAAAGTTCATCGTCATACCATTACCACTCCAGGAACTTTCTCACTTCCAGACGCGCGTTTCAAACACGTTCACCTGGATATAGTTGGACCGTTGCCTCCTTCAAACGGTTTTACGCACTTATTAACTTGTGTTGATCGTTTCACAAGATGGCCGCATGCAGTCCCATTGCGTGATACCTCTGCCGAAACTGTCGCTCACACTTTCGTTGAATCGTGGGCATCTGTCTTTGGTGTACCTGCGACCATTACCACCGATAGAGGACCACAGTTCACGTCCACCTTGTTTCGCGACTTAAACCGCCTCATGGGATGCAACCACTTACGCACCACCGCGTATCATCCTGCTTCTAATGGTTTGGTGGAACGTTTCCATAGACAGTTGAAGGCAGCTTTAACAGCCAGCGCTACATCCTGGTACGAAGCCTTACCTATCATACTGCTCAGTATACGCAACACAAGCAAGGAAGACATCGGCTGCTCTCCTGCCGAGCTTACCTTCGGTACAACGCTTCGACTTCCTGGTGAGATGATCGTCGATTCCAGAATCACCGGTGAATCTGATCCCACTTCATATGTCGCCCGGCTTAAACATCATATGAGTCAGCTCCAGCCAACGCCGACGAGACGGACATCACGCATACCTCAAGTTCATAAGGATTTACACTCATGTCCCTTCGTATTCGTTCGCGTTGATGCTGTTCGCAAGCCACTGCAACCGCCTTATGAAGGGCCATTCAAAGTGATTTCGCGACATGACAAGTATTACGTTGTCGATCGTAACGGCACGCCTGATTCTGTCAGTCTCGATCGTTTGAAAGTTGCCTACCTGGATGATTGTTCCAACTCCACTCCGGTTTTCTCACACTCATCCGCCTCCGCTACTGATCCTCGTACCGAATGTACTCGTATGCATCCAACGACAACTACGCCTACAGACTCTACCTGTTTACCACAACCCCCTACAACACATACTCGTTCTGGTAGGACTAACAAAACTCCTGTGCGTTTCCGCGACTACACACAATAATACTATCGAGCGTTTTCTCTCTTTCCAACGCTCTAGGGGGGGAGTTCTGTAGCGCTTGTAAATTTACTTATCTTTCATTGTACATTCCTTTCCTATTACAACCAATTCTTGTACATTAACCTTGTACACTTGTTTTGATTGATAAATAACACACTTTTTGAACCACGCGGGCAACTCGACGTGTTCTCTCTGTGTTCTTGTGTCGCGGATTTTATGGCATTGTCGATCACTACGTTCTAACCTCGAGCAATATTCATCTACAGATCTCGTTCCGTCTCAACTGGTTTCACCATCCTCGTCGTTGCAATCCATCGGAGTGTCTGACACAAGAGGACTAGGAAGTTTTATGTGGTTGGACTTCTAACCCACGTCGAACCCTTCTGTGAGTCTTGTCATTTTTGATCATCTTTTATTCATCTTTATTTCTCTTTGGGTCCGAGTCCACTACAATTGTAGGAAACGTGGTTGCTTCGCGCCGATTGAATTTTGTTATTCGCCTGACTGCCTGTCAATACCACATTCAGTAAGTAAGGGAAAGCTTCGGAACTGACGAGAAGCAGGCGTATGCTGGTTGCACTGATCCCGCTTATTGGGTATGAATACGACAACAGACGGCGCGAAGTAACCTTGAGCAGAATGCGCGTGACCCACCGACTGAGCAGCCTGCCGACTCCAATTGTGAAGCCGTGAGTAGGTATTGGGTATGCGTTGGATTAAAAACCCTAATTCAGACTACATTTAACATGCTGCAGATGACGGCTAAATGTACAATAAGAAGATACTTTCATTTAGCAGTTGAAACAAGAAACAAACCCTGTGGATCTCCAGTATGTTACATACCAACTGAACTGGCGGCCCATTACGCAGATGGGTAGTGAAAGAACCGAAAATTGGAGAAAAATTATAGCATTATTTAAGCTTGGATGTCTCAACCGAAAAGATTGACAAAGCTGAAAAAATTTAGCGGCTATAAGATAGGAAAATTTTGTTTAAACTTCCCTCGGACGGATACATCATAACGATAGCAAAACGTAACGGGTAAACGGAGGAATACAACAGCTTAAACCAAAAGGACAAGTTGGTAAAAAATAATAATTTTCTTGAGGTGTAAGTCTAAGCCATACACTAGGTCTTTGATGAGCTAATATTATATCAAACCCTAGAACCATCTATCGGTAGAGGAAGCGGTAAAATTTCATCTATTAGGGTAAAAAGAACACAGATTAAGTAAAAGCTAGAAATAGATTACATGCTTTAGGCTATAAAATATTCCAGTCAACTACCATTTGTCCATTAGCGGTAAAAGCAAAATATCGTCATCTTTGATCGGGTAAGCCGGTCGGTTAGTCAATAATTATGGGATGCCAACAAAGGGCCAATCCGTGGAGGACATCTACTTAATCGTAGCTCCCAGGTAATTTAATCGATTTCGTTTTCTTAGACGGATGAGCAAGATTTTGTAAGCATAACAATATGGGTAATCTGTAAGTAGGTAGACCTTAACACGGTGGTCATGAGAAACAGACGTCTGCGATCAGTGAAACTTACCACTTACTCCCATTTATCGATTATGACAATTAAAACCACAGCTGCTGCACCCTAAAGTCTTGGTAATCATGGAAACCTCCACCAGTCCACAATTCTGCCGGTAAGTAGAAAACTAAATGAGTTAATCTAAAGCTTAAGGAGAGTAACGCGTAAGCCGTGATGTAGCGGCCGGACGACAATACATATTTTTCTGTTCCAATCAAAACCACGTCGAAGTCTGCAGATGCTGCTCTGTAATTGTCCGCAGCTGAGCAATGTCGTTATTCCAAAATGCCCGAAGGTAAACAAAAATTTCACATAAAGGAGGAAAACGGAGCACTCATGGCCCTGTACAGGGAATATAATGCTACCATTAAAAGTGAACCGGAAATAATATATAACTAAATATTGATCCTCTACAAACCGAGGCACGTCATTTGGGAACGACCAGAGTAATGCATTGTTGTTACGTAACAGCTTGATGAACAGCTCCATAGGCAGGAGTAATGCAGACGTAGTCAGTTAGTTGATCCCATATTTCCCAACTAATGTATGCAGTTTATCCTTGAGCGTATCGAGGCTGGTCTCGACAAGTCTAATCAGCATGGCATAAGCAAAATCGTTTGCAGAGAACGGGGTGCAAATACCATTGGGGTGCCGCAAGCGTTGGTGAGGAACTGGTCCGCTCTATTGTGCACACAGTGCGGATCAGGTGCGTAAGCATGGTGGCTTGGCACTGATAAAACCTGTATGTGTAGATGGGTGAAAGGGGTCTTTGCACAGAACTTGCGCACCGCGGCATTGGTAAACTTGATAATGCGCAGTAGGGGCAGTGCGCTTAGTTAGTGAAAACTCACAGTTGCTATGTCGCAGCGTTTGTAAAACAGACAGTTGTAGATTTTTGTACGGTTTGTTTGCCGGGCGGAAATCAACTGCTTCCTGGAACACGGCTGATCGGTAATATGACAGTAAGAGGGCTGCCTTTTTACTGATTGTTCTCACACCTATCCGCATTTATGATTCCTCAATCGGTTGCTGGCTGCCGTGTAATTGGCTCCTTCGGAGTCGCCTTCAGTTGATTGGAGAGGAGACGTCGGACGACCCTGGGGCTGGTTTATTGTAACCGTTTTTATCAATTCCATTGGTGCCCCATGATTCAGCGGGATGGAAGAGTTCAATGATTCCGGTTGAATCTGTAGGCAAGTGGGCATCGCAGATATGTCCTCGGTGTTTTACATAGGTGTGGCTAACCGTTAACAGCGAGAAAGAAATACCAGGCTAAATAATCTGTCAAATAACCTGTACAGGGCCATAATAAGGTTTGAATAAAAAGGTTTTACTAATTTTGTGGGAGCTAAACCAATGCATGGACAGGAGATGTTATATAACAGCTCTGGTGTTTTGCGTGCAATTCCAAGACCCGATAGTTGCTAGAAGAGAGAAACGTATGCAACCTGAATTGGCCTATCCTGAGCAGTAGTCGCCCTGTAGGTTAGTGAGCAGTATCGTGCGTTGTTAAAGGAATCAACATTGCTAACAAATAAAGGATGATACAACCAGGAGACAGGTTAAGTTTGCAACTGCCAATAGGCGCTGGCCGCAAGAATATACAAAAAGCCAGAAAATTTGCTGCAACGCGAGTGGTTAATGCGCACGGACACACGAAATAACTACGTCTAGAAACCTTCCTATAAAAGGAATATTGTATCATCTTTAGTAATTACCTGCCAGAGAAATAGCTGGGAACAAGTGCAAGCTGAAACGTCGGAGACGTTACAACGGGTGAGTGGTAGATGGACCTCTTGAGGGGCAAACGTTAGGCGTAATGACGGCATAACGAATAGTCCATATTAGGTAGCACGTAGAAGTATACTGAAGTGGGTTTGCTTTTGGAAAGCCAGCAAAAGGGAATGATGGAACCCTGTAGGAAGTTTAAAACCAAGGCACAGCGAGAGCGGACACTTTGGTTGTCCCAACTTGCCAGAAGCATAAAGATGGCTTACTAACAGAAAGAAACAGATGGCAAGGTACATGCATGTAGTAAGGTTGTGGAATCAGCCATGGCATATATACCTGTGCAGCAGTGACGTGCGAAGCCGTAAGGCATCCTAGCAGGCTAGGAAGGTGGGCTTTTAGTTACAAGTGACGGAGTGTCGGTGACATAAATAGATAAGTAGACTGCGTTCTCGGCTATGCGAGATACGCCTACGGAGGCACGATCAAATAAAGGCAATTATACAGAAGTTTCATAGCAATCGTAACAGGGACAAGCGGCTAGACAGCCGATAAAACGAACAGCTTCGTGCAAGGCAGAAGTGGTACGGTGCTCCGAGTATGCAGCTTACCTTAGTTAAGTGGTGGATGAATAATGGTTAGAATCCTTATTGACGCACTTATCCTTAAACGTGTCTAAGCTAAACCTATCCTGAATCTAGCCAAACGTACCGCTTATATTTGCGTAGTAAAGTGGTTACTGAATACTCCACAAGCAACTTATAAAAAGCAGCCCGGCCTTAACTTTTATGGAATCAGGGTACAGGATTAGAAATAAACTAAGATATTTATTTATTTATTTATACTTTGGGTTTGCACAGACCAAGCCAGAATATCGACTGTTCATTTAGAAGCAGGCGCATCCTCTGTTTGTTAGTTGCCTTGACCAGCATGTTGTTGAAGTTTCGCAGTAATCAGGCATTTCGCCCAATAACGTTTCACAAGCAAGACAAAACCTGGAATATTGTGAAAAACTAAAATGCCCATTTGCCACTATCCTGCCATGCTTCATGCCGATCCGCCGATCCTTGCTCACCGTTGCTGAATGCTACCTTCTAAAACACCTGCCACTTAAACAACCAACGCAACGCATATAGATTTACCCGCTCGACCCGAAAACCAGCTTAAGGTACGTCCATGACCAAAACGACATTCAGTCGCCCTTGAGCGTGGGAGTCCATACACGGATTGATGCGCAAACGCTTGGCTACGTGATGCTTACTAGGACACGCGGCTTTGTTCTCGGGAAGAGGATCGTTTGGGTCGTGGACTGGGTGCAGCTGGAAAGCATCAGTTCCCAAACGTACGAACAGGTCTACAGCGGTAGAAATGCGCTGTCGGTCTTTGCACTACACCAAACCATGTTTGAACACAACGTGCTTGCACCGACGGCATTCTGATGAGGCACGCTAGTTCAAACGGAAAAGAAATATTAAGTATCGGAAGCTCGGACCCAGCGAACTCTGTGGCAATCGATTTTTGGAAATTCCGTGTTCAATCATATTCTTACCTCCGCAGCAATGCTCACAAAACCTCTCACCCCTGCCAACTATATCAAGGGCTCCTATTCTTCGGCACACTAGGGTTAATCCCTTGTAGTGCCCCTAAATATATGCCTTCTTTATCTCCTTTGTATGGTTGCTTACCTAAGCTCTACATTATGAGGTGCCTTGGTCACTTTGCAATGAACGGGCGTCAAGCTGTACCTCTGGGTTTTCAGTTCTCAGTTGGCATTAGACCTCGGCACCTAGCAACCTAGGACGACCAATAATCAAGCGCGACGCAGGGCTTTTGAGTCTTACATTTTGATGCGTACATACCCCTTGCTTATTACAGCGCCTTTGCTACTTTGCGGTAAAGTCCGTTCAGCTTCACTAATGGCCCGCCATTAATTAGCTTGCATTGTTACTTTTCACGTAGCAACATGTGGAAACTTAGCTAACCCGCGCGATTTAGCTCACTAATTGTGTTTATCAAAAGGCCGCTTTTCTTTTATTCGCTACTAACTTAGGTTTATAGTTACGCACGGACGTTAAGTTTTGCTTTCAGGTTATTCCACCTATCTCCACCTTTCAGCCTTCCCTACTTCTTGCTCATGAGTTTCATACCAAACTGCTCTCTCCAAAGCCGTAAGGTCACCAGTGAGCAGCTACGCACTGGACTAACCTACTTAGTACGTTTACGTCTACCCTCTTATGGACATCGAAAAGGCTCGCCAAACACAAATGCTAACTTTAATAAAGGAATGGTTACACAACAACCATTCGCTTTCCTAAGGTCATACTGTACTTGACATCGTGATCACATGGGCTGTGGATTTTCTTCTGCGTTTCCCTCGCTCACTTTCTTTGCCGTCCGCAAATGTTCTACAAATATGGCTCACGGCTCACGCTGAAACCCGGCGAGTCGTCCATTCGCCTGGTTAAGATAATCAGAATCAACAATGCCTTGCCCAAAATACCCAATTGACCAGCGTCATGTCAACGCTCTATCTCGCCAAACCCCACAATTAGCGGTTGGATGACATAAAATTATCTGACTGACCGCGATTAACGCGCGCAATATTTCGGCTAAGTTTCACATACGCTCACGATTTGGTAAATGATTGTAGATACTTCGCTATTCCCTTGGTTTATCAATCCTTCTCCCTCTGCTCTCTATTTAATGCCGGCCGAAAAAACAATTCACAATAACACGCACACCCCATGTTCAAGCAGGTTGGTACATACCTATGAAACATACTCTATGAAACTGAGAATAAATTATTTATTTATTTATTTATATACCGTCTCGTCTGCCATTGCGTTTATGCAGAGTATGTTACTTTAAACCTATTTTTACGAATATTGTACCACGACCTCAAACTTAAATAAGTATTTATGTGTTGTCTGTAGTTCTGGGGATACATTTCAAACTTTTCGACGACAACTTTATTTAGTTAATTGATAGAAGTGCCTGTGAATAGCTAATTAAAGTGAATTGCACTGAACATCGTCGAGAACCTACGCGTTGACCAACACAATAACGTTCTATGCTAATCCCTGGATTTGCCTGGTACGATTTGCCTGACCAAGCTACAGCAACCTATGTTCTGATGATGGCATCTCGAACTGTGATGCAAGGCATGCAGCAGGCTTGCCAAGCTCAACAAAGCAATGAAAACCGCATGGTCAAACCAAGCAACCGTTATTTCAAAATGTCTTACTACCTGGCCTATGATCATCCTTGAGAAAATTATGATTGTCCATACTAAGTGACTGTAAATGGAAGTTGCGATGCAGTAAGAATAAAATGCCACCGCATTGGTATTCCTTCAATAGCAAACAAAAGAAATTTGGCCGGTATATGCAATTAGTTTAACTTACTGTATCGGGTGGTTTTTAAGTTCCCAGGTTCCTTTGCCCTCTTATGCATCGACGCTTCATCGGGGACTGGCAACAAAAAGAGCTCAGTAGCTATTTTCAGAGCTAAAATCCGGCAATATTAAATAACGCTGGTAGTTGTGGCAATTTGTGAGGTATGTTTGTAGTCCTACTTAGCAACACCATGGTTTCAGGTAAAGCAAATTTTCAAGCGCAATACTAGGAGTTTATACTTTGCGGTTATCACAGTCGAAAGTAAGACTGCATTTGTTTAAATTGTTTAGGGATAACAATAATAAATACAGCGGGCCCACTACGTTGTTTCTAATGGACATTGTACTTTTATAGGCAAGTTGGTGCAAGTGCTCTGAACTTGACTTGCACAGGATTCGGCTCGTTACACTTTTCTCTAAAATGGTTATTCAACCAATAGCAGTAGGTCAATAATTGTCTGTTTCGTCCTAAAGTCGACTTGCTGGTATTTCGCAGTCGTCTATCACACCCGGAGTCCAAAGATTTTATGAACAGCAAACGTAAGTACGCGAGAGCAGCAGGGTAAATACAGGGAACAGGTATCAAGGGTGTATGCTATAGCACCATTCTGAGACTTAGTAACTAGTGTCCAAATAGGCATATCATATGCGAATTTTGAGGTGCATAAGTGCAAAATCAATTATATTCGGACGAATTTTACTTTTCGGTACTTCGCGACGTCGCACGCCCCAAGGCTGGCTAGCGGAAAGGTCTTCCCGTGTTGCCAACTGGGTGGTGCAAGCGTAACCCGTTCCTGTAAATGGTTGGGCGGCAGCGTTCTAAGAGGTGGTGGGTTTTCGCCTGGAAAGCGTTCCCAATATAAAAAGCTAAGACTGTCGGTTTAGCAACAGGTGAAGTATCGATGGTTACTCGCCCGTGGAGACCTGAATAAACGTAACCAAAGCATGGACTTCGATCTTATTTTCTGACATCGCCCACGCTGTCGAACAGTCAAGAACACGACGGCACACGTGCAAACAGGTCACCGTTCTACACACAGCTACAAGCACGCGCATGAATACACAAGTTCACTGCAATTGCAACGTATATCTTACTACATATTTGTTCACACTTTGTTACCACAAGCTCAGCAGGTTTTGAAAGGCGTGCCTCGCTTTGTCGAGAATAATGGATTGTTTATCTATTTAGTTATTTTTGTTGTGACATGGGAAAGCCATTTAGCGACAACCGCACGGTGACTGAACTCCGATATATTTAAGATATTACTTCAAATTTTAAACTCTACGAAATCAACGTTTGTCACGACAGTTTTGAAAAATCGAAATTCAGTGGTAAGCACACCAATTCATTCTGGACTGAAAGTCGGTCCCTTTGATCACGCCAATGTATTCGGAGCCATGTCGCCTTTAAGATTTGCCCAGTGGTACCACTGCGTTCGCAGCGATTGTATACGTTGCTTCTTGGAGCAAAGTGGGTTGTAGTGCTGAGTAAGGTTTTTAGTGGTTATCCGTACAAGCGTCGGGTGCTCCAAACATACGCTTGTTTAGTGCGTAAACGTTGCGCTAACCGATTAAATAAATATGTGGTTGATTCCCGATATACACGACACCGATGAATACGTGCAGAAAGCTGCATACAAAGGTAGCTGTTTTAGGATAATAAAACATTCTGTTTTAAAAAGGTAAAACCAAACATTTCATAGTTCATATATGTGAGCAATTTATCGGATAATAGTGGCATTATTGAACGTGATGGCGGTGTGGCGCAGAAAAGCCAAGGTTATAACGGTAGTGGCGTACTTGGTTCATGTAGTGATCCATGGTTTCACGAACATAGGAACCAAGTAAAACGTCCGTACAATTATTTCTGCTTAAAGGAAGAGATGCCCGGGGCTTCCACAAGGAATATACCAGAAGAAAAAATTGGATAGCTTCACCATTGCAGGAAGGGCTTGTTGAAGTTGCACGTAGAAGGCTGGCTAGCCGAGCAACCTCCACGTGTTGCCAACTTGGTGGACCTTGTTTAATCCGTTCCAACAACGAACAAGATGGCAGTGTTCCAAAACGTAAAGGGTTTTTGCCTGGTAAGCGCTCGCTCTATAAATCTCCACAAATGTCTGCCTAACAAAACCGTGACGTGGCCTTCGTGACTAGAAATAAGATAAAAGCACTGCCCCGTGAATACCCTAACAACACTTACTAACACACGGACATAAACCTCCACCTCGCGCATTGTCGACGACAACAAAGATTCCTAAATAGATTAGCTCAATTTAAAACACCAGCACACAAACCATCACACAATCACCACCACCAGCTGTACGCTTTGTCGCTTCAGGCATACAACTTATCCCGAGACTAGAAGAAGACAAACATAGTCGCGATTCATAAGGAGGGTCCAAACCTGTGTCTGCTAATTATAGACCTGTCAGTCTAAGCTGTATCATGCGCAAGCGTTTAGCTAAGCAAATAGGAAACCGGATTTGCAATCACTTGGAGGAAAATAATTTACTGATGGTGGAACCGCATGGTTTCCCTAAAAAGTAGTCATGCCTTATTAACCTGCTGTGCTTACTAGTTGATAGTACTCGATGTGTTGATGACCGGATTCCGATGCAAGTTTGCTATGGAGACTTTTGTAGGGCTTTCGACTCAGTAACTTACGGTTTCTTACTTAAGAAATTGACATCGTTTGGTTTGCATGCTAAACTTCTGTATTGGGTGTCAGACGACCTACGTAGAAGCAAGTTTCGAGTTAGAATCGATAAGCTGAATTCACGTCTGGGCACCGCCTGCAGTGTCTTTCCCCAAGGATCGGCACTAGGTTAGCTGTTATTTCTTATGTTTATAAGCGTTGTCGCCCCGCTGCTTGAAGACTCCAGCTATATTTTTGTAGATGACTTAAGGCTGGTCAGCAGGATCCACCGAACCACATTGATCAATGACGTCATCATTGCGATGAACTAGTCAAAGCACTTGGCTTTGCTTTTAAGTGACAGCAACCGCCACTTAGTGACCACAACTAGCGATGGGATTGCAGTGCAGGATATCGCTGGATCTTTCATTTCAAAGTGCACCAACCAGGCATGGGTTAAAGGGGTCGTCTTGGTGATAAGTTTTAAGCCTTTAAGGCAATATCCATACACTGCCAAGGAAGCGCGATAAGGATTGTTTTGCCGCAGGATGGCACTGCGTGGCGCCACGCCAGATGTGTTCCTGCTAATGTACAAAGCAGCGGTAAAGCCACATCTCGATTACTATGTTTAGGCTTGGTCGTCTTATCTCAGCGGTGACGTTGGGTGTTTGGATAGGATTCAAAAACTGGCGACCAGGATGGTTGCAAGCCAACGTGGAAAATCCTGCGAAGATTGCCTAGCTAGTTTAGGGTTGTTTTCCATCGAGCGGCGGAGACAGTGAGACTACCTGCTAGATACGTTTAACCTCCTGAATGGCCTCAATACCATCAAGCCAATTGATTTGTTGTAGCTTGCTACTTCTGATCACCTGCGTGGGCAGCGTTGAAGCTCAAGCAACCGTGGGCAGGTTGCACAGCAGGGCTAAGAATTTTCACGGACCGTGCGGTTCACAGTTGGAATAAGTTACCATCTGACTTAGGGAGCTCCGAAACTGTAACAGCCTTCAAAGCAGGATTTGTTATTGCTGCTTGCATCTTTCTCCAGAACCACGTTAATATTATCCTACCTTAGTAACCTTTATACTACATATCTGAAAATGCAAGGCTGGCTCTCCTTCTTGCTTAATTTTCTTTTGCAGAAGCAAGGAGGGATGATCAAAAGTCGAGTTGCTGGGTGCTTTGGTTCGTTTACCGGGACAAGCTGATGGACACAAGTTATGCAGTAGCCTGGGTCGTTATTGTATCTTGCTTTGCCGTGTGTACGGAGTGACTCGACTATTGCGGTGCTGGTTGTGATGACCCAAGCTGTTAAGTTACGTTGCACCGAAGTGTGATTTGGCAAGCGATGGCAGTTTGCATCGAATAATGTGATCGGAGTAGTTTTACCATTGTACTAAACGATACGCGTCTTGTGACTCCAACTACCGACACGGTACTGGGAAGCATCAGAAGTAGAAGTGGGGAGCGTACATTGTCGTTGCGAGCAAGCACGTGAGTGAAAGAGCAATGCAGTGTTCTCTTTTGTTAGCCATTCTCTGTGTTTCAGCTCGCACCGGCTGAAGCTGTCAAACTTAAGGCGATATGAGAGTCGCATAGCAGCCATAGTCAAAGGTTCTTAGCGCTTTTGGTAAGAGAATTTTACGGAGCAAGCTTTAATTGCGGTCGAAGATTAAAAAGGATTAAATGGCGTGCATTGCCGTGAGATCTACAGGACTGAGAGAGCTGTGAGCCATCACAAAGGCTAATCCTTGCATTGGAATTGTCTAAAACATCGCACTTTTCAAAGGTATCGGAATCTGCTTGCTTTGTTGCAGCCGTAGCCGCTAGGCAACCCTGGTATCCCTTTGCTTCGCTGCACTGCTGGATGCGGGTAAGAATATCTGCGACGGGATTACGACCGTCTGAGACTTGTCGTGTTATTTCGCCTCGGGAATAATCTGGTCTAGGTGTTAGATTGTCGCTTAGAATACATGTCTGTTGCATCACTGACTGCGTAGACCATTGGATGGTGTTCAGCAGAGACTCAAACGTCAATCTACGAATTAGTGGCGGATGTCGGATAAGTCGGTAGGTTGTGTTTAATCCTTTACCAAACGCGCTGCAGCATGATTAAGCAAGCTGTGCGCGTCTCGCCAGGACTCCTATAGGTATCCAACGATGATTATGGAGATTCTAGACTACTGAACCGATGACGGTGTTGGCACATTAGAATCAAGAGAAGGTTTCCGAATCACGTCCAGATGGCCAAGGAATGCCACTTTAGAGCTAGCATCATGACCTTCCGAAACGCCAACTGATCATTGACCAGAAGGTAAGGGCGAAGCAAGCTAGCCATTTTTGAATTGTGTTCGCGCAGTTAGGCATGAAGCGCCGATAATAATTCACTAGACCAAAAAACTGGTGATGTTTGAAGGAGGTAGTTGCGGGACGGTAAGTTAGCAACTGTTATCGGGAATGTCAGTAACGGCATGTTAGATCAATCGTTTAACAAGAGCGTCTACGTGATGAAGAGGTTCATTGACTTAAAAGACTTGCGATGCGCTTATTGCGGATAAGTGTTTTCCAGTCTTAGGGTTACCAAATGAATGAAACGCTGAAAAGTTTGTTTGACGTTACAGAGCCTGCAAGGCAACCTGCACCACTCAAAAAGTTTGAACCCTGCGAGGACTACGAGTTTAGATATGTAGCCTTGCGCCAGAGGTATTTGTTGCCAGGCGCACATTAGGTTGACATTGTCAAATGTCGACTCTCCAGCTAATGCTGGGGCTAAATCTTGCAAAGGTTGAAATAGTATTTATCCGGAAATTTAACTTAGTTACCTGCCCTGTATTCAAAACAAGAACTCCAGTAACCGGAATTTTTCGGTATTATATGTAAAGCTGACGTTCTTGGACATTTGGCTGATGTATTATCACAAGTTCCAGAATTTGCTCGAATTCCGCCCAAGCCGCTTTAAGTAGGTTTAGAGCTAATCCGCGAGGGTAGGCCGTAACGAGTACTCTCTTAACGCACGTATTCTGAATGACATATAAAGACACGGGCAGTAAATATGCCTTAAAGTGAGTGAGCTGTGGGTGTTGCTTGAAGGGGTATATGAAAGGTTAAGCGGGTTGAAGCAGAACCTTTATGGGCATGACAACACCCACCTTGACGCTGAGTTTGAAGACGCTGCGTAGGTTTGGTATCGACAAGCTGCTGCATATTGAGATCACGGTGACGACAAAATATTGAGGTAAACACCATTGTTGCTTGCATCTCCAAAGAACTGTTATCTAGTATGCTTGCTCTTTACCTTTCTTCGAGGTCCGAGTAGGCTGGAAGGAACTGCCTATGGATCACAGATTGGACGGAGAGTCAACCTAGGATTCAACTGCACACGCCCCGTCTACGACACAAGTCTAGTAGGAATAGTTGGTCATCTAAGTTTCACAATCCACACAAGAATACAATGACAAAGAAAACCTCCGCCAAGTCGAAATTCTTACTGACCTGAACAAGTCTTCACCTCATTTTCCATGACCATAGTTCATCTTCAACAGGCTTCCGCGAATAATGGCGGATTCTGACTAATGCGTATGGTCAGCCTTTGAGAAAAGTGGGGCGCAACTGCACTGCGACTAACCGTGCTAATAAGCAGCCTGTAAGTTCCTTTGCTAGTTACACATTACATTTCGAATGGTTTGAAGGTAGTGTTCTGGGACGTGGCTTAAATAAATAAATAGGCATATTTCTAGGCTGGCTAGAGGCTGCACCCTTAAGGGTTCAGATCAATCTTTACAATAATCCTATGCCCTTTCATGGAAGTACGTAAACTACGGGTATATGTTCCTAGTGGGCAGTTACAAATGCATTGGTATGGTTTGGCGTACTGCTGCTAGGGTCGTAGGCACCCACCTTGAAATTCTTCGAGTTCCTTTGGGCAATATTAAACTTCTCGTTCTTTCGTTGTGAAAGTTGCGCAGAGCTGTAGTTGTGCCGTTTTTCTTTGGAAACGGATCCTATTCACCACAACTTCGCTTTAAATTTGTTGGACATATTTTGGCCTACTCAGTCGCCACAATTATTGGTGCGCACATGAAAGAAATGAGAGTGGCGGAATTATAAGGGATGCGAAAAGTTAAAAAATAATTTCGAGACCTGCCGAGGAAAATAAAAAGGATTTGTCAGTAGACATATTAAGGCGGCGAGCTTTAATAGAGAAGTACAAATTAAAGCAAAATAGAGTCAAGATTTTCTTGAGTTAATATTGATTTCTGGCATCAAATTTCAACCTGAGTAACTCTCATTGAAATGGACAACCCTTTCTAAGGCTAGAATACTGCTTAAGGTAGCACACAAGTAGGCAGCTCACGACAAATTTTAACCGCTGATTACGTTGAAAGTAAAAAAATATAATGCGTGCGGTAGCTTGCGCGTTAGTTACAATTGAATGGTGGTCTACGAATAACGCCATTACGCTTTCGGCTTTGCAAGCAGATAGCAGAAAAAAGAAAATGCAAGGTGTAGCGAAGCGGCATACGCTCTAAATATGCATAGCTATCTAGAAATGCTCTGTATAGCCTGTAATACCGTGCAACAACTAGGGATTTCGTACGTGGCCGAAAAGCACACTTTGCAGTCATACATGGCAAATATAGGCAAATAAGGTATAATTTTGCACGGAAACACTAGAAATCCAGTAAGGAATATGTTGGATGCATTGGAATTCAGGAGGGCTTATAATTAACCCACCGTTATAAGGCCTCAGCGTACCGTTTTCAGTGGATACTGAGCCACGTAAACCACTAGGAATATAGAGTTTAGTATTTTTAAGCAACTAAGTGGTTCTGAAGTTTATATCAAAGCTGCACGAGCCAGATCTACCTGAATAAGACGGGAGACATTTCGGATCAGTTGACGCATGTTGGCCTGGAAAATACAAACATTTTTTAGCTAAACATCGCAAATTTTATCTCTTAGAGCCGATTTTCTGTATTCTTGAGACTGTCTCCAACGTCATGAACCTAGAGGAGCCTGTCACTAATAATAAAGTAATGAGTATGGGAAAATTTGAGTACAATTTAGCAAAATGCTTTGGGGCGTGAAATCCATTTGGACCTGCGCTGGTGGAGCAGTAACAACTCTACTTCTGGCAGACGTTTATTGTGTAAAATGTCACAAATAGCTGGCTAGTTGAAACGACCTCCACGTGGTGCCAGCTGGATGTTTCGGGTTAATCCTGTTCCAGCAAATGGCTCAATAGCAGTTTCCCTGGTAATGTGGGTTTTCGCGTGGCAAGTTTTCTCCCGATAAAATGTCACTAACGCCTGTTTAACAACACTGTGGCGTGGCGGCCATGACCCGCCATTAAATAACCTTACTGCTTTCCGCTTCTTCGAAGGCTCTCATGCCACTCAAGAAAGACAACCACTACAAAGACGTTATTTGGTCTCGACAACTTCGAGAATATACTATTTATTTATTTATTTATGTTGACGAATCCGCCGAACAACACCACAACTTCAGCATAATATTAATCAATTCACTCAACATAATAATTCACCCGAGAATTTTCACATATACCTACAACAAAACTCCAGTGATTTAACCCATAGTGAACTTACCCCACTCTAATGTCATTCCTTAACGACCAGCTCCTCCTCACGTAGGGATTATCTCCCCATCTGTCTCCACGTCTATCTAGCTCACCTTCATGACGACGTATGCACCTATCACATTTATCTGATTCCTTCCCTTCTGTCTTAACGGTTTCTGTTATCACTTGGCTTTCACTGATTTGGAAGCTCTGCCGGCCCATTGGCTTTCCCTTTACAGTACTGACCCCACGTCCTTTTGGAATGCTAGATGAATAATCATGTGTATCTCTAGTACGACTGGCTCAGCGTTATGACTTGATGGACGTTTTGGGTATCGCTGTTCACCTTCCAAACCTTTTCAATAATGTCCCCTTCTAGCATCCTTCACTTACATTTTAGCTAAAGCGACAAAACTGTCTATTGCTGCCACTCATGTACTTCTACTAAGCGTGCAATAAATCCCCCTTACCTTTCCTCGACAACTAACTTCTCCTGACTTATGTTTTATCTCCACTTCTAACTACCGGTCCAGCTCTTTGACCCATAGGACTAGACGTAGCCATATATTACATTTGTCTGCTTTCCATTGATGTCCGTCTGCGCTCCTTCTGTACCCTGTGGCTTTCATTGACAGAAAAGCAGCAGTACGCTTTGCCAGCTAAGTGGATATGCTTCACAGTACCGCCCCCTTGTCCGATGCATGACCTATCTACGTAACATTGTTGCAACGCACGAGCTCTTTCTCAACTAGCCAGTGCTTTAACCCATATGGAACTTACCCTACCCCAAGGTCATTCACTTTACGAACAGCTCCCTCTCATGTATGCATTACTTACACTTCTGGCTACCTGTCTATCTGACCCACCTGTATGTCTAACTGAATGAATCTATTAACATTATTTTACTTACTACCCGTTTGTCTTAACGGTCTCTGCTATCCTTTGGCTTTCCTTGACTTGATGCTCTGCCAGCTAATTAACTAGCCTTTCACAATACCGCTGCCATGTCTTGTTGATATACTAGATGAATAATCATGAGCTGTCTCTAGAACGTCTGACTCCGCATTATGACGATGTACGCTTCTCCCATCCATCCATCTTCCACCTTTTTATTACTTCCTCCTTTGCGAGCACTCCTTAGTTACTTTGTTGTACTTCCACTTCTGAATCTCCGCCTAGCTAATTCACATTTATGACTGGTCGTATTCAACCATAAGACTTGTCTTTCTTCCAATGCTGTCCATTTGTAACTTTTGCTGTGACATTGCGCTATCATTGGCATGACAAAGAAGGTATTCTAAGCTTATTCGTTGCTTATCTCTCCCGGTGCCGCTTCTTCAGTTCGATTGTTTTACTTACTACACAAGTCTGCTACTGCCCATGTGCCCTTGCTGAATGTGGAAATTACTTAGCTTATCTTCAGAGCACTACATGTAAAGTCCTGCTCATCATTCTGCCCGTGAATACCTTCTCACATGGTTGGACACTACCACTTATCACCTCTTCAACTTTGAGCTTCCGTTGGCTTCTGTTGCATCGTTACCTTTGAGCATCCTTCCAAGCATCTCAGAGCTATGACTCAACGCATGTTTCCATCACATTTGTCTGTCTCACGCTTTTCAGTCTCCCTCCTACTTTGCCATGCTGAAGGTCGCTGTATGAGCCCGTTCCTCCTCATCTTAATCTTACACCTAATAGCATATAGCCCCAATGCCTAGCACCGCTTTAGCCTAGCCCGGCCTCTCTCTCTCTGATGTTCTCTATAAATAAATAAATAAATATTTATTCTCGACTATGCGAGGCACGCCAATTGAGGCATGATCAGGTATGTACAGCTGTACAGACATCTTATGAGAACCGTAGTGACAGTAGAAAATTGTTCATATGTCCATGCTTAGAACTGTGCGATGGTGAACATGCGAAAGAAAGATTTGGTTGCAGTGGGATCGGGATCCATTTGTTTGGACATAATCGCTCTGCCATATATCGCAGTCATACCTCGAGTAATAATAGATAAATCCTGAGTGATCCATTGGAAGATAATTGAAGAGCAAGCTATCCAGTATGATGATTCTAATTGAGCTGCCAGTGTGAAGTTATGGGCTGTGACTTTATTCGGTGGCGAGTCACATTCGCCACGTTGCAGTGTTGTTAACCGGACATTTGTGGCTTTTTATAGGCAGAACGCTTGCCAGGCGAAAATCCACCACGTCCTGAAACACTGCCGCCGATCCATTGAATGACAAGTTGTCACTGGCTATATTTCTTGTTGAACGTTCTTTTGCTCCGTTATTCGCAGTCGAGTTGCGTCCCATTTTTCTGCTGACTGATGCGCTATGCGAGTGGCCATTGCATGCCTGGGTCCTCTCCTGTTCCAGATCGGTAGGTCAGGAACTAAGCATTCTTACTGGATATGATGTGTTGATCATTTGCAGAACCACGTGAAGCCTCGAAGAATATACCTTGAAATGTGTTGAAGTCTTGGAGGACAGGATAGGTTCCGAAGAAAGAATCGCAAATCCCCCGGGGTATGTAGTCAAACTGATTAGAGATTGTGGTAACCACGGCCATTGAGCTGTCAAAGCGGATTGAAGAGCTTAGAATGACCGATGGTTCAAGCTTTGTTTTGGCAGGAGAATGTGCCTTCCGTAGTCCAAAGTCCTCCAGTCAAGAGATATGTGGAAGAGGTATTGTTAGGTAAATTGGACTCAGTGGTTCATGCCGCGGAAGAATTGATTGATTTGTCCGGTTAGTAAGTTGCAAAAAAGTTGATAATTTTCCGCTCACGTCCAGGTAGAGGAACTGTGTGCCTTGTATTGTTGTCGAAAGGGAGGACAATTCCTTGGGTGCGTGTCGCCGTACCTGTGACAGACTCGGTGATCTCAGGAGGACTTCAGTTTAATAACCTGGAGGCTATATTTCCCTTACTAGACTCAGTTTACCATTTTTCCCATGTTTCTGATGTTCATCTCGTGTTCCGCTTGCATAACATTATGGACAAACTGCATGGGCTTACTTCTTCTCTTACGTACCTGGGGATATCCCGGTTAACGACTCCCTAGCATACCACATCTTTAACCTCCTGTGTCGTCCACCTTTCTGACGGATTTTTGGTTTTGTATTCATCAACGCTTTAGCATCATCGGTGCCAGTACCAACGCACGGCATTTCCGTTTGCATTCATCTGCTCTTCACCGATTCTTTGCAGTTGTCACCCCACATGGAACGCTGCTGTATGAACTAAATGCTACCTGCTATACATCGTAATCCAGTTGGCTTCAGCCTCACCTAAGCTCATACTCTATCCATGTCGGCTTTAATCAAGGATAATTGAATCCATCGTGCACCACTTTATTATTTTATCTATGTATATTTCCAATCCTGGTACTTTTCATTGAAGGTTGTGGACACGCTTATCTCGGTTTGGACCATACACTCTACTGAAGTTCCTTCGTGCACCATAGTTGTAGTTTGGGCCATACCTGAGACCTGACGTAAGAAAGCACCTGTAACGCAAATAGACTGAACAAAAGTACAGAGTACCAAGGAACGAGGTACCACTGAATGCACGCACTCATTTAATCGACTTTACCAATGCATTCTACTCTGTGTATTGACTTGTATGTTACTTGCTCGTTGTTTGTTTTTCTCGAGGTTTCCACAGATACGGCGATTAGCACACGACGGTTCAACTACCGTCACTGACTGATCTATTAGCGACAGCTAACTGTTTTGAAATAATTGCTCACTTTCCGAAACCTCAACAGCAACTCACCGTTCCGACGATTCCAAAGAGCTTCCGAACTAATTATCCTTTTGGTCCTTTGGAGAGGTGCCTATGCAGGGGTCCAAACAAATAATATTTGCTCGCCTCGTGATCACGTTGCCACAACTAACACCGGAATTATATCTATACACGGATCCCGTGTTACACTATGGCCGACAGTTTCCTCTTTCCCAATTACTTTATCCTGACTTGCATAACTTTGCTGTTTGTTTCTGGCGTTCAAACAGTTGTGTTCGACGCCTTACATTTCCACAAGATCATTTTGTTACTTCACTTACCAGGAGCTCTAGTGATGGCATATCACGGAGCCACTACTGGACATGAAGACCATATTTCAACCAGAACTTGCCTGTGCAGAACCTGTTCCCGGTCTGTGGATAACCTGTGGTTTTACGTGCCTGAACTCAGGAGTTCGGCCATATTACTCCCATAATCCTACACTTGAACTGAAAAGAAGTATTGTTAGCTTCCAGCGGATCCAGCGGTTGAATGGAGACTTGCATTTTCGCATCAGGTGGGACGAATTTAATTACAGGCATCAACTGCACTCGCCACTGAGACGTCTAGTGTAAACATCTGGGCACGAAGTCTTTAATCCAGCACCAGAATACCACAAAGAATAAGCCAAAGTCCATTAATTTTAATGCCTTACTTGCCAGCACAATCCTTTACCCGACTTTTCTAGACATTTCATAGCATGACCGGTTTCAACGACTAATGGTGAATCTGGACTAAGCATTTCGGTCAGCCAACGCAGTTTGCAGTTAATTTGACTGCGAACAGCCGACGGTAAAATCGCTCCATAACGTACATTGACAGTTATACAGTACCATTCAAACGGATTGAGGGCAGTGTTAAAGGACATGGTGGGTTTTCACCTGGCAAGCATTCTCCCTATAAACAGCCACAAATGTCTGTTTAACAGCACCGCGACTTGATGGATATGTCTCATCACGGAGTATACTCACTGCTCACAAACACCCTGGAGCGGCAGTTCACAGCATTCCAATATATTTAGGATATGTACACTAAAAACACTTCCCTGTTGTGACCTTCAATTTATGCTCCATTCGTTGCCCATTTACACATTTCTGGTCCCAGAATTTCGTAACATCATTAAAGATTCCGTTCCTGCTTAGTGCATCTGACACTTCGGTAACTTCTATACATTGTGCGAACACCGTATTTCATGCAGAGAAAGTATCTACTGCGAAAAAATTCCTTGTAAAGCCTTCATCATGTCAGCTTTAGGGTGCCTCGAATTGTTCGGGAATAAATTATTTATTTCATTGTGTAGCGTATACAGATTAAATTGTAACGTTCGTGTGTAATCATTGCTCATACGCGTCTGTATTACTTTGACCATGCCATTTTAGACGTGTCACGCACTGTCAGGAATAAGATTTATTTATTTAATTAAAAAACCACCAGTGTCGGTTTAACAAAGCTGCAAAGTGGGGATGTAACTGGCCACAACCCACGGCTGCACAGGAGCATGTAGATTAGTGTCCCGTTTCACTATTATTGATTCCTTCACTGCAAGATAATTACCTACCTGCACATTCCGTAGCTACTAAAACTCAAAGGTCTTGTTGCGCTATACCATACATACACACATGAACCACTAAATTCATCACATAACCAACAACTTTGTTCCTCATTGGTACTTTTCCCATTTCTGCAGTCTCTATACCTTTTAGTACCCTTCCCATTGCATGCAACGTAACGTACTGGTGGCATAACGTAATTGTCTGTAAAGTTTAAACCATGCTTGATATGGTGTGTCTCGATGCATTCGAGGATAAAATTTTCATTTATGTATATCGAACGCAGCTTCGCAGCAAGTTGCGATTGGGTGCTGTTAGAGGCGGAAAATGTAGTCGTTGAGCTTCAGACCACCCCGTCCTATCTACGAGGTGTGAAGCCAACTTCGGATAAAGTGTCCGCTAGAAGTTCGCACCTGCAGTTAAATCTAAACATGAAATAGGTGACATAGGTTTTGGCCGGTCGCGGTCGTCGTTATTATGAGCCGAACCAGAAGTTCCCTCCTTATTGGTGAAGATGCGAAGTTTGACGCGTTTACCGAGTGCGTTTCCAGAAGGCTAACGCTACCAACAAAAATTTTGCTCGTTGTCGTGCTTGGAAAGTCTTGAGGATGATTTGGATGGGCTTTGGCTGCATAGGTTCATAAGGGCAATTGCTCTTCGCTTCTAAGCACCGCAACTTGTACTTCCTGAGCCTCTACCCTTGCGTGTCCACTGGAGAAAGTATCGCTCAGGGTGGAGACGACGTTAACCCTACCGGCATCGCCTTGTGGCTGGGATCCTTCAGTGAATCCATCTGCGAGAATTGCTAGGTCCGTGAATGCTGCGGAGCATTCGTTTGCGGGCGTCAGTTGTAGATTTTCCGGTAGCCCTAGTATTCTCACTTCGTGAAGCACAATCTCGTCATTGGTAGATAAACCCGGCAGATGCTGCATAGCTAGCAGAATAATGAGGGCAATTTTCGCCCCACTATAAAGCCATTTCGGGCAGAATTTCGCGGGCTGCATGCCGCGTTAACCGTAGCTTCATTCGGGGCCTCATAGCGGCTTTCTATCTCAAAGCTGGTGTTTCGTAAGTGAATTTAAACCTCAATGGAAAGGCATAAGAGGAGCTTGTTCTACTTAACTTATTGCAGGTTGTTTGACTGGTTGCAAAAGTGATTCAATATCAATAGCGGAAGCAAAAGTGAACTTCATGTCGCTAAGACCTTGGACAAAGTAATTTAACACAGTAACAGCGTGAGACAAAACCAACTGGTTCATAAAACCTATGATGTATTAGGCCCAACAAAGCATTGCGGATGGAAATGTAAACCTGGAAACATGGTACATAGATGGACGCACTTGAGAAAAATCGAAAAACTGGCTTTGAGCCCTGTTTATTCGGATTCAATAACCCAGCGGGGGCTCGGATGGCGAATTCACAAGGCATTCATGTTTTAGGGAGGATTCCTGTACACTTAACGATCACCTAACAGCCTATCCTAAAAAAGACATTTGCCGCTGCAGGCTAGGAAAAGAAGTACGCAGCACACAATCCGAGCACGTGCTGCAGCCAAAGTCAGCGCCCGGCAAAGTTGGTGCAAAACCCGAGCAAAGCAACTTATCAACCAGTCCATCAGTCCGCCGCGGGCGTTTAGTTGCGATGTTACACAGCTTTTCAAGTACGGATCTTACGCAGAATACTATGGGGAATGTCAGACTGCACACAGCTCAGCGCCCCGAAAATGACTGAAGTGTATCGGAAAACACACTCGTCCAGTATTTTGCAACATTGGATATTACGGTTGTTTTAACCTTCAAACATCCATTTGTTTTATTGACTGCACGTCCGTTGATACAACACGCTTTGGTGATAACCTTGCTGCAACCTTACTTGCTCTGGTTGAACCGCTTCCTACTTCGTAGCCTGCGCAGTATACGTTGAGTCAAGTTGCTTCAAACTTCTATCCGGTCCCGTATTTGACACGTCTCTTACGTGTCATCGGTTACTGACTGGTGTCCCAGTTGCCACCCAACAATTGGTAACCCCGCTCCAGAACACGTCGTCCACCAATTTGAATATTCATTTTGATGCGCTCGTTCAATTGCTTTCGTGCTTCATTACTTGTGATCATATTGTTTTCGCTTCTGCCACCTTTTTAGCTGCTTTTCGCAATGGAGTACCTAGAAGATGAGCAATCTCTAGACGGGGTTAACGCCGTTGAACCTGTCATGGTCGATTCTGTTGCCTTAGCCCCACCCCTTTTGAGTGAATGATCCTTCGTTATGGTTTTTGCACCTAGAAGCCATTTTTTTACATTCGTGGGATTTCTTTTGATTTCGCCATGTACCCGCAGCTAAAAGCCCGTTTGCCTCAGAGTATATCCCCGCAGGTGCAAGAAATATATTTTTCTCCCTCAAGTAAAGAATACGAGATTCACAACCAGGCTATTATGCAGTGAATCACGCCTTGTGACAATATCCGACCGCAGCAACTATATAGTGATCCGCAACAAGGAGATAAGATGCCCTCAGTCTTGTTGCACGAAATGCAACAGCTCATCGGCACCGCCAACATGGACTTAGGAATTTTCCGCGGGCTGCGGATGCAACGCCTCCCTGAAAGCACCAGGCTATCCTTGCGGTAGCAAGTGACTTGCCAAGCACAGCAATTGCAGATCTGGCAGACCCGCGCCATCGAACGGCACCAGCCGGCAATTGAAACCAAAGTACCCAGGCAGCTTTGTGCTGGCACAACAACACCGACACCAGCGACTAGTCAGCCGTCGGCATTAGAAGCATGATCATCGCAGATAGCGTCGCTTTAGCGCCAGATCGAGAAACTCACGTCAAACCGTAAGCACCACAACCGCTCTGGATCATCGCCCCGTCGCACATAACCTGGTGCCACGGATGTTTGCTTTTATCCCTCGCGTTTCGGTACTAAAGCACGTAAACGCGTACAGCCATATAGGTACTCCGCTATAGATGAAGAGCCACGCCGACCTGTGATGGTCACGGACGTCGGCAAAGTCCCGAATCGTCTCAGCTACAGTAAGGGTTAAGATTCCGAGACAAAGTTCTTAGTTGATACCGGGACGGCAGTCAGCGTCAATCCCCCTGTGCCAGGTGAGTCTATCGCTACTTTGTCAACAAGTCTGTGTACCGTCCATGGTACGCCAATAGCCACCTACGAACAACGGTCGCTTACTCTGGACCTGGGTCTTCGGCGCACGTTCCGCCGGGTATTTACCGTCGCTGCAGTCCCCTTTGCCATCATCCGAATTGACTTTCTCAAGCTTTACGACCTCTTGGTCGATGCGAGAGGCGAGGTGATAGTCGACAGTGCATCGAAACGGTGTATGTGGCATCACCGCCCAATCCGCAACTATATCCCCGATCTATGCATTGCCCCGGACCTCGCCAGACTACGCCGACCTCTTTTCTCAGTATTCAAAGCTCGTGCAGCGAATGAACTCAGCTCTGCTCGTGGCAGCTCAAGCCACGCACCACATACGGACGAATGGTCCACCTGTGTCATGCCGTCCACGCAGCCTTTTGCCCGAGAAATTAAAAGTAGCCAGGGCGGAGTTGGAGCATACGCTTGAACATGGAATAATACGCCCTTCCGACAGGCCTTGGTCCTCGCCTCTGCAGGTGGTTCCCAAGAAACCTGGTGACTGGTGTTCTTGCCGTACTTACCACGCACTCAATCGCCTAACCGTCCAAGATAGGTATCCCATCCCACCCATGCAGGACCTTACCGCATGCCTCACAGGTAAGCCGATCTTCAGCCAGATGAATGAGGTTCCCGACTGTCACCAGGTACCTGCAGAAGACAATGACATTACGAAAACAGCTGTTATCACTCGTTTCGACTTGTTTGGATTTTTATAAATGCATCCTGACCGTTCATCGCAACGCAAACCTTTTAACGCTTCGTCCAGGACGTCACTTGTGGTCTGGTCTTGGCTTATTCCTACATCGAGGATAGTTTGTTCGCCAGTTCATCGGAACAAGAGCACCTCGAACGCCTTCTAAGCCTCTTCTAGCGATTGACTCAACACGGTGTCACAGTCAACTCGACTAAGTGCGAACTCTGCAAAGCAACAGTAGGATTCCTAAGCCACCCAGTTTCAGCGACTGGTATCGAAATCTTTCCTGATAAGCTCCAGAAAACCAAGGACTTCCCGGCTGCGAATTCGTTCAAGCTCCTGCGTCGAGTTTGTGCTTTGGTCAACTACTATCCACGCTTCCTGCCGCGCTGCGCTCAGCTCATGCAGCCACTGACCGACCCACTCAGGAGGAATGAACATAAGTTTGCTTTCCCTGACAAAGCACAGGCAGCCTTTGCTGCGCTCAAGGATGCTACCTCTAACATAGCCCTCCTCGTTCATTCCGCATTGACAACACCTTTTCTATTACTTCTGCTGCCTCAGACGGCGCAGTAGCAGCCGTCATTCAACGACATGTTGGTGGGCAATGGCAACCCCTTGGGTTTTGCTCCAAGAACCTGCAACCAGCGGAATCCCGCTAAAGTATGCTGGCAGAGAACTGCTCGCCATTTACCTAGCCATTCGACACTTCTGGCACACACCCGAGGACCGCTCTTTCACGGTCTACACTGACCACAAGCCCCTTATCTTTGCCTTCAACACTGCTTGCGACAAGTACGCACCACGGGAAACAAGGCACCCAGACTTTGGAACTCAGTTCGCTGCTGACCTTCGTCATGTCTCAGGTGTCGACAATCCCGTCACCGAAGCTCTCTCACGCGTCAACCTCACTCTGCAGTCGTTGCTCACCGTCGACCTTGCCGCCATGGCATTGGCTCAGGCTCAAGACGAAGATATACAGCGCACTCTGCAACCTACTTCTTTGTATGTGTAACCTGTTCCTCTCCAAACCATCGAAGGAACCATTCTGTGTGACACTTCCACAGGCTGCCCTAATCTCCTCCTGCCCGTCTCCTTCAGAAGTGCAGTCTTTGACGCACCGCACTCACTATCACATCTCGGTACCCGTGGGTTTTTGAAACAGGTCTCCAAACGTTGCGTTTGGCACCGCATAACCAAAGATTTTCGTAACTGGGCTCGGGCCTGCCTTCACTGGCATCGCACCAAACTGCCTGTCACACCAGATGTACTCTGAGTTCATTTCCTGCCGCGGACTCTCCGTTTTCCGAATTACACGTAGACCTGCTAGGTCCCTTGCCTCCGTCACGCGGATTCGTATACATTCTCACATGTGTCGACCGCTTCACCAAATGGCCAGAAGCCGTTCCCGTAACGGACTGCACAGCTGAGACGGTTATCTGGGCCTAGTTAGATCGGGGGTCTCGCACTACGGATGCCAATCCACCATTACAACTGACCGTGGAGCAGCTTTCGAATCTTCACAATTCGATACGTTCTGCAACGTTTTAGGTTGCCACCACATTTATCCCACAGCATATCACCCAGCAGCCAACGGTTTAGTTGAACGCTTTCATAGCTAGCATAAAGACTTGCTCTGCGCCTTCTCCCACCCTAGCTGGAGCGAAAACGTTTCGCCCGTACTCCTAGGTATTCGCATTACCATCAAAACTGACTTGTAATGTGCGCCAGCAGAGCTAGGTTACGGCACAACGCTCAGGTTACCAGGAGAATTTGTTTCCCCTCCCGCATCGTCGGGTATGCCTCTGCTTAAATTTGCGTCCTCCCTAGCTCAACGCATTCGTTCACTACGCCCGACCCTGCCCCGCGTATAGACTAGATACTGCAAATGCACGGCTAACTGTACCTGCACTCATGTCTTCCTCCGAACCGACGCAGTGCGGTACCATCTCCAGCCTCCCTACAATGGCCCTATCAGAATCCCTCAGAGGACTCCTAAGCATTTCAATTTAGACCAGAATGGTTATCGAACAATGGAGTCCATCGAAGGCTTCAAAGTGGCTTTCTTTGAGGGACCACTTGCAACCCTTCCTGATGCTATCGCACAAGCACCCACAACTGCGGTGACGTCCAGGGCATGGAATATCCCGAACCCACCGTTCTCCTTGACCCTCATCCTACCCCGCCTCATCCCCAAGCAATCGACCGACGCGGTAGACAGGTCAAACTTCCGATCCGTTTTTTAGATTCTGGAAACGTTTGCTAGTTCCAATAACACGCCTTTCTCGTCTCTAGTGGGACGCGTGCGTCGTGTTCACAAACGTTTTGCAAAATCAACAGAAATCCTAAAATATTTTGATAACCTTAAAAGCGTATTTCTTTCAGCATGCGTGCCATGTACCCTCTCCGGCGTCAAGCCACTTCCAATGACCCTAGCCCACCTCCTCTGAGTTCTGCCTTGCAGGAACTCAACCGCAGAACTGCCAGAGCAACCTTCGCGTGACGCGTCCTACCGGCACAACACAACCCCGAGTGACTCGCTAGGCGATCCTAATCCCCTTCCTAATCCAAAAGAATCAGTAGTTCTAGGCCACAGATAGCTACGAAGGGTTGGTCTCTAAACGCCTAGCTACGCGGTGCTAACGATGACGCCAGAATGCTTCGTGGGACCATGACGCCCCGATTTATTCGGGGGACGAGGACTCCCGGATTGCTTTGTGGAACGAGTACCCTTGGATTTCTTCGTGTGACGAGGACCGTGGACTGGAGTGTGGTAGGAGCGTGACACCTGCCTAGCGCACCGTCAGGTCTGCAACAAAGGGAAGTTTCTGTCGGCCATTTTTTCGGACTAGCCAGTTTTGCAGTACGATCGGTCCACCAAGACAGCCCACCGATGAGGTACTCTTGTCCACACGATCATCATAACTAACAAATAACAAAAGCCCGAACCCAGCGAAATCTGCTGCGCTGTCCGTCTTGGAAGCCCTTGCTCAAGCCCAGGCAACTATTCGCACCCTCTTCTCCTGCCCTTTCACCCACTTACAGCTACGTCCAAGGCTTGCAGCCTTCAGCCTTCTAAGCGGAGACCCTTGTAGTGCATCGGAAGACACGCTTTTTCAGTATTTTGCAATCATGAATTTTACGGTTATTTTAACCTTCAAAACGTCCACTTGTTTTATTGACCGCACATCCGTTGACACAAAGTACCTTGCTGCAACATTTCTCGCTCTGGTTGATCCGCTTCTTACCCTGTAGCCTGCACAATATACGTCGGGTTA
>OX104062.1:50950948-51032806 GCA_944474145.2 Dicrocoelium dendriticum
CCTGACGGAATTGCGCGTCTAGTTGATGGACAAACACTTAACTTACAAGCGGGAACATTAAAAGCACTTTAAATAACGGCCAGGCTTATTTACGTACTTGACGACTATTTGACGGCATGTTGTTTCGGTTGGACGGAGGGGCATTAAAGCCAAAATTTAGCGCAGTGAGACCACTTTAGGAAACAATGGAACTGTGCGAATTCAGCAGGTGCGGATTTGCAATTTATGCCCCTCGTTCTCGGGTGTCGAAGTAAAGTGAAAACAGGTATTCCCGTTGTTATATTTTAATGCTGACACCAATTGAGCACAGAAGAACAGAGGAAAACCTGGGATGGTACGCTGCTGGTGTTGGTGCACCTTGTTTGCCAGTTATTATAAGTCGGCAGCGATTGCGTATTGCTTGAAGGTTTAAGATGTGGTCGGTGCAGCTGGTGAAAATGTCAGCTGACTAAGGGTAATGACCTGTCAAAGCTCGCGTAGCAAAATATAGAACGATGTGCTACGAGACCATTTGACTGAACTGTGTGGCCACTAGACAAATGAGTGGTGAAACCAAGAACGGAAGGGCAAGATGACTTTACAAAACCGTGCTAAGTATTTACGATACTGTTTGAGTATTTGGTGGTGCTCATGTAAAAGCAATCCGGAATAGGGTGACAAGGTTGCAAAACAGCGCGACCGAATTGCGACCGGATCTGTACGACAAATTTATGGAACTTGATGGCTTTTTGTCTGAGTAGCTGTGAAACAACAAGCATTAACTTTTAGATCATTTAAGAAACGGCGCGTCGTTTTTACGGATGCGGCCGACCATTTGCCGGCATTGGGTGGCTGTTGGTCGCATGAGCGTTTATACCATCAAAGGAAGTGTAAGACCGCGTTTGCAACTTTATGATAATGTGCAGCACTGTGTGACTGTTTGTAGGAGGAGATTTGTAACCTCCCGGCGGAACAGTGGGGCCAATGTACGGACCAGCGCGTGCTATTTACGGGACTGTACGATCATTTCAGGCAACTGTAAGGTTGTTTGAGTGAGGTGCATTGAAGCTTACATACAGAACAGCCAAGTCGGTTTACCGAAATGCACTCCTTATTTAAGGAATTAAACGACCATTTTAGCGAAGTGTGTGCTTATTTGCGGTGGGACCTTGAAAGCACAAGACGGGATATTAAACAAGGAATTAGTATTTTGCGGCTTTACATGGAACACCTATGACCATTTGTGGAACCTTGAGGCTATTTAGGTGTAGGTCATGCAAACAACAAATCTGCTCATGGAAAGCATTTGACGCAACTACTCGTCTTATTTACAGAACCGTTCAACTGTTTTATAAAACTGCGTAGTCATTTCGCGCAGGATCAATGAATGCACAAGGCGGAAATTTGTGGCACCCTCACAAACGGTACTTTACTAGCGCAACTGCAAGGCCGTTTTTCCTAAACTAATGGTTCCTTGACGGAGAAGCATCGCATCTAAAGGGACAACAGTGAGACCAATTTGCGGAACTGCGCACCTTATTTACAAACGTCTAAGAACATCTGACTAAACTGTGTCACCATTTCACGGAGGAGCGTTGAACCTATAAGACAACAGAGCGCCTTCACTTAACAAAACTGCTCGCCACATTTAACCGACTGCATTATCAACCTAACGATTTGTATGGCTGTTTGACGGAGGAGCATTAAACACCAAATCAGCAAAGTGAGACCGTTTTGCGGAACTGTAGACCATTTTATGAGTACGGTGGCTATTTGACTGAGGTGAAGTAAAACTTCAAGACGCAACGGTGCAAAGCCTGTACACAGGAGTCCAACCTATTAACGAATCTGCACGACCATTTGAGACTATTTGGTGTTGGTTGAATGGAAAAACACTGAACCCACACCAAAGAACCGTGAGACTACTTACGGGGCTGCGAGACGTGTTAACGTTTCTGTACCACAATTTGACGCACTTGTGTGACCATATGACGAAGGAACTTTGAACCCATAAGATGAAGGTGTGCGAGCCCATTTCGTAACTGCACAACTATTCAAATGAACTACGCAGCGCATTTAACGCACTACAGGAGCACCTCTCAGAACTGTGGCTAGCTGCAGAAGGAGCATTTAACCCAAGCCGAAACCGTGAGACTGCTTTGCGAAATCAGCTTGTAGTCTTTACGGCAACGTATGACCAACTGTCGGAACTGTGTGGCCATTTGACAGAAGAGCATGCACAGTGCAAGACAGTAGTGTAGTACAAATTTACGGCACTGGGTGACATATTTACGAACGTTACGACTACCCGTCGGATAAATGTGGATATTTAACAGAGGAGCAATGTAACC
Organism: Dicrocoelium dendriticum; assembly: GCA_944474145.2. NCBI lineage: Eukaryota > Metazoa > Platyhelminthes > Trematoda > Plagiorchiida > Dicrocoeliidae > Dicrocoelium > Dicrocoelium dendriticum. Next base: position 50,953,279 of record OX104062.1, read on the forward strand.
ACAATGCGGCATATAAAGACCATTTTAAGGAACTGTACTATCACGTAACAGTAATGTGTGGCTGTTGGACAGAAAGGCATTGAAACCACATGATAAAGCTTTGCGAATTTTTGCGGAACTGCGGGACGCATGTACGTAACTGTAGAACCGTCATACCGAAATTTGATTCTGTTTGACGGGAAAGCGAGGAAAACACACATAAATAAATAATAAACTTTTATTCTCGACAAGGCGAGGCACACCTTTACAGGCATGATCATGCTTAGCTAACATAGTGTGATCAAAAATGTACAAAAAGTACGTGTTTGGCTTAACAGTGTATGTAAGTGTATGAGTGTAGATACGTATGTAATTTTGTGTGACTGTAGCTTGTGTCTTTGAATATGCCGCATCATTTTTGACTGTTTGTTATCCTCAGGAATGTGAGCATAGGCGATTGACGTCTGTGGGTTGGATAGCACTTTCCGGATATCCACGGGCCAGTGACTTTATTTAGTGGCGAGTCATATCCGCCACGTCGCAGTGTTGTTAAACAGACATTTGTGGCTTTTTATAGGGAGAACGCTTGCCAGGCGAAAACCCACCACATTCCTGGTATACAAGGAATACTAGTTACTGCGCGACGTATTCACGGTGCTGTACAACCATACAAAGGAACTATGTGTTTGTTTGACGGGAAGGCATTAAAATCACAAGAAGGAAGAGTGTGACCACTTAACGGAATTGCGCGAGATCTCTATGATCACTGGATGAAATTGCTTGATCGTTTGAAGAATGAGCACTAAACGATAAGCTGAAAGATTGAGACCACTTTAAGGGAAAAGCATACAATTTTAGCGAACCGTATGGATCATTGAAGGGAAAGCATTAAAACCACACGAAGGAATACTAAAACCACGTGAAGAAACAGCGTGGCGTATTAAATTACTGTTCGGCCATTTGACCAAAGCGTATGTCTGTTGGTCGGATAAGCACTGAACGCACAAAACAACACATCAGATATGACTCGCCACCGAGTATTTTACACCAGAAGGCCAGCTGGGACCACCTAACAACATGATTGATACGCCGTGACAATTTTCCTGCTGCATATATGGCCCCCAGGTACCTTTCTGCGCATTTACCATTGTTCTTTCCGTTACGCTCAGTTAAACCCAGCGTAAGTTGTAACCACGGTGGGTCGTAAAAATTAAGTGAATAAACAAAGGTACATTTCTAGACTTGCTAGAGGTTGTACCCCTCAAGGGATCAGATCAACATTTACCACAACTCCCATACCCTTGTATGGGAGTGAGAACCCGTGTAGTGGTATATTGTCCCTTGTTCGCATTTAAGATTCAAGGCCCTAATTATGTGGGACAGTTGGATAGATATTACGGGTCCACCATGCCGTTCATCCTGGATCCATACGGCCAATTTTATGCTCCTTGCTTTTTATTAGTAGAAAAATGTAGTGCTGAGCCGCATAAGTACAGGGGGTTAATTGGATGCACAGTTCCCAATTCTCCCAACGGAACTTCCCTATAATCTCTTTTTTACTTGAAATCCCTCTGGCTTCTTGCGAGCTTTGCTTCTTGACTTAATTAATGGCGAAAGTCTGCAAAGAGCCATAACTACGTTTTCCCTGCAAGCAGGATGCAATTTGCCACGAACCTCACTATAATTTCTTCGGACTGTTTGGCACGCTCATTCGTCACATTTAAGGGTTCACACTCGGAAAGAAATAGGAGCGGCGTAATTAAAAAGAACAAGGAGATCTTTTAAAATTAATTACTAGCATTGCAAACAAAAATGTAAACGTTTTAGGTGCTATACTAATGCAGCGGATCTAACTAGAACACTACAACTTAGCAAAAAATATAACCAGTTCTTTTGTCATGGATTAGCTCTAGTTCTCGATCAATTCGTGGCTAAAGTGACCAAGAAAGTTGTAAGGTAGCTGCCTAGCCGACGCCGCCATATTCTTTTACAGGGATACGCCAGCTGTTTGCGACGGTATGTTGTCTACACAAGGGGCAGACGCCTCGGCGTATAGGTTTGCTTATGGCACTAAGGTTTTCAGGTAACTCCCCTTCTGTCCCTCTTAGTATTCTTTAGTTCATGGGCCATGGTGGTTGTGTGACAGCTAAGCAGCAGCTCCAACGGTTGATGTACTGTTGTTGTTAATCGTGGCTGTTTTCAATGCAATTTATGGCAGACCGATTACGCACATACAAACGTGAGCGAACACACGACCATGGGATATCTTCCTTTTTACTGCTGTCCTATTTGTACAGCTTCAACCGTGAACGGCTGAACCAGTTCTATTTGTCAGTGTTACAATTGTCATGAAACGTCTGTACATGTGCACCTATTTGCGCACACTTCCGTGAGCATGCCGCGCGTAGTGGAGTATATATATGTATCTATTTAGAGCTTCTTCGGAACGGCGTGGCTTATACAAAGGAAATGTGTTGCTATTTGGCACAAAAGCACGGTAGCCGCATTCTGAAGGGTAAGATCACATGACGTTACTGCGCAACGTATTTACAGAAAAGTTCGACCATTTTACAAAAGTTAACGGCTAATTGACATCGAAACATTCAAACAACAAGACAAGAGAGTGAGAAAAATTTACGAATCTAAGTGACGTTTGTGAACATGGACGAACAGTTAACGCATTTGTGTGGTTCTGATGGAGAAACATTTTAGCCACAAGAGCGAACAGCTGAGCTACTTTAAGGAACAACGCGACGTATATACGTCTCAGCAGGAACATTTGAAGGAACGGTGTGCCTATTAGCTGGAGCACTCAAACCACAAACGGACGAGTGAGACAAAGGTTCGTAACGGCGCGACGTATTTACGAAACTTTAAGACCATCTGCCAGAACTGTGTGGCTTTTTGACGGTGGTCAGGTAAAAAGCAAGACGGAACAGCGAGACTACACTAAGGAACTGATTGATGTATTTATGGCGCCGTATGATCATTTCGCAGGAATGCGTGGCTGGTTGACCGAGGAAAATTGAAGCCACAAGACGGAACAGTGGGACCACTATACGAAATTGCGCGAGCTGTTACTGAATCTGTGTGCAGGTTGAACGAAATTCTTTGACCCCTGGAAGGTGCGCAATAAGCAACAAAACGGAAGAGTGAGACCACTTTAGGGGAAGAATACCTTTGTACTGAACCATCTGGCTTACTAAAGGAAAAGCATTAAAACCACTAGATCACACCTTTAAACCACCTTATAGAACAGCCTGACATATTTTCCTACTCTACCACCCTTTGCCGTCATCGTGTAGATGTTTGACGCAGGAGCGTGCAGAGCAAAACACGAATAATTGAGACCATTTTCCTTAACTGTATGACCATTTAAAGGGACTTTGAGACGCACCTAACGCAACGCAACAGCAGCTTACGGAACTGTATGGCTTTTTGACGGAATAGCATTAAACTTCATGCAGAAACCGTGAGACCATGTAACGAAACTGCCGGACCTATTTACGGAACCCCACGAGCATTTCTTTAAACCGGGTGACCATTTGAGGGAGAAGTCTTGAACCCGCAGGACGAACAGGTAGACGAATGTGTGAAACCGTGCAACGCCTTTAACGAACAGCAGGATCAGCTAGCGGAAATGCACGGCTATTAGACGGAGGAACATGAAAACCGCAAGGGGAAACGTTACATCACTTTACAGTGTAGTGCGATTTTACGAAACGGTAGGAACCTTTGAAGCAACTTTGTGGCTATTAGACGAATAAGAATTTAAACCACAAACGGAAGCGTGTGAGCAATCTACTTAACAGAAGCGAGGGATTTATGGCAAGTTGCGAATAGCTGTCGGAACTGTTAGGCTATATTACTGTGCTAACTTAACTCGCAACGCGGAACGTTGGGACCTTTTTACGGAACTGCGCAACCGATTATGGTACCTGTACTACTATATGATGGGCTTGTGGAACGGCCAAGTCGTGTCAAGTTAAGTCGAGAAATTTCCTTATGCACCCTGCAAGTGTGACTATTCAGCTACAACCTTCACGACTTCGACAATATACAATAAAGCAAAACAGTGGCCAAGCAATATGACGAAGAACAGGTAGATAAGGACAAACGACGAAACTTAGTTAAAAGTCTACTAGTTAACTCACGGGTGACAGAGTTGTTGTCTCACACTAGGCGCAATATGTGAGAAAGAACTGACGTGCGGTAACTTGTGTGTTGACATAGATTAGCTTGTACTTCTGCTTATTAGGTGAAGAGCATTAACTTTGAATATGCAAGGATTACAAGCATAGCATGCAGCAGTGATCTTTAAGTAACGCTTTAGTGGATTTTCATCGCGGGACATGTGATAAATTAAAAATAGCACAGCTAGAGCAAACTGTTAGACGTGAGAACGTGCGGGTTACCCACCTTCAAAGGAAAGACTCGTGGAGCACGGCCAAGACTTCAATAAACCATAAATAAATGTTGAGATCACCTTGAGGAATTGCCGGACGCATTAACTATTTTGTAGGTCCATTTGACTGAATTGTGCTGGCTGTTTAACGGAAGGGCAATTAATAAAAGAAGGAACATTGAGACCGCTTTCGGTAACAGCATGCCCATTAAAAGGAAGTGCGCGAAGTAATTAACGAACATCAGTACCATCTTACAGAAGTGTTTTTCTATTTGGCGGAGCAGTAAACCTCAAGTCGGGGCCGTGACATCGCATTGCGGAACGTGGTGAGGTACTTACGGAACAGTAGGACACCATAATAATAAATAATAAACGTTTTATGCTTTGACGGTGTGAGCCACAATCCAACTGCGTGCGCTAATCAGGTTGTACAACGAGATCGCATAAAATACTAGATGGTTTATGTGTTGTTCAACGGTCCCAGATGGGTTTCCGGTCGAGTACTTTGGCATAGTCAATGGGATCAAAGCTGGCCGACATAGTCCACAGCAGCAAAGTCAGCAGATGGAGCAACGCCGACGGCAACAGTCACAAGTGGGGATAGACAGCGTATCCATGTAACAGTTTTGACTAAAATTTTAAGAGCAAGTTGGGCTCGCACAGTGTATTCATCAAGCTGTTAAGCTAGATAAACGCCGCGCGTCTGAACTGGGCGTATATCCGGCGTTTGTAAGGATCACTTAAAACAGAATGAGCGTGGTTGATCTATTTTAACTGTACGGAAAGCAGGAGTATTAGGGTTTGTCTGGCTGTTTTCGGGCGGGAAGCACCCAAGTTCCATCTGCTTTGACTACAATCCCAGTGATCGTAGTGACTATAGTTTACTTCAATGCGAGCCGCGGTCCACTTTGAGATTGAGCGTTGCAATCCAATCACACAACGTGTATTACGAAATTGACCATCCAATGCTCACTATTTTGGTTACACGATAAATTGAGTTCAGGTAAAGGTAAAAGCGAGACCAAATATGTATTAGGGTAAGGAGACTTTTCATCTTCTTATCAGGTCCAAACACTTCCATTGTAGAAATTAAGTGCTTTTAGCTTCGACTAGGTCTGAAGCTTGATTCCTGGGTTATTCAAACAGACAATGAAGCAAAGGTACATGGTTGAGACCGTAATGTTTGTATGTTATGCGGATTACACTATCGTACTTCGCAAAGCGGAAAGTCTTGAGGCGAAGGAACTGCAAGCTTTTACGGACGCACAAGTGAACTTCCACATCAAGTACGAGCATGAGTTTGGAAACCGACTACCCTTCCATGAGGTAGATGTTATTGGTAACTGTAATGGAGCTATCAGCAGAAAAGTGTAAATAAAGCGCACATGAAATGCCCAAGACACGAACTTTTACATGCAGTGCCGCTACGGTACAGAAGAAGTCTGTCCGATCACTCGCCTTCTAGGTACGCAGTATTGGCACACCAGACACAGTTGAGGAATAATTGTGGAGACTCAGCGATGCCCTGAGAGCAACTGGCTATGGGACAAAGTTATCTCGAGTCATCTGCAGAACACAAACGCAAGCTGCCTAAAGGCATTGCCGCCAAAAGTGAGCTGTTCATAAACCTGCCCTTTAGAGGCGGCTTCACTTATGCTAATTGATCGCGACGCTTGAAAGGTACGGCTGAGGAGACTTATCCCGCTGCCCTATTAGGTGTTGTTTGGTGCAACAAGCGGCTACTTGCAAAACACTGGAAAGATTAGTTGCCAAATTTAACCCGTTCATTGCTCGTTTATCGGTACTCGTGTACCTGCGTAGCACCGTATGTTGGTCGTACTTCTTAGCGCCTAACTCAGCGGTTTCCCGCGCACATCCTGGCCAGTTTCTATAAAGGCGTGCTGAGATCTTTAAACAACCCTACTTTGCCTCACCTTCTTGATTTTGGCCACAGCGTCTGGGACTGACTCCAAGGTCATGTATTAACCACCTGAGCGTTTCACACAAGGTTAGCACAAGTAGCCCCTAGTTAGTGCTGAGGCTATGTGCATCCGCCGTCTAAATCCCAAAAGGTGTGTAGAGAAGCGGAACTTACGTCCTTTGCTACTTTCGTGGCCAGCGGATAATGCTACCTAACCAATTAATTGCAATCAGAAATACTTGGTTGTACATCTTTTGCGTTGGGTAACATATAGGGTCTTACCTTGGGCCATCGACTGTCTGTTCGAAAAACCCAGCAATCCATTTTCAGCCCACGTTGCTGCCAATATCACGTAATTTCTATCACGTAAACGTTTGTGTCCGAATAGAGCTTACAGCAAATTAATTACTAACCCAATCTTTATTTGGTCTTGTTTTGAAGGAAAAACATCGAAACTTAACTTAAAACATGAAATTCGTTTGCTTACTGTTGAATGCTTTGGTCCTGCTATTATGCGGACCACTCGTTTGCATTGAAGCAACTGCCGCCTGCCTAATGCAGGGAGCCAAACAACGTCTAGCTTTTTTGCCATGTTGGCAATAATACCACCATAATTTTTCGATGGTTTTGTTAGTACCTGCCTGAAAACGTGCACTGCAAAGTTGCGCTTTCATATGGAAGGGGACGTACTCGGTACAGGCACCGAGGTTTTGCAATAAACGCTAAGCAAAACGTGGGCAGAGTCTGGCCTACGCGCAGACTACTTCGAAACATTCAGTATTGCTACCCTGCTGCGAAATAGCATAAATTCCTCGTCTTTATGCTAAGGTCGGCCTGATAGATTGGAGCAACTACGAGACTTGGCTTTTATGGTTAATAATAAGTCAACGAAGCCAATGGTCATCTGAGGTTGAAGACGTTAGCACGCAGCATCTGCTTTTAGCTAGTTCATACTGGGGTGCATCTCGAAATATAGAGAGCAGTAATTGCAATGGCGCTTGGATACTGCACACCACAACTACTTTATCCCTTCTGTATGCGAAAGGAGGGACCAGCGATGCGCTAAAATTCGCGGTGCAACATAGACGGCTAGCGATCACATAGCTTATGACCCTGAAGCTGTTCGATTCGAGCCAGCGAGTTGCACTGTAGCTCCTTTAAAATCCTATGCTTCATTGTTGTATACCTTGACTCATCCGATGGGCAGCGTAGTAGGTCTTGCCCCGGCGCCACATATGACGAAGCAAGGCGTGGAACGAGCTGCTTGTTCATCAAACAGTCCGTATAAAAGCCCTTAATTTAGGGGTCAAACCCATAGATGACACGCAGAACCTCTGAGCTGTGTTCCAAGGAACTTGAACGGGCAACTCAAGTATGTTTACGTAGTGAAACGACTTAGCTGCCATTTTCGAACTGTGAATCAAGAAGGCCAAGGAGGAACAAAAGCAAATGAAACGACTAAACTGAAAATTAATAAATACATACACGAGGTAAAGCTAGAAAAGCGGACGATTTTATCATAATACCCAAGCAACGAATAAACTTTAACTTCGCGATTGCGTATCAACGTCACCCAGTTGTATGACTAGCAAATACTAGTCCGAGAAGAAATGAGTGACACAGCGCATATGTCAGCAGACAATTGAAATCGGACACAACGGAGTTTATTTGTGAGGTTACAAAAAGGTGGACGGACGAAGCGTGAAACACAAAATGGCTGGGAGACAAATAAATTAGGTCTAGTGAAGCGCCGGCTGTAAAACGGTTAAAACAAGGAAACATAAGAAAGAATTATTCAACAATTAAACTAGTATAAATAATATAGTAGTTATCGTTTAACGCTAAAGGCTCTGTACTTTATGTTTACCGTATTTTTGAGAAGCTGTGAGGTTGGAGTGCAGGCCGGTTAACGAATCGCGCGCCTTCAAACTTCTGGTGATGATTGGTAGCGTCTTGCCAGCCTGTAGCGAGAAAATTCAGTCGTACAGTAGCTGAATGAAACATTAAATCAATTTTTTCAAAAGTATTTTTTCCATTCCTTGCAACTGACATATATTGTGTTGTTTTATGAAGTACGTACATTTATAATGACTCAGTAAGCATAGCAATACGTGAACACCCTTTAGTGTGTGAGCACAAATGTGCTGTCGGTAGCGACGGCCGAGCAACTGTAAAAGCGGACGTTTTTACGGAGAATCGGTTCTCAAGATGCTAGCTGGGGTGCATACTGCTGAAAGCCAATTAAAATCAAATCGTAATACCTAATCTCCTGTGTTTCCATAGCCAGCAACAAGAAAGTAAGACAAACTAGTAATTTAATACTTATAAACAAATGTTTGAAAATCGTTCTAGAATTACAAAATTCATGTGCTGTCGGGAATTTGAAAAAACGTTTGCGCTAAAAGCTGTTGTCCATATTCGAAATGTCATTGGTATTTGTTAGTAAAGCAGGAATGTTATAAAAAGTTCTTTCTTACGTCCTTTTGAAATACGGATTTGCGAAATATTGCCGTGTAACTTTAAAGACCGCTTGTTGGCGGACAACGGATATTGGAATACGGATAATGTACTTTGGTACATCCGTGAAAACAGAGCTGTGTACTGAAGCTTCTATATTGCACAAGAAGTTACAATTTATAGAGTTAAGAAAGCCGTAAATGTTAGGAAGTTGTAAATGTTATAATGGTCTAACGTTTATGAACGCAGATATAATATTACAAAGCGGCAACCAAATGTTATAAACTAACAAGGTGTAAAGCCGCAAAGTACCAAGTTGCGACGTTCGCAACTTTCAGCGTGCATTTTAGATGCATGACATTTCCGTTTATGCAAAACTTAACCGCTGGCGGTCCCTCTAATAAAGGTGGAGCTACTGTGAAAGACTAGCATGGTCCCTGCACAAGTATCACACGCGAAATCGTGAAGAGTTTCATGATTTCGCAGTTCTTCCACTTCTGATCCAGCGATGCACTAAAGAAGGAAAACACGTGTTTCCGTTATTGCTCTAGTTCTACCTGAACGTAAAACCAGAAATCCTCTCTGGCTGGCTGTTTCAAAGCAACGCTGCCACAACCAACATGTAGAGCCGCAGCGCTTAGCAGGATGGCCACTAGCCTAAACAGTGTTCTGTTTATGGTAGCCGCAAGCCAACTGGGGCTCCCTTCCTGCACTTCGACCTTTGAGGTATTTTATTTTTCTATACATAGGAGATAAAGCTAGAACAGCCCTGCACAATAATTTCATACACGTGCACGCGTTCAGTATGTTATTGGTTTACCCACCCAGCACACCTGGCAGACTTTCGTGTGTGCTCTTTAGTAACTAGACAATATATGACGATTGCGCAAGTGGCATGCATGGCACAACGGCACATCGTCAGTATATAGTAAGAGCACAGGTGTGCGCTTGAAAAAAGGATGGTCCTATGGCGAGTAAGCGTACGGTGCGACAGTAAAAAGATGAGCGATCAAAGGAGCAGTTGTTGTGGTTCGCAGGTGCAATCAAGGTATACACATTGATGTCGTTTCTAATGATTCTGTGGTACAGGAACTGTAAGAATAAATAAAGTGAAATGAAAAGTCACAAGATTTGCAGTAAAATTTTTACCACTGAGCTTATATTAATCAAATATTGAAGGCAACCAAAATCACCAATTTCGGGGCTCAATGCCGAAGCCGTACTGCAGAAATTGGAGCGCATTGCGCTACCATCTAGCAGCCCAACGATCTGTATACTTTACGTCTGCGATACGTTTGTCATCGTAGAACGGAGCAGAACACAAGCCACGCACGATTTGCTCAACAGCATATGCGAGGATATCGACATTACGATTGAAGTAGTGGGGGATAACAAGCTACCATTTTTGGATGTGCTGGTCACCAGGAATATGGACGGAGCTACGGAAACGCGTGTATGTCGGAACAAAACGCACATGAACCAGGTATTAAACTACCATAGCAACCACCAGATGAAGCATAAGAAGGGCTGCATTCAAACCCTGTTCAAAATAGCGGAAACGCATTGCAGCACAACCGAATCGCGGAAACAGGAAGAAAATCACCTATATCGTGTGTTTGGGAATAACGGTCATCCGAGGAATTTTAGCAGAAGGAGCATAAAGAAACGAATGCCCCAGCAACAGCAGCAGCAGTCATCTGATCAAGCAACCAAACGGATAGTGCTTTCCTACATTAAAAACGTCTCTGAACTAAAAGGAAGATTGCTGCAATCACATGGAACCTCTGTGGCTCACAGGCCAAGTGCCACCCTAAGGAAATTGATCTCAGGGCCCAAAGGAAAGTCATTCAAGCCGACCAGTGCAATGCCGTCCATGAGATTTAATGCAGCGAAGGCGATAGAAACGACGTCGGACCAACTGGAAGGAAACATTTTACACGAATCAGGGAACGCAAGGCGGCCGTTAGAAGGCAAGATCCGCACTCACTGGTTTATACGCATGAAGGTAAAGATGGCCACCATTTCAATGTGGAGAAGTTAAGGCGCCCAACACATGAAGTACAAAACACGCGAAAGTCGTTGAAGCCTGGTTCTCTACAACGTATTCAATTAATCGACACATCGTACTGGACGCAGTATCCGCCACACCACTGTTGAACGACCGAGAACTCCATGGAGTGATTCCGGCAGAAAGTGTGACTGACCTACCAGAACTGACTGCAGACCCGCTCGCGAGAGCAATCAGACAAAGGCCACGAAACGCAGGGAGGCGAGGTCAAAGGTCATCTGTCCGTCAACCAAGCTGAACGAGGATCGACGTTCCAATCACTAAGATTAATTGGCACCACGGCAACCACGGCCGTATAAAAACGCAAGCACACCACGCTCAGCGCACTTTCACCGAGGCTCCACTACGCTAATCTTCGCTATTGCACGCCGCTCAACCACGCACTGATGGTATCATCTCGATTGGTGACGAAACGTTTGCAACAAAATTGCCGCCCTCAGCGAAAAGTACACCAGCCACCTGAACAACCTGAGGTACCGGTCTTCAATTGCTGAGCAGTCAGGGAAACTAAGCGTTACGTCTTCTAACTGGGCGCCGTTAACTAGTGGAATATTCCAGTGTGATGTACTTTGCCCTCTGTTGTTTCTCTTATACATTGATTACGTCTTTCAAGTCTTACGGTACAGTACGTTGGACGTATTTTTGAGGACAGCAAATTTGTATTGTCAGTTGATCTTAGCCGAATACAAACTGGCCTCTTAAACATTCAGTGCCATTTTCGTGCTCTTAAAATTGTTGTGCTAGCGTTCTCACCAATGAAGTGCAATGTTGTCTTGCTGTAGCACTATCCAAAGCAACGTTTTAACTCTCAATGGTACATCCTTAGGTAACAGCACCACCGTGCCCGACCTCGGTATGCTTCACTCCAGCTCGCTAACCATTTCCGAACAAGCAAGCTATAGCTCTGTCAAAGCCAGAGCTATTATTGTGTAGCCACTGAAGTCAGTAAGCCTGGCGGAGTCTAGTCTCATGCCCCACAAAGTAGGTGCACGACCGATTTTACGGTACTGCTAGATTGTTATCAACCCACGTAAGCGCGATAGGATAGGGTTCAAGGAAGTACAACGGCGTTTCATTAAGCTTCTTCTAGGCCCAACTACACTCAGCTAGGAAGGACGCTTCGAACTGTTTGTCCTGGAGTCTCTCTGGTTGCGCCTTCTTAAGGCCAACCTTTGCTCCCTCTATAAACTTCTCAAAACCTCTGACTCAAGTCTGGGCGACTTCTTTCAACCGATGGGTGATATAAATAAATAAATAAATATTTATTCTCGACTATGCGAGGCACGCCAGTTGTGGCATGATCAGGTATGTACAGCTACACAGACATTTTATGAGAACTGTAGTGACAGTAGAAAATCGTTCATATGTCCATGCTAGGAACTGTGCGATGGTGAACATGCGAAAGAACGATTTGGTTGTAGTGGGATCGGGAGCCATTTGCTTGGATATAATCGCTCTGCCATATATCGCAGTCATACCTCGAGTAATAATAGATAAAGAATCCTGAGTGATCCATTGGAGGATAATTGAAGAGCAAGCTATCCAGCATGATGATTCTAATCGGGCTGCCAGTGTGAAGTTATGGGCTGTGACTTTATTCGGTGGCGAGTCACATTCGCCACGTTGCAGTGTTGTTAAACGGACATTTGTGGCTTTTTATAGGGAGAACGCTTGCCAGGCGAAAACCCACCACGTCCTGAAACACTGCCACCAATCCATTGAATGGCAAGTTGTAACTGGCTATGTTTCTTGTTGAACGTTCTTTTGCTCTGTTATTCGCAGTCAAGTTGCGTCCCATTTTTCTGCTGACTGATGCGCTATGCGAGTGGCCATTGCGATGCCCATGCTACAAAAGCGCAATCATTCTCACACTCTTAGACAAGTCACAACATTTGTTCGAACTCCCCATGGGTATGCGCACGTGAAACAAGCTACCAGAAATGGCCCGAGTGTCAAAAACTGCTGTGGCATTTTCATCGGTCAACAAAGATTACTAATTGTCTCCAAATGGCAGAAATTCTGGGCAGCTGCGTTATCCAAGCCGAGTTCTAGCAACAAGGAGTGGATCACAAATGGACATATATCCACTGAACCACCGCCTACTAAATCTCTGAGTTTTAAGCAGCAGTGCTTCCAACCTATTGGTTCTATTCTCTGGATGTTTCCGTTTGCAGGTGTCTTAAATTTCCCTCACATAACGGCATCCCATTTATTTTTCGCATTTCGCTCTCCGTCCTTCGCTTGTAGGAGCTTTGACCAGTCCTGGGATACTGATAACAAACGAACGACACTGCATCCTCAGTCACTTAGCTGAGCTTAAGATTTCTATTTGGACGTTATTTTATCGACTGCAGCCTTACGTTCGTTGACCTGTATACCTACTACACCACCGGATCTTTGACTATTCTTCCTTACCACCGATTCCCAGGTTGCCTCAGATCACTCGCCTAATTGAATGAGGCCATGCTGCCCAACTCTACATAGTCTTTTCACCCTTATTACCTCTTGCATCATTGAAATCACTGCAGACCCGCTTGGCTGGCACAGACAATGACTTGACATAGTCATCCCGTGCGTTCGTCAGTCTACCAAGCCTTTTATCTATCTTAACTCATTCCGAACACTTTTTTTACTGCTAACACACCGTACTTTTATTTCAACCAACAGTTGGCGGCCTAGCGTTAGTGCGCTGACTTATCTGGTCTCGTCTGAACAGTCTCCTGCGTCTTAACCTTTTCCATGCACCTGAGATCTAAGCTCAAATGTTCCAAGGCTCTGTAACCCTTACGTCAGGCGCATTGCCGGTCTTGACTCATCCTTATTATCATATCCCCTTACAGCTTTAACAGCTGCATTTCTCCTAACTCTCCTTGTTAATATTCCGACCCAAACAATATGCTCAAACGCAATAGGACTCTGTTCTAGTCTCGTCTCAATAGTCTGCTGCGTTCCGGGCCCTGAGCCGTTACAGATCAAGAATGTGCTGACCCTATGATCTGGTCACCTCAATTCCACTTCCCCTCAATATTAGCGTTTTCCTTCCCGACACTACGATTCCTTTCTGCGCCCTCTGGTTGCACTCCTTCTTCCAGTGGAGTGATAAAACTTCTAGCCCGGCCCTAATCAAGACTCATCTGATCCTTCTCCTGCTTGCTAACTGCTTCCAGATATCCGACCCTTAACCGCTCTAGGATCTGAAAACCTAGTCATCTGTTCTACATATCCTGGGCACTGTGCTCCGCATGCTAACTAGTTTCCTGTGTATCTAACCTGTGCTTGGTATCCTTTAGCTTGCAATGACTGGAAAGCTCTGTCGGCAACTTGACTATCCTTTCCCGGTACCAACCCCAGGTCTTATTGGCGTATTATTTTAATACTCATGCGCGCTGTCTAGTGCGATCGGCTCCGCATTACGATTAGACGAACGGGTGTCACATCTCTTTATATCTTTAAGATCTTTTTATTACTTATTCCCTTCTAGCACCCTTCACTTACCCTGTAGTTAAAAGCGATAACACTGACTGCTACCGCTAATATTCATGGTCTTATAATCCTTTGCGAATATTCCTCCTTGCATTTGATCAACTGCTAGCTTCACCTGACCAACGTTCTGTCTTCATTACTTACTACCTGTGAAGTAAGTCGAAATATATGACTGGAATCATGCGACCATTAGATCTGCCTGTCTTCCATTACTGTCCGTCTGCACTACTTCGGTAACCGGTGTTCATTGAAACGGAAGCAGCAATATGCCCTGCAGCTTCAGCAGCTATCCCTTCGCAGTACCGCTTTCCACGTCCGACGTTACGACCTACCGGCTGCTGGTGCTTACGAACACTTTCGCAACGAGCCAGTGAGTTAACCCATATCGGACGTACTTCACCACAATATCAGTTCCTTAACAACCAGCTTCTTTTCACGTATGCATTAACTGCACTTCTGACTACTTGTCTACCTGGCCCACCATTATGACTGAACGAATGCAGCTATCGAATTTGTCTTGCTTCTTTCCCGCCTGTCCCAACTGCTTCTGTTATCATGTGACTTGTGCGGACGTGTAAGTTATGCCGGCTCATTAACCATCCCTCCGCAATACTGACACCACCTACTACTGGAGTACTAGAAGAATACTCATGTGCTATCACTAGTAAGACTGGCTGCGCATCATGACTTGATGAAAGCTTTGCACATCTCTGTCCCTCTTCCAAACCATTTTATAACTTATCATTTTTAACCCATTCAATTACGTTGCAGCCCAATCTACAACATTGCCTGCTGCTGATAGTCCTGAGCCCCTCTAAACCACGCGATTAATCCGCCTTAGACTTCCCAACTATTAGTTTCTCCGGACTTGTTTTACCTCCACTTAATACCCGACTGGCTTGTCAAGGTATAAGACTAAAACCGTGTGTTCATTAAATCTGTTTGTCTTCCATTTCTCTCCGTCTGCAATCTTTATGGGACGTGGAGCGTTCATTGACATAAAGGCAGCAGTATGCTCTGTGAGCTCAGAGGATATCCCTTCACAGTGCCGCCTACCATGTCCGATGGTATACGATACCCGTATAAGGCTGCTGCTGCTCAAAATCTCTTTCTCATCGAGTCAGTGTTTTGACCCATAGGCAACTTAACCCACCCTAATGTCACTATGTTAAAGACCAGCTTCTCGTTTTAATCCATTTGGCTGCTTTTTGACGTGGTAGCATATCACATTCGAGTGCTTCAACTTATCTATTTAAGCGCAGAGGCACCATCTTATTCCAAACTGTTGCTCCAAAGTATTGCTTGTCCTGCAACTGAAGCTCGCTTTTGCTGCGGCCGGTCTTTTATCACTATTACTCTCCTCTACTTACTTGACAGCTAGGCACTTCAGGCTTTATTAATCTCTCACCAGCGAGCGGCTACTGCTAGGTAATTAATTTAGCACTTAAACCTACTGCGCTTTGCGTACAGCTGCTTTGCTTTTGACACCGCAGCATTCTAACCTTGAGTGGTTCTCCTAATCTTGCGAAGCGATGACGCGCCACCCAGATTTACACTTATTAGTTCATACTATTGCTCGGAATACAACCCAATCCTAGCTTCAGCTACGGACTGTCTCCCTTCACTATAACTCATCGCCAACTAACTAACTGCTCGGCAGTCCTTGTTTCCTTAACTTATCAATAAAGCACGGCTTCTGCTAAATAGTTAATCCGGCTCTTATCCTCATGGCTTTCTGCGTTTATCGATTTTCCTGTTCATACCGCAGAATCCCACCTTCCGGTGGTTGACGTAACCTACTGTAGCGACCATGCGCCGTCATATTTTACAATAGTTGGTTCATAGCATTGTTTTTTCTACAACCCAATCTTCTCCACTGTTACGGTCTATCTTTTTGCACTTTAACCCTCCTCTACATAAGGGACCGTTCGGCAGTCCATGTTCACTTACTCTTATTAGTGAGCCGCTTCCGCTGAGTTGTTAATCCAGCTATTATCATCACCATTCCTTGCATGCAGCTAGCTAGCTTTCCACACCGTAATATTCCACCTTCGAATGGAGCATCTAAGCCAGTGAAGCGCTGAGGCGTCCCCTTTTTCTACAATTGCTGGTTCAGGCGTTGACTTTCTGATGTTTATTCATCATTCTGTCGCCATGCATTTTGAACCGTCTACTTTCTTCCCACACTTTAATCCCAAGCCCTTTAACTTAGACCTCATTGACTGATTACCGGAACCATGCTCTAGCTCTTCTTACCCATTAAAGTAATTTACCAATTAGGCAATAAGTTTTCTTGCATAATCAGTAAACCTATTCAACGTAATATCTTTTTGCACTTTGTACATAATGCTGTCTCAAGTCTAAATGTCTTAGGGTAGGATTTTCACAATGCCTGGTTCCCTGGTTGTCCTATTCAGTCTTCCCTCAACCTGTTTCTCCCTTTCCCATTTCCCCGGGGTCGTAAACCCTATTACGATATGGGAAGGGACGGAAAACTGCCCTGGTCTGAGATGGGACTTCATAACCAACAGGGGCTTACTTGGACCATGGCCTTAAATCAAAATCAAATAATTACACCTAACACCAGGACCGCTGTCAAGTGAGGATTTTGGGACGCGAATTCCTCACACACCAGCAATTATATAACATCAGAGAAACTGAGACCCCAGATACGCTGGAAATTTAGCTTACCTACACAACTGTTCACCCTACTCGACCTGTCTCAACCTCTATGGCGGGCCCTGACTGAGCTATGGTATGAGCAAACAGAGGGATCATTCGATTGCAAATAACAATGAAACGTGGCTGATAAGGGGCTTTGCCAGATGCGCATGACCATAAAAGTCAATCGACGGCAGGGTTCCAGGACTTAGTCGAGTTCCGTCTGGCAGAAGTTCTCCCTATAAAAGGTCATAAAAGTCCCTTCATTAACATAGCGACGTGGCGGATATGACTCGCCACTGAGTAGAGTCACTGCCCACATTCCGGCATAACGAGCAGAGCAATTGTTTACCATTCTGTGCACACATACGAAAGGAGACACTCAGTGTCTGTATATTGTCAGCACTTTAGCCTCCGTGCTTTTCCTGGTTGCTCTACCCACATCTGATTTCTGTTCATCATCACACCGTCGTTTTTGCTTCTGTTGAGTGCTACTTTCCTTCACGCATGTTGCAAAGCTTTTGGATACCGCAATCAGGTGCATTGTAACGTACCTGGTGCGTAACATAATCATTTAAATTTTAATCATGTCTGAGTTGTCTATACCATAGTCAACTGTCAATCATGCAGGTCAGCGACTTGCACCCATATCGGAGTAGCACTAGCTGCTGGCACTCTGAAGTCATGGGGGCGGAACACGGCAGGTGTCCGCTGAGAGGCGCACCACTGCCGAGACACAGAAGGTCAAAACGCCGGCGTCTGGTGCTTTGCCAGATTAACATAAGTCTGCTGATTGGAGGCGCCTATGATAAATTAGCTGAATTATGCCTAAATGCTCAATGTTACTTACCAGTACTATAAAATCTGTCCGTATAGCTTCTTAGCCCAATATGGTACATTGGCCCTGTGCAGAAAGTCTTAGCTCGTGAGGCTAACCATTGTTCTCTGCATATTTCGTAACTGGCAAGACAGTAGAAGAGGAGACGAACTATACCATAGTCAACTGTCAAGCATGTAGGTTCGGCGCTGCCACCCATGGTGAAGTGGTAGGAGCTGCTGGCATCCGGAATTCATGGGGCGGAACCAGGCAGGGGTCCGCTGGGAGTCGCACCGCTGCCGAGACCCAGGAGGTCAAAGCGCCGGCGTCTAATGCTATTCTGGAGTGACCTAAGGCTGCTGATTTGGAGTGAGTATAATGAATTAGCTGAAAAGTTTAGTTATTTAGTTAGTTGCGTTTAGTATGCCTCTTATGTACCCTTTCCGGCGACAAGCAAGTTTCCACGTACCTTGGGCACTTGCGCTGAGTTCTACCTTCCAGCAACACAACAACCGCAACTGCCCAGGCAATCCTCGAGTGACTTGCTCTTTTGCCCAACGCAATTATCAAATGACTCAACCACCGGGCCAACACTATCCTGGCGTGACTCGCTAACCGGCTCATCAAAACCCTAGAGTGATCCACCAGCTGCCTTATTGTCCCTTATGGCCCATGGCGCATTCGCCCCCGACCGCGAACGGCCTAGCAAGGATGGTCTCAACACGCCTGGCTACGCATTGTCGACGCGGATGCCTGAATTTCTTCGTGAGTGGAGGACCCAAGCGTTTCTTCCTAGGACAAGGACCTTGGACTGGAGTTTGATTGACTGAGTGGCATCTCCCAGGCGCATCGGCTGGTCCGCAGCTGAGGAAATGTCCTGTCGGTCTTTGTTCTGGGCTAGTCAGCATTTTTGCATTCCGAGCGGCTTGCCCCGACGGTCCACTGACGTTGCGCTCTGCTCCAACCGATCATCATAACTAATTAACAAGAGAAGCCTTGCCCAGGGAACTTTGATACACACCCCATCTAAGAAGCCCTCGTTCAAGCGCCTGCAAATAATCGCAGTTATCCTCCCTAACTGTTTTCCTCCAATACGCGCTCGATCGAGGGCTTCTGTCCTTCAGCCTACTAAAGGGAGTCCCTAATATTGTACCGAAAAATACACGCTTTCCGTATTTTTCAACATTGTGTGTTACCGTGGTTCTAAACTTCAACACGTCCACTTGTTTTGCTGACGGCACCTCCGTTAACACAATTATTTTGGTGAGTATCTTGCTACCCGTTTCTCACTGTGGTTGATTTGCTTCCAATTTTTTAGCTTGCACAGTAAACGTTGGGCACCTTAACCTCTAATGTCTATACAGTTCTGTAGTTGACACGTCTCTTTTCTGTCATTAAGTACCGACTATTATCCCGGGGGCCAGCAAACACAAGCAGCCATAATGAAAGCAACGCTATGGGACAAATATAGGTACGTAAGAACAGGTCCTGAAGACATAAATAGCCGAGAGTTGTGGTTACGCTTGGGATGGTTGGGATGCCCTTGTCATGAAAGGTATACAGGCTATGTAACCACCGGTTAGGTTTGCTCGTGCAGTCGATAAGAAAGGTTTTGCTACCGGCAATAGTAACTTTTCGGAGTAGGCTTACTAATCACTAATCAGTCACGCTATTGAAGCCACAGTCGGATGCATCTTCATTTACGATTTTGCCGCTCTGTTATGGGACCTAAAATTGTTTTTCTATGCACTGGGCTTGGGGGATAGTGACGCGAGCAAAGGTGCATTGCTGAGTGCCGACAATGATTCAACAACTGTGGTGGTTAGGTGTGCTTAGTAAGCGCTCGTCACGTTGGCATGAATATGCAGCAGTATGTAGTCTGAATACAAATGTGCTATACCTGTATGACATAATTTTTATCCCTATTATTTTTAGTTCTGGTAATCCCGTCTTACCCTATTGTTACACATGTTAAGTATAACATTTTATATATAGCATCTTTACATTTCACTGGGAATGTATTATAATAACCGTGACGTACTATTAATGAAATGCCTAATCCATAATTTTACTCCTCACACTTTAGGAGGTATAAGTACACACAGTGGTTTATCTCCATGAAAATCGTCGTGTTTCTCTTTAGTAATCCATAAATAGGTTTCGGAAACCGGCAATTGAATTTCTGAAAGGTGATGTAAGTAGGGATCGGTCCATTGACGTTGAGTAAGGTGTAATTGCATTTAACAAGAGCATGTGCCAGTACTTATGTGTAGGCTTGTTCCAATGCGTTATGCTACCAGTGCTAACATTGAAATGGATAAAAAGGTCTTGCTGCACAAGAAATATATGCATGTATAGCTCGACGGCTGAGTAAGTTCAGTTATTATTATGCGATAAAGTTACAAATATCGATATGCATATACTCATTTATCATTACCTATAGGCCTAGGTACTTATGGTAAATGGTATTATAAATATATAGCAAATTTCCTTGTATATAATTTTTATAAGCAAATAAATGTATATATATGCAAACTTCCATACATCTTCGCTACCCATTTGTATACCTAAATATAAATTAGCGTTGTTATCTACATATATATAAATATATGCTGATGTTGGTAAGTTTTACATACTTAAATGGACGCAGTTGTAGGACCTATTTCATCAACGTGTATATGAATTGAATATGGCAGATCATTTCCATTCGTTAACCATTTACTAAGCAATGCACTCGGACGGGTCGAAGCATCATTAATCCCAGATGAAGTTGCCACCTCTAATTTCCCGATATTCTACGTCAATGGACAAATCTATACTTTCCTAGCAATCCAGATACTCATTTTACAGTTTCGCGGGATAATTTATACAACTTGTTAACTATATATTTTAATATATTTTACAACGTTTTCCATTTACTTACATGTATTGCAAAATTTACTTTTTCTGTCTACTCAGAATTAAACTTACCAAATTCCTTGTCATATTTTAGCCTAATTCCTACAATCCTACGATCGGTTTTACCTCAAGGCATGACCCATATTTCCCATTCACGCTTATCGTTACCCGATCGATTCCTTACATGTGCGGACCACCTGGTGCGCATCTAGCGGGCTTTTAAAGAGTCATAACAGATTAATATAGGCAATATGAACCTAAATCAAAGCGTTTTCAGCATATTACACTAAAATGTGGATGGGTTGAAACATTACATAATCAACGAACTGCAGTAAAAGCATAAAAAAGAAAACACTTATGCACAGCAATCATGTAAGCATTCCCGCGTGCCACTGATAAGTTTCTTAAAGTCTATAAGAGAACTGACGAACTAGGTAAGGTAAGGCATTAAAAATCTGGTCTGCGAGAAAACAAAACCCGCAAATTAGAGCGAGGAGACAAGCAGGAGAGGGGTTCAGCTTAATCAGTGGAATGGCGGTGAAAAGGATCAGTTCATAGATTTAATAAAAGTTACTTTCATGCAATAAAGGGCTTAGTAACAAGAAAGCCACCCAGAGTTTCTCTGCACATTCCACTACACTTAAATTGGAGCTTATTGGAACACACAATAAATGTGAACACTTTATGTAAAAGACCGGGAAAAATGATAGGCGAGTGATACCATAATAGAGGTGTTGTCTGTCTGTACAGCTAATTTCGGTGTTTTTAGATATATGAGTAGCTAGGACCTTTTATTCTGAAACGTAAGTAGTGTTCTTACTGGAACTCCAAAATTCATAAGGTGCATCGGTAGATGGCTATTTCATGGATCGGTGGGAATGCAAACTTTAAACTATGTTGATTAACACGTGGATAAATGTAAAGTTCGGTACGTATTTATTCAGTAAAATCCAAGTACTAGAATCACGTATAAGGAAAGGTGTGAGGACCACCGTAAGTTGTGCTCTCAAATGGATGTATGTAGATGAAGTTTAAGTGCTATATAAGGAATAATTGTCTCTCGCTTTGATAATATTCCAAAATAAAATTGAGTATAAAGTGCATGCGGAACGACTCTAATGGTGAGTGGGGACAAAGCATGGTTAATTGCTGCGAATTATGTGAACTTGTGTTGCCAGCCTAAGCTATTGCAAGGTGCAAGAAAAATGTCGGTATAGATGAAGCTTTCCTATAGAGATTCAAGCCTAGAAAATTTTACTTTTTAGAGTTTGCATGGTTCCTTTGCACAGTGACCATCGCAACCCTCTCCTTAACCATCCAAGTTTAGTAGTGTACTGCCAGCGCGAGCACGAAACCTGCGCACCTAGGATTCGAACAAACGCGGCGCGGTTGGCAATCCCGTACGAAAGCGTCTTTATCCCTTTGTTTACCGGAGGATGTACTAGGGGCCCTGGATTGATTACGGGTACGAGAAACAGGACTCTCTTTAGGTGCGATCCTACGTTCTTCCTTGGAAGCTGACCTGACCTGGCGTAACCGACGGTACGGTAAGTGTAAGCTTTTTGCCAATTAAGCGTCAGACTTTGTTTGGTGGGTAGCTCACCGGCGTTTATTTTCTTGTGGTTGTTTTGTTCTTTTATAACACACTACATTTGTAGCGCACATTTGTAGTGTTGCATCTTAGTTAAACAAAGCTGCAGCTCAGAGCGTTCCTGTCCGCACGAGTGACTAACAAGAGCTTTCTAGGGTGACCTAGGGACTTCGCTTAGGGACAAATTTTGGGCACCCGGCCATGGGAACGGGGCTCTAACCAAAAGCGGTACCTCGCTTAAGGGCCACACGCACACACTATACACGTTAGCTAAAGGTGGGAAACACCTCAGCTACTGTACCGCAATACCTAAAGGCGAAAGAAGGAATAAAACGCAACAGGTGCAAGCCAGCTGAGCTACCGGGAACGGATGGGCATCGCTCCGGTAAGCCACCCGCCAGCTACTGTGCAGCAGAAAAAGTAATCTAATATACAAAATTATAGAAAGCTAAATAATGCGATCTTGTTTGGAGGGGAGGCTAAGGGAAATGGGGTTGGACAAAGCAACTCACAACACGAACGCCACTGAGGTCGGCTCCTTGCCAAATCAGTAAGTGTATTCAGCCAAACGTGTTCATCCTCTTTCGGACCCCAAACATGGAGCCGAGACGCTCCAACCGAAGCCAGCTTTGGAATGAGAGTCTTTATTCCTCTCGACCAAGTCATCGCTTGGCCACCTCGCCTCCTCTTCCATCCACACCCCCGACCCGCAGACAACGCACGTCGCGGGAGCCGGTGGACTGGCATGCGCAACAAGTGGCCGAACTATCGGAGCCTGATGCGTGTACTAACGGTGCTGAGCGTTTCATTTCGTTATTCTGTGTCGTAAACAAAGCGACGAACAAGCTAGTTTATAACTCAGTGTTCCCACCAGATGTGAGCTAAATTGCGAAGGCATCGGTGGTCGAACGTAACTAACCTCTTCAGGTCCGCTGCTATAAGGGGCCAGGTTTCGTAATCGTAATATAGGGTGGAACGTACCGCTGAATTGTACCCTCTACTCTTCAGGGCGAGAATAATGTCGCGCCGCCGCCACAGGTGGCGAAGGTTAGCAAAAGCGCCTGGACCTTTTGCTATACGGTTCATGATCTCGTCTTCGATCCCAGTGGCACTGCTACTATTTCCAAGGTGGTTGAATTTCCGAATGGTTTCTCGCTGGTAGTCACCAATGGTCAGCACTGGAATTGATCACTGCCAATCTTGGGGAACGCTTTGCAGTTCGGTGGTGCAGAGCGAAGCCCGAAGCAGCTGACAGGCAGTGCTAATTTGTCCAGTGCGGCTTGGCACGTCTGGGAGCCGTCACAGATGAGGGCAATGTCGTCTGCATACTCCAAGTCAAGAAGTCGTTATCCTGGGAGTAGCTCCACACCTTCCAAGTCATGTCCTGTAAATGTCATCTCCCTGACTTCGTCCATAACGAAGCTGAAGAGGAAAGGTGACAGCGGGCATGCTTGTCTCACACCGCTAGAGCTATTGAAGGGTGGCGACAGCTTGCTGTAAGCCCTCACACTGCCCGTGCTACGCGCGTATGATGCTTGGATAATATTTACATCTTTCTCGGGCACACCTTTCCTGAGTAGACAATTCCAAAGCGCACATCGATCAACCGAATCGAAGGCAAATTTGACGGCGAAAAACACGAGTACGATGGGCCGCCAATATGCGTGACGGTGCTCCAACAACTAACATAAGGTGAAGATGTGGTCGATGCAGCCAGGACCCCGATGAAACCCGGCTTGCTCCTCACGAATCTGGTTTTCACGAGCGCCTGTCAGTCCGTGAAGGAGTATGGAAGCGAGTAATTTGGAGGCGATGGAGACCAAACTGATTATTTGTGGATGCCGCATACCGGACGCTCGCCGCCTTTGAAGATGGGAACAATAACGGTGCGACTCCAGTCGGTTGGGACAGTATCCTGCTCCCACAGTTTTACTAGAAATTCATGTAAAGCATCAACAATGGCATAGTTTCCGAAGTAGAAGAGAGCTGGAGGAAGACCATCTGGTCGCGCGGCTTTGCTCAACTTCAACAGTCCGATCTCACGTTCGACTTCTGTGCAAGAGGGGGATCCAAAGGGAAAGCCCAAAGAGCAGGACGATCACTGGCTGGCAAAGCATCGAACAATGCCATCCGATTTAATTGCTTTTCAAATTACTCAGACTAACGCTCCAAACGTTTTGACAAATTGTTGATAAGCTCTCTACTCTTGTCACGTATAGTTACACTAACCCTAGGTCTCCTGCTGCCCGTTTCCCGTATCAGACGGAATAATTTACGATGGTTGCCAAGAGCAGCGGCCACTTCCATCTCTGACGCAAGTTGAGACCTCCAAGCTTCGCGTTCTCACTTCAGGCTTGCACGGAGCCATGCTTGGAGCTCTTTGCGAGTTGCATTGGATTAGCTTCCAGCCGTGATACGCCGGCGTGGTTCGGTAAGTTCCAGAGACCGCTAAGAGACCCAAACTTCAAGTTGGCTATTATACATATCACGTGGGGATTTTCCTGCTACTAGTAAGGTCTGGCGAACATGTGACCGGTGACCAACAATTGTCTCCAATGAGCACTTACCCAACTCGCATGTCAGCGTACTTCGTTATGCATTCAGAACAGCTGGTTTCGCCAGTTGGCTGGTGTCAGTGCACACACAGCGTCGCCATGGGTGTCCGCCAAAACGCATCCGCCTTTCAGCACATACAAGTGCGTGCTCGGTGTTCACACATGTGCTCCAAATCGAGCGACAGTTCTGGATGCAGCCTCTCCATCGGTAGCTGATAGCAATGTGCTCGACCTGCGTCCAAGGCTGCTTCGAGGCTGGTGCGTGTCAAGTCACCATCCGGCGGGTGCTGTGTCGAAAGTTAGTGCTCGCAAGAAATAAGCGGGCATCTTCACACAAATGAAGTAACCGCTCATCGTTATCATTACGGGTGCCTACACCTTGCTGACCGCCCAGATGCGTTTCATCAGTGGACAACTTTTCGACTTGTGTCTACAGAACCCCAGCCAGCACAACCATATCCGTGCTTCTTCAGTGGCGAAGGAGTTGGGTCAGTGGGCTGTAGAAGTCGTTGTATACCAAAACATCGCTACAGTTTGTGAGCGCGTAGGCAGCGATGATGTATAGACACCTATTAGTCCCGCGCGACTTCGAAGCTTTAAACGAGCCAGCCAATCGGACCGCACACATCCGGCTTCTGGTCGGAATCCAAGTAATCAGAGCAGCTTCAGCCGGGGGACTCAGGGCAATGCCAACACCAGCTTGGCCGGTGCTCGAAGCTGCATCGTCACCGGATAGGCGCAATGAGAAAATACTGCTTGGGTCACCTGAAGGGGATCGCAAAGTAAGCATAGAGCTCGAGTCTCGCAGGCGTGTCTCTGATAAACAGCAGATATCTATCGCGAGGATCTCCAATGTTCAGGCAAGTGCTGCCTGTTGACCGGTATGTAGTAATGTGCGTAAATTGAAGCATGCCAATCTGAATAAGGATCAAGGGCTCCAAACGGAAGCTGATGAACTGGAATGGACCGCTTGGTTGGACATGAGCTTGTCGACCAAAGAGGTGTGACGCACCGCGTTAGCAACTGACTTGAAATTAGAAGATAAAGGCCTAGCAAAGCATGTTGGAAGAGGGCCAAAGATCGGGGTTTTAAACTGGTGGATATAGGTGAATTTGGAACAGAACGGTAAGGGTGTAAAAGCGTAAGAGGTGGAATAAGAAGATGGGAAGGCTTCAGCAGTAGCATTCAACCCGCTTTCCACCCTACACGCTGCAGCTGGTAGGACAACATTGCTTACCCTCTGCGGTAGCCAGAGAAACAAGAAATTGTTTGACGGATGATTCAGAGTATTGCGTTGGCAGGACACTGTCAGGTTGCCCAGGCCTATACAGGAGGGTTCTCAATCAAAGCCATTGGTTCAAATACCTTACCGCAAAGCAGCGGCTTTGTCGTTGGGCTACAGAGAGGCCATTTTAAGGAATAAGGTGTCATCCTCATGCCAACCCTCAACCTAGTGGACCAAGAGGCTGAGTTTGTCTGGCCTCCAACCATTGACCAGTCTGGTATAAGTGACACTGAAGGTGCAAAAGCCACGTCCAGCACAGCTCAATGGATCGGTTAGGCACACAAACCATCGCACCACGGTAAGGTCCAGCCTCCTTGCGATAGTGTTTAAGGGCCAATGTGAAATTAACCGGCTGCCATTATGAGAACGAGCATGAGGCTTAGAATCCAGATAATAAGGTTGCAATAATAAAGTGGAACATTTTATTTATTTATAAATAGGTACGCTGATGTAAACTTTCTAGTGCAGCTGTTTAAGATTTACATGTTATCATGTCCCCGGAATATCCAAAGCAAGTTATGGTAGTCATGTAAGGATACGTTACAAGGTTGCTAAACGGTGAACTAACTTTTTGATATAATAAACTTGAGACTATTCAGTTACGCTACAAAGCAAAACGTACTAAAAGTTCCTGGAAATGTATATTAGTGTTACTTCACGACGTGCAATATGATTGAACTCCGCATCTCACTGCACTGATATGGCCACCTGGCATGATAGTGAAAGGTTTGAAACCAAATTGCCAATCTTGGAGAACAAACGGATAATGGAATGGTCCACCAGAGCTGCCAGCATCTTGAAACAGTCTCGATACTGATTGTTGTAACGCCTGTAATTAAATAAAGAAATAATTGTTGCATTGTTGGCAAAGCAAGGCGCCACTGTGAGCAAGCAGATGCCGTGTCCGGCAACTTGCAACGTCTTCTATTTGTCTCCTAACGGAGGCGTGAGTAGGCAATACACTTCACAAACCAATCTAACTTCCTGTCCATGGAACACGTAAGTGTCTTCAGGCCTTTCAGCGACACAAGACTGCTAAGTATTGGCCTGTAACGCTCAGTCCTGCGCAAGTAGCAGTAAACACAACCTGCGGCATGCTGCCGCTACTAGCCATAAGAGCATACTAAGCGGACGCAAGCAAGTGAAGTCCTTTTGAATCCAGGGGCACCATGTCGCATTCTAGGCTCACGACGCGTCTGTGGCCACTTTGAGACACTCCGCTTTGCCATACATAACCGAGGAATAGTCGGAAGGAAGACGCGGAGCGTTTGCACAGCACTGGAAAACCAACGACAAAAATGAGATAAGAAATTAAACAAATTTAAATGCTACGCAACAGAGTTGGGAGCCGGTGTTCGGTGACCAGCTACGCAACCAACTAGAGGACCAGTCGCAAAGACCATGTAGGACACCAATGTATTGAAATAGACTAAGCAAATTGCAACAGACGAAACAAAGCCGACTTGAACTACAAGGAGGTGACTACAGGTTCTTTTCGAAATAGCAGCGGCACCACGACCAAGGGACCGAAGGCCTTCAGATGAGTTCCACTGCAATGAGCAAATAAAGGGATAAATCGAAGTAAATGCGTCTAATTAACGAAAACTGAGTAACCATCCAAGGCTTCAGAAAGCAAAAGGGATTGGAAAACAACGGTTAGTTTACAGGAAGCTTCACCAAAAGTAGCCTTTAGCAAGGATTTTGCCAAGTGGCTCCGCAACGGGACCGTTGAAGCGGTTGAATATAATTCGAGAAAAACGCTAACTGCGGCAATCGAGTAAATTAGTTACACGCTTTTAAGGAATTTGCTTTCAAGTCATTTTTGAGGACAAAATTGCCACCACCTGCCACTTGTAAGATGACATCGCAGATGCCGTTACAATTACCTCTCAGCTTCCTACGTGTCTGCAAATTTACTGGGGAGCCAACGCACCAAAAGACTAAACGTCACCATATCGTCCACCAGGATGAAAATGTCTAATTTTGAGCCAAAGTGCTTTATTACCGATTGGTATCCCCTTGAACAACAACAGAAGAGTTAAAAGTGGCCTCCGACCGTGTCGCCACATAAACATATTTAGCATGTACATCTTTCATTCACACATTTTTAACTTCATCATCAACATGGCCAACAGTTAGCCCAACGTACCACATCCCCCTCACCAGCTTCTGAACCTAAAGGTTTGGTTAGGATCCCGGTCCGCTGTCCCAATTGGACAGTGTTTGAAAGAATTTAGGGTACTCATAATATTCTTTTCCAAACCACATCAGACATGTAGCTTGAACGCAAATTTTTAGTTGCAGATATCGTCAACATTAAGACGAACACCCCTAACAGGGTACAAGTAAGCAATAGTATGGCCGTTAAGCCAAACCGAAAAGCTGGTGTGACTAACTTCTGTCCTAATTGAGATGACTTAGTTCTCTCAGTGGTTTTTTGCAATTCTTGGTTCCTATGTACTGTAAATACACTTTTCTGATTGCAAAGACCGTTAATCTCAATCAGGATTTGATTTCCGCAGTTATTACAAATACCATGGCCGTTAAGCTGAACCAAACATATTTGTGAGTGAGCAAAATGCAACCAAGGATGTCCAATTGAGACAGCCAATAACACGAAGGCTGGTCACTCAGGGAGCTGGAAATGTCACTCGTGCTGAGTGAAAGTATCAAATAACGCCTTTTGGGTAAAGAATGCAGATGAACAATGACCTACTATCTTAATTAGCGGCATAGGTAAACGTTTCACGAGCGGTTAGAAATAAACAAAATAATCAGAATTCAGGGTAAGCGAACATATATTTTCGATGCTTCATCTTTAGGCTTATACAATTATATGCTAATCAAAACGTATAGACAGATATTACAAGTCGTTACTACTGGAGTGAGTTAATTGGATGCTGAGGGCGCGGTATGTTAAGCCACGAAAAGCTACTGCGTGTGACCTCGTTGGTCAGAGTTCACCGGCCGTTCGGGCCAGGGAAGTCCCAAGCCTTTAGTTAGCTTCTCCAGAACACGTAGCTCCGGCTCACACAGCCGCGTCGAAATTGCTTCAGCGGCTACTGGTAGTCGCTTGCGGACGTAGTTCGAGCCGCTCTTTGGAGCCCGATAGCTAAGCTTGAAGAAATCATTGAACTTTGTGGCGTGCCCTGTATCGGCTAGGTGCGCGGCTATTGCAGCGTTCGCTGTATTTCCACTTCCAGTTCTAAGCCCGACCGGGTGGTGTTCCTTCCTGCACTCCTATAGACGGCGTGTTGTACGACCAATACATTCCGCTCCACGGGAGCGTGGAAACGAGTACATACACATGGAGTTGGTGTGGATAGACCTCGTATGCCTTGAGTTTAGCCTCACCATCAGAACTCTATTGAAATAAATTTGCATCTGCGCTGCTGGATAAGTGCGTCTGAGTGTAGCACAGTAGGACTGCTGGTTTTTAGTACGGGAAGGGTTTCGCTGAACCTTCCGCAACAAAGCCAACGAAGTTAGTTGTTTACTTAACAAGTATCACCTTGGTACAAACTCAACTATTTGCGCGTTACGACGAGTGAACGGGACCCTTGTGAATGCTATGATGCGGGTTGTATTCTCAGCGAACGTTATGCCGGTGTCTTTGCTTATGAGACCTCTCGACTTCAAAGTGAGTTTTCTTCAGATTCCCGGTGGGTACTTGTCTAACTTAAAGCAGCATAACGGAGACAAATTCTTCTGCCTATGACAAGGGCTAAATCCTTCCAAATTTACTGACCCTGCTTTAATTCATCCAAAGCTGATTCACGAAATAGCCGCTGAAGTAATTGGCCCTCTTACATACATGTTTACATCCGCTTGCCAGTTATGCTTTACCTTTGTAATGGAAGGGGGCGATCTTCCGTTCGCTTTTTGGGGGCAGTGATGACGCCCTGTCCCAGAAAATTACCGGCCAGTCTGGTTGACAAGCGTAGTAGTTAGGTTTTTGGGAAACTGCTCAGGGATTAGGTGCTGGCTCACCTGAATATATTTACGCTTCTCAGTACTTCACAACATGGTTTCCGTAATGGCTTTTGTGTCTGACTAAGTTACTTGTTACTCGTAAAATCTAGGCCTAGTTGGCAGACAGCCGCCACGCTACTGCCGTGCATTTCCATGATCTCACACAAGCCTTTGTCATTGTCCCGCATCAGGGGCGCTCATTATAGTTGGGATCTTATGAAATATCTGGAGGCTCCCTCGAATAATTGTCTGTTTTTCTATATTGGAGAGTACAGTGCGTACGCGTGAGCAGTGGCCGTTCGCTTAGTCAAAGTGTCTATAGTGACGTTGCGCAGTGCTTAGTTTTTGGGGTTGTTTCTTTTTCAATTTATGTCAGCGACCTACCATAGGAGTTTAATTTACCGTCGCTATTGCTTGCTGATGAGCAGAAGCTCTGCAATATTTTGGAGATATCTGAGTGCTCTGTGGCAATTCAGAATGCCTCGGATAAGCTCTAAATTTATTCACACTTATGACTGATGCCTATGAACCAGGCGGAATGTTTGGTCCGGCGCCTTGGAGTCGCTAATGTCCCCACGTGCTATGTAGTTGGTGAAAGTAAAATCTCTGTTGCGACTAAGCAGGTTAAACCAGGAGACATCCACACCACAGTGATTTACTCTGGAGACAGGTGAATGAAGGCTGCTTGTAGAGGGTACGGTATGATGCAGTTTATTGGCTACCAATTCGGTGACTTAACAGCCGACATATTTGTGAACGTTTTCTCAACATTTGTGCGATCCCCTTTGGGTCTCGTATGGGACGAAATGTAACTAAAAATAGTTTTGCTAGTGAGTACAAGTTTAATACAGTGATTATGGGGGAAAACTTACCTTGTAGGTTTGCTTAACTTGTGTATATACTCAGTACACTACCGCCGAAATAAAGAAGGCTTGATCCTTCCCTACCGTATCCTAGCGGGTAAAGCAGGTCCAGAATTTGCCTGGATAGTTAGTGCCGCCAAGCTGCATATTCTCCAAGGTTACCCGCTGGAGCCACTCAAACTGCATTCTGACCGGGTAAAGGAGGCAACCTGCTTTTCGCGCCGGGTTAATGAATGTTGGAATTCGCAGCCGATGCACGTCATCAGGGTGTGTACGGTTTCGGGTTTCGAACGACAAGTAGTTGCCCTTAGATGACAGTACCAAATCTTCCTCTTATTTTGACCAACATGAACCCTCTGCTTTCTGTGCTATTTTAGTCGGTTTCATACCTTGATAGTATCAAGCTTTAGCTGTCCACTTTTTTCTTAGCTTACCCTTTGTTCTTTCTTATTGCACCTCAACCGGAATGACTGTGCCTACTGGGTCGGAACTGTAGGCCTTAATTATTTGGACTGGGTGTGATAAAGTCATTGCTTTAGGCTTTTTAGCATCTTAAGCTGACCCATCGATTCCGGGTTCAACGAGACGCGAAAGTTGGAATTTACGGGGTTATCCTATTGTTCCGGTCTCAACTGAGCTTGTACCTAAAGCTAATCCGGCGTCGAAGTATCGGAGGCTCTTGTTCACGCACCGCTACAAATCCCTGTATCGCATTAAGCGTCTGACTACGCTTGGGCATAGCAGTAAGAGTGTAGTAGAAAAAGCGTTAAGTGTGATAGCTGAGTATCATGATGCTATGATGTTTTTCATGATTGGATGATTTGCTTGATGTATCTTCCCATTTCCCTAAATTGAAGTGCAGTTGTTTTTATTGCCTAGGCTTGGCAGACACTTGCTCTCTTATGCTGAGTGGAGCACTTCTGATGCAGCTTTGTTATGTCACTGAGAGGCATAGGGTTTCTGACGACGCTGAGCTGTAAAGCCTTAGCAAGGCAAAGGTGATGCTCCGGTAACCGGCATCTGTTATCAAAGGGCGCAAAGTAAAAGCCGCTGAAATTCATTCAGACTTTGATGAGTACGTGCATAATAATGAAGTTGCTGCTTACAGTCAGAGGAATGTGTATGTTTACAACTGCGTATAGCCGGTGATACGGGAGGCTAAGAAGGTTTGCTTGGAATAAGAGACGTGTCCGTGAAATATTGCGTATTGTTGGTATATCGCCTGTCCTTGACACCAAACGAATCCATCGAGTTGGTACTTGGAAGACGGACAGCATGTTGCACCAGGAGAACTGACAAGTCTGATCTTGGTCGAGTGCAAAAACCCGATAACTGGATGTTCTCAACCGAGCGGGTCTGTTAGCTGGTCCAACAAATGGTCGTTTCTATTCAACCCCAGGCACGCTCGCAACAAGCGCCTAGTTCATCTCATTAGTACCTTTGCACCACGTGAAAATCGTCCCTGTTATACAAGTAAACAAACCCTCCAGAAAAAATCTGAGTGGGAATAAGATGCTATCCGGAGCCCGTGGGTTTCCTTATCTCCAGGTGGATAGTTCTACCTCCGATGAATACCGCTACAGCAGAATTTGATGAACTGTTGGCTACTTAAAAGTACTAACAACTTATTTCAATGCTAGCTTAAGGAATAATGTAGTTTGAACTCCGCTGAAGGGCATTCAGTTTGTAGGTAAGCGATTAAGTCTGACTGCTGCCTACTCAGGAGAAACAGAAACTAGTTCATCAGGAACTACGATTTAGCTATCTACAATGCATAGGAAAGCGCTCTCCGACCGCATACTTAAGAGCGTAAATTCCTCCCAATGCCATGCAACTGAGAAGCCTGTGGTTAGTGTGGGCAAGCTAACGCGCTCACATGTATAAAAACAACTTGAGACCAGCATCATAAC
Organism: Dicrocoelium dendriticum; assembly: GCA_944474145.2. Classification (NCBI taxonomy): domain Eukaryota; kingdom Metazoa; phylum Platyhelminthes; class Trematoda; order Plagiorchiida; family Dicrocoeliidae; genus Dicrocoelium; species Dicrocoelium dendriticum. Next base: position 50,986,144 of record OX104062.1, read on the forward strand.
TGCAGCCAGAGAAGGTGAGATAAATACTAACTCACAGAGCGGTGTGCAAGTTTGCAGGTCTAGGTAAAAGCCCCGGCTATCCATGTTACCTAAAGCCAAAAACGGGGCTGCCCCTTGTGTTCTGCACTTAATGAGAACACTCAAGTTACAGTTGAGAGCAATACAAAACTGCGGTACCCACAAAGGAATGTATGGTACACAAATGCTTGTAGATTACGAAACAGGTTGGGAAGCTGGCATTGAGTTTCAGAGGGGTGGAAGTGGTTGCGATTACAGGGACCTTGCGCCTTTCGAATGAATAAATAAACGATGGTCCCCTAGCAAAAGTCTCGGGATACCGGAAAGTCGGTCCCTGGTGTTAAAGTAAAGTAAGGTATATTGTTTATTCGTTTTCATTATGATCCTTAGGAAGCTTGTACACCGCATGCATGCTCAGTGTACAAGCCCCTTCACGTTTTAGAAGCGTTGCAGGTAGGGTCGAAATAATTGTTTGTGTTTACCGCTGCACAACCTCGACGCGAGGGGAGAGCAAGAAGCAAAGGAACCGTTAAAACGACCTGCTCCTTCAGCGCCTAGGTTTGTAATATTTGGTGACATTACCCTGACATATGCTGACTGGGAGCATGCCATTAATAAAGCATACTTATTGGTAGGGGATTTTGTGAAGGGGGTAAAGGCACGTTTTTGTACAACACGCCAATTTTCTAACTAGATTCCTCGCTTGAGTGTTCCCTCTTTCTTTTACGTAGTAATCATGAAACACGTTTCGTTGTCAGCTAGTAACGTGGCATCGCCCACCGGTAAGGGTGATTATTTGGTACTTACTTTCCATGGCTTTGCCGAAGATACCAGACGTACCCCACATGACGCGGAACCGAAGCCGGATTGATACCATGCTTTTGAGGAAACGTGCCACAAACATTACTTGGATTCCTGAACAGCATGTGGCAACGCTTAAGCGGATGTGGCATATTATCAAAATTGGGCCCACATGGCTCTTAAACGTGACTGCACCCGTGCGCAAGAAAAGCCACCCCAGCAAGCCATGTTGATGGCGCCCAAGAATTGTTAAACGGTTGGAACGACGTAAGGCTCTATGGGCAATATGCACTGAGACCAGCGGCTTCCGCAGATGATTGAGCTACCAAAACTATCGCAACTCGGCTGGAAATTTGCATGGCTAGACGAACTATGCTATGAGCTGTGGCTGGCGCCAAAGGCAAAATAGAATCCGAAACCCTGCTACAGCTCCGTGCAGTCTAAGTCTTCATTAAGGAAAACTTGTGACACCATAAGCCCGGAAGCGGGTCTTCAGCATACAGGAGACCCAGATAATGTGCAGGAGTTGCTGCGCTTTCTTAGGAAGTTCAGCGAGCAGGACATAGAATGTAAAACCCCTTGTATTCCCATAGTGTAGGCAAATAGGAAATAGTGAAATCAAACCAACTGCAGCAAGTGGCCTCTTGGCTGGCTGACTTAAATCTCTAAACTCTCCCGGCTTGGTTACCTGCATCTAGCCATTGTGAAGGCAAGCGCTAATATTTTCTGGCGTCCAGTTCTTGAACTACGAAATATGTCTGTTTGTGAGGTAACTGCACTACTGTACTGGAGGAGGCAGTTATATTGACCACGTATAAAAGATGTCATAAATCATCGCCGAATGATTACGGGCCAGTTCGTTTGACCAGCCTACGTTTGATGTGTATGAAAAAGCGCATACTTGATCAAACCTGAATGCAGCTTACTGCCTCTAAAGGGAGCAGAGGAAGGCGACATGGATTTGTCATTTATAATTCATGCCTCAAATTGGCAACGGGGTTATTGTTTCTGGAGTTTTGGCTACTGTTATTATTTGGTCACATCCAAGAGCTGCCATTAAACGCCAGCAAACTTGAAGTATCGATGCAGGGTGATAAATATATGGTACTGCAGGTACCTGTTGGGTCCCCACCAATGCAAGATGTTATCAATCCACTTGCGCTTGGAATCCATGTGACGAATAACTTTAAGCCGTCCGCGCAGTGTAACCATGCAGCTAATAAAGCAAGACTGGTATTTCGACTCAGGAGAGCCCTGTTGAAGCTGACCAGTAATCTTCCTCTACTTGTATAATGCAATGGCCATACCACTCTGGCATACTGTGTTTAAGCCTTTGCGCCCTATCTGCAGAACGACGGGAATTGGATTTTGAAAGTGCAAAGACAAGCCACTCAAAGGATAGTAGGCCAGTGGGGTCAACGTATGCGGTACGGTTAGTTAACTTTCGGTTGTACTCAATGAGGAGACAGATTGCGAGAAGGCTTAATAGAGACAACCAAGTTCATGAAGGATTTTAGCAATATTAGGCCAACCGAACTCCTTGGACTAGCTACGTCGGCCTAGTTGCATAGTCTTAATTTGAAACAGCAGAGGGCTCGGCTAGATATACGAGCCAAATTTTTTCGACTGTTGTAGTGCTTAGATGGACTAAACTTCCTTCTGCATTATCGGAAGGTTAAACCGTAGAGAACTTCAAGCAAGGCCTGGACGATATGTGGTAGGCATTGTTCCCTGGATTCATGTGATTACTTACATCAGCCTCTAACCACGGCAATAGGCCTAAGTAAATAAAAAAAGTGTAGTGGCTATTTGCTTACTTTCTTTTTAAGCATAAACGCGGAAAGCTAGTGTCTAGCCGAAGTGCCGGGTACTTTTTTGATGACTTGCACGCACACCTGGACACTGGTTAAGCTATAGCACATTTCGTGCCTGGATCTTTTCCTGTCCTGTTCTTTTCAGCTAATGCGACTTCCAGGTCACTGCAAAGTCCGCTTACCATCCCTTTCACCGTTTGCAAAAATGTATGCTTATTAGAATCTGATTTGTGCAGTAGGCTGTCGGGAGTAATCAACGATTAATAGGTCATAATTGCTTTCGGTTTTATTTAGTTCTGCGTTTCGTTTTTGGGTTTGGCTGGTAGCAATCTCATACGCGTTTTCACATGCATCCATTCACCGCCGGCAATAACCTAATAATAACAAGCTTGTCTTTTAAACTGGTTGCGTGGAGTTGAGCTCGCGTAGGGGCAGGGTGAAGACGCAGTATCCTTTTCCCCTTGCTAACGATGAGCGTAACGCTGCAGCAAAGCGTCGGTAGTGACTACCGGCGTACTGCTAAACCCTTTGTCTTCATTCCATCGATCCACCTCGGAAGCGGTCCTTCATAAGCAGCTGTGACAACGGGGTCTGGCCCGCCACGTAGTGTTAGTCCAGCGTATTCTCTATTCAGCTCCGGTGCTTACCCGGTGGTTTCGAGGTAACCATCTAAATGACCCCAAACTAGCAGCGTTCCTGGCCCTCGGTTCAGTATAACCCGCGTACAAGGAAGCCACGAGCTCTTCGACTTGAATCCTACTACAGATAGCCTTGGCTAATCGCGGAAACCTAACCATTGTTTTACCAGCATAACATTATGCTTACTTTGTTGTTTGCAAGTTTAATCGGTATCGTCCTTGTCATGTCTAACCTAAGGTTTATGTCCCTTATTTTTCTGCTCCGCCTTGAGCATATCCAACCCCTTTCTGGATAGCAGTACGTTCCGACCTTTGGTGTCTATTTATGGAAATCACTTAGGAAACTTCCAAATGCTGTCAGAATATTCACTTAGATAGTAAAATCACTGGGTCAGCGTAACGCGACTAGAACTATTTGTAATGGTAAGAGCTACACGAAATGGCTAACAGAAAGCACAGTAAGCTTTGTAAACAACTAACTCAAAGCTTGGTCTTAATCTAAGTCTCAGAAGCTAGCTGTGTGGCTCGAGAAGATTGCAATCCGTCTCAGTAACGGTTTTATGCACTAGCCACAATGTAACCACGCCGGGCAATTACGACGAATCCAAGCGCATCGAGTCAAAGCAAGAACGCCGAACAAAATTTGATGCATGGTTGTATCGTTACAGGTAATTAAAACAACTGCACCTTAGATTCAAAAAATGTAGTAATGGGTTATAAGTTAAAATAAAGAAAGTTACACATGCTGCAGAACACAACCTAGAGCGTGTGACACTAGAATATACCCTCGATACCTGCTATCTGACGTAAGTAACTATTTTGGAAAGAAGAAGCAATGTACGCACAGAATGTGTGCGCCCATGGTGGTTTGGATTGTTGTGAGGTGGGGTATAGAGAGGAGAGGGAGCATTGGGGTCATGCTTTGGTTGGGTGGGTGGGGTGCTTTGCAGCGGAGTCTGTTTAACGTTAGAAGCGTCAGATGACGGTTGCGGCGACTGAGGTTCACGTTGGCTGGTTTAGGTACAGCAATGTTGACAGGATCGTTAGAACCATTTCTGTCTACTATGAAATACTTCATTTTGAAAAGGATGACTTTGAAAGGGCCTTAATATGGCCGTGCCAAAGGGTTGCCAACTGCATCGACGCGCATGAGAGCGAAGGGACATATATGCAAGTCGGGCTGAACGTGTTTGCTTCAAGATGTCAATCGTGGTGGAGTTAGATGAATGGCACTATAGCGTTGTTTCAGTCGTGAAACATATGACGTAGGAGTAACTTTGCCTGGGATCCTGCTATCCAATACTTAAACTACAGGAAGCCTGTGTTGTACCAAGGATTAAGTCAACAAGGCAGCAACCTAGACCTACCTTTACGGTTTTGCGTATACCGAGGAGAATGAGCTCCGACCACTGGATATTTGATTGAGTCGCAGGGAGTGCGGCCCTATGTTGGCGATAAAAACGATCAACTAAACCGTTTGCGACCAGAATGTATGCTGTCATGCGCAGATGAAACCAGCCAAGCGTGCGGCTTAGGTCCCGAAGCAGCGCAGAACTAAACCGGGTCCACTATTCTTGCAAATAGTGGCGGGGTGCCGGACACGGGGATTCATGGTTCCGTGCATGTTCGTGCTCCGGTTTTGGCTGAGACACTTCGAAAAGGCAAGGCGGGTGGCCAAAATGTGAAATGCTTGACACATGTTCCTACGTAAGTAAACCCGTTGAATGGCGGTAGATATCCAAGGTTGTCGATGTGGACATAGTTGCATCGAGCGTCCGGCAGGTAGTAGGATCCAGGAGCGGTAATGTAGCGACGATGTATTTTGCCATTCTGGCACGTATTGCAGTGGTGCATCCACCGCTGGATATCAGCGCGTATGGTGGGCCAGAAGTAGCAATCCGCGCTCAACCTGATAGTAGCGCGGATGCTCTGATGGGAACTTCTATGCAATTTGTCAAACGCAACCCGTCGGTATTGTTGCGAAACGAAAGGTAGAGCCTTTGCAGCGAACCTATCAGACAAACTTCCAGAGTCCGCGTTAAGAACATGTAGTTGCGAACGTTTAATGGAACAATGGCCCAAATAAGATCTGTTTCTTGATGGATAGCTATGAATTCTAGGTTGACTTCTCGTCGCGATACCTCGTGAAGACAATTACGGGATGCATCATTGGTTACCACATTGTTAGCTATATCAATGTGTCGAACGTTGGTAGGAAGTTCTGCTATATTACCTTATTAATGGGTTTCCCTAGTTGAGGAAGGCTTATTTGCACCACGGAAAGCAGCACAGAAGGGCGCGTGATCTGTAAGGATGGTAAGATCATGGTCTTCATGCATGTGGCTAAAGTGCTTAACGCCTAGCTAAATGGCTAATAGTTCGTCGCGGAATGTAGTGTAGCTTCTCCGGGTAGGTTGTAGCTTACGAGAGAAGAAAGACAAGGGCTCTGGTTGACCGCCTACAAGCTGTTGAAAAACGGCGCCCACGACAGTGTGTGAGGTGGCGGTTTTGACAATGAGGTATGTGTCTATATCCGTTCTTAAATGACTAAAAGCAGTAGCATTGACAAGTACGTATTTCATTTCTTCGAATGCTGCTATACCTTTCACAGTTAGTTAAAACTTGCAATACATGCTTTTGAGTAGATCTGTGAATGGCTGAATGCGCCTAGAGCATATTGTGAAGTAGCGGCTATAATTGTTGACTTTACCAAGAAAACGGGCTAAGTGTTGTTTGATTGAGGCGTTGGATAGTCTGCGGTGGCTGGTGTCTTTCTAGAAAGTGGGTTATTACCGCCGCGAACATTGCAGCGGCAAAGAAATTCAACAGATGTTTGCCCAAAGACTCACTTAGTGGCTTTTTTGTGATTCTTTTTTGAGCAAGGCACTCAACTGTAAGCAAAAATAGGACAAACATTCCTCGCTACTCCAGCTGATTGCAAGTATTCGTCAACGTATGCCGACGAAAGCTAGGCTTCTGTGGATTTGGATGCTTAAGCATGGAAATGTCCGCGCGGCAGTTCGCTGGCCGAAAGGCCTTCGGACCAATTCCTACAGACCAAAGGGTGTAGTTATGACCGTTTTAGGCATGTCAGCTGAAGCGACAGAAATATGGTAGTAGGCTCAAGCAAGGTCAATTTTCTTATTTTGGTTTGCCATGTAAACCGTTGGAAAAATAATGAAAATGCGGGTTCGCGTACCTTACCCTTAAAGTGGCATTGTGCAGTGCACGGTTGTTTTCGCTTAATCTCCAGCCCCTATCCACTGTTTAGGATCATGTGGAGAGGCCCTACTCATACGCAGCCTGGAGGGCGAGTGATTACAAAGCGTTGTATGTGTTACATTGCGGTCTTGGTGGTCGCATGTTTGTCGTATGGTAGCCGTCGAGGTGGGGAATTGATCGGATATCCTTTCCTGATGCTATGGTGGGTAATCTTCTGCTCAACGTTTGAAAATTCGATTGACGACTACTAAAGCACAGGAAACGTGCGGGGAAAAGCTGCGAACACGTTACCATTAGGTGGCGCTACAAGAAGACTGGTCTAGCTGATCGACGTGACTCTACCTCAGGCAGTACCAGCCTTGGCAACGTTGCGATTTATCCTGCAACCTAAGCCGCGTATGGGACCAAATTTCTCAAGCCGGTCAGCACAAATAATAGCGCGCTGGACGTTTGCGATTATGAAGACAAAGGAATGGTTTCTCTGAGCCATACCTAAAGTGTAAGGCGTTTTTGGCCACACGTATGGATCTTAGTTTTGTCAGCCACCTGCAGAATAATGCTGACAGCAAGAAGGTAGCGTAACGGGTAATACGCTGCCCTCAGCACTTGCGAGATGTTGGTTGATGTGTCGTGGACGCAACGGAGGTGACTAGGAGTTTGACCATGCACAACCATGTTACCATGTTACCATGTTACAACGATGTTGCCAGCCGGCTCGAGGGATTCACTATGGATCTTTGTGCAGTGCTTCGGGATGAGTACATTCGGGTCGGCACTTCCTGGAATTATAGCCAACTCGGCTAAGGCAGTAGCAGGAACGTTGGGATGCATTTCTGGACAAATTACGTCCGCCGAAGAAAGACGAGCTTCGGCTGCTGCTTTGCGTGCACCGTCTACTCAAGAGTGCGAGCTTTAACTTCGGCAACCCTAACACAGTTGCTCAGAACGGTCGTCTTTAAAAAGCTGGTTGAAATCCTGTATACTTCAGGGACGGCCGGTTGTTTGAAGCAACGTTCAATGGTAATGTCGGCAGGCTATGATAGCTTGACTATAGGTACACCATTAGCGGAAACAGCGAGAATGACAGTTACGGTGGAGGGGGACATTTGATCCATAAGTTAACTAACATGCCGTCGTCAACTCTAGTGGATCCGGCAACGGAAAGCCTGTATCGCCAAGCTGCTCTGGCGTGCGGTCAGCAAGCGTGACACATGACAGTAGTTGCTGAACTCTCGCTTTGACCGAAGCCGCGGTGCGCTTTAGGGTGGATGATTTTTGTTTAGCGTAAGGCGCTACAGGTAAGACTTGGGTGAGTAAACCAATGCCATCGGCAGCAATGTGCTTGGAAAGATTTATGACAACGTGCGAATCCATGGTAAAATTGGAAGGGATACAACGGCGAGGAACGAGCGCCTCTAACTTTAAAAAACCAAGCACGCGAGTTGCAAGCACCGAGTACACTGAAAAGCCAACAAGCAGTTTGGAAGGAAACGAAGCAACGTAATCGGAGGCGGTTTGGACTAGCGCGCAGGCGTTTGCGAATCCCGTGCCGTCAAAAATAGGTTAACCACAGGAAATACACTCAAAACGGCGTCATTCATTACGTAGTGGTTAAAGGCTACACAAAATGGCTACTGAAAAACTTAAGCAGCTATGTAAACAGTTTATCCGAACCTCGGTCTAATTCTAAGCGTCCAGAAATAGCCCCGTGTCTCGACAAGAACGCAATCCGACTCAGTAACGATATTATTCGCCAGACAGCGAGCGCCCACTCTAAACAGTCACGACGGATGCACGCTCATTGGGCCAAAGCAAGAAAACCGAATGAACTTCTAAGCATTGTTGTAACGTTTCAGATAATTAAAACCTTGCGATAAATGGGAACGAGGTACCAATAAATAATTGAATATGAAGGGGTTTACACGTGCTACACATTGAGCTTTACTGTTTGGTGCCACGGGTTTTTTGAGCGCTAAGGTCACCCGGGGAAATGGGTATAAATTTTTAGTATTTTTCGCGTTATGGCTCTAAGCTAATTAGTAATATATCTTATCAACTCTTTATGTCCTATGTTTTACGTTAGGCGTTTAACCACGCATAAGGTTGAGGCATTTATTTTTGTCTTTAGGTTAGTAAGTTAGGCGTTATACCCAGTTCACCATATTATGCCTAATTAATTCTATTGCCAGGAAACTGTGTTTACCCTGGTGTACTTTGGTTTTATCGCCCCCCACCTGTAATAAGGTATTCATTTCTAAACTAATGAAGCTGGTGTCAACAAGTTTTATGCAATACAATATTATTGACAATATTCAAATAAATAATTGATTGGAATATTCTCGGTAATACGAGGCACCCCGGTGCAAGCGCGATCAACTACGCATAAAAGCATAGCTGCTTAAAAATAGTAAAACATACCATTTTAATGAAAGGTGTAACTGATAGGTTTTTAGTTCATAGTTCGTCAAGTAATACTCCGACCGAGAAACATGGTGGGGCTTGGGCTCAAATATATAAGTCATGACGATTGTGTCAGTATTCAAGTTCGGCTTGGTTTCGCAAGGTAGTAAACCATGGGCAGAGGAGCCAAAGTATGATTTCGGCGCAACCAGTGTCCAGCAAACAATTGGAATGGGCGGTGTTTCATTAAATCATTCTTCATAGCAAAATCGGATGCATAGGCTGTGTGTCGAAGTCTGATGACTGCGTCAGCGTGCAATATTCAGGGTAATGTTTGGGAAGTTTGCTTGCGAAATCATGTAATCGTAATACTACGGTCTTTGGCAACGGTACCTGTGGCACATACGTGTTACTGACAACGTATTACTATTTAAATTTAGATTGGTTACGGCTATCTGCAGCAAGCTGTGGCTTGCTTTTAAAGATACCTTAAACTAAAACAGCATCACCGTGTTCTTCTGGCAAAAGGTGGTAAGGTCCAACTAGTTTTAGACGAAAAGTTCACTGTGTACCAACCTTCGTCTGGTATTTCAATGACGATTTCCAGTAAGTTGTACAGTATTTTCGCCTTCAAAATTACTGCAACCCAGTCCCCAATGATGATATTGCATGTACCTTCACCTTGGCCTATTTGGGTACCTGCTTCATTCTGGTTCTTATCCGTTGGTAACGTAAGGATGGTATTTGCGGTCTTTGGAATTATTCGTTTTATGAGCTTTTGCTTTTCTTCGTTAAGAAACCTAGCTGATACTTCCTCTGTTATTAATAACTCTCCAGGAATTGTCTGAGCACTATTTATTTTTCGAGCACTGCCCCTGGATGCCAAGTTTATGGGCATGCGCCAAGGTAGAAGCTTTTTATTATTGTTTACTGTAAGCCTATAAACGGTTATAGCCGTACCTTATTCAAAACAGGTTATGGCGTTGCTATGCGTGGTTGAGGTTGGTCAATCATTTTGCTTTGTACTTCCGTCTCCCCTGCAGCTATGACTGTTCTAACGGCCAAAGTGTTATCCACAGTAGTTATAATTTAGTACTGAATGCTTTCCTTAGTAAATGGATATTCCCTACCGTCACTAAAGCCAATAGTATCTATTTTTAGTGACAAGCACTCTGTCAGTTATTTAACTGGGAAAGAAGAAACATCCCTGCTAGCGTTATGTAGTCTGTTTTTCGAAACCACGGCTTTGGAATGACTGGCAAGCTAACTTTAAGCATGAAAAGGCACTAACGGTTGTAGTTTTTGACGGTGTTTGGTGACAAATACGTTATTATTATATTATCTTCCATGGCTTACTTTACTATACTCAAAGTAAAGTGGCTGCCATGTTCAACATAACTAAGCAGCAATGGCTTCTTCACATGTAGTGTACATTGAAAAAAACGCAATTCGGCAGTCAAACACTGAATCTTCCGTCTATCTTTATCATTCGACGCCACAACATGATCCTGCAGAACCACCCATAGTCGAGGATTGATAGAGGAGTAATGCTTTATAAACGGTACCGGCGCAACGGAACCCTACATTAACGTGAAGCGAAGGTTCACGTAGCACTGACCCAATGTGCTATCCTGATTGATGCCACCGGGCCAAGTGAGAGCTACTCCTACCAGATTGGCCAATGGCCAGAGGTCAGCCAAACACCGTCTTCTGGTCCTCCAGGTTGGGGTTTGAAATAAATTAACTTTCATCGCTGTCTAACTGAATCATTGCCACCTCGCTGCCTTGCAAATGGGCTAGCAAGCCAAAGGCTTTGGTTGAGAATCCTAATAATCCTCCCGTCTAGTTCGAACACCCTGATAGTTTTTTGGCCTACATGCGATCGTGATAAATTCTCCATACTCTGACTACATCCTGCATTGGCCGTCGCGCAAGTTATCAAGTGTCGACTTATCTGCTGCATATGGCAAAGCGGTAAAAGAAAAGATGCCACTGCTGGCGCCCCACTCGTTTTGTTTCCACCTGTTTCTGTTACTCCCATCCAGCTCCCCAGTGCTAACATTACATCTAGGATTCCCAGCTGTAACCGATGTGCCACTGGGGTAGAAGTATCTGCAGCAAGCTTCTCGCAACACTTATTGGACGCATATCGCAAATGACTTTTAAAAGGCCACGTCGTCCAGCTTTCCTGGCAGGGTTCAGCGTAAGCTTGCTAAGACAAATATGTCCACCGACTTCACTCGCACACAGCTTAGACACACTGGGTATTGACGTATGTTGTGTGCCCGAAACTTTTATTAATGACCCTACTGGGATAGCTGTAGTAACTGCGCCGGCGTGTCCTCAAGTTATTAATTGCACGCATTTGAAAGCGCTGATGCAGCAATCAGGAGGCAAGCGGGTGTAGGTATCATTCTAAACTCCAAGGCCGGATCATCCCTCTGTTTGGATTCAGGTGCACCGCCGTCTGGCGGCATCAACAAAAGGTTGCTTCAAGCAGTAGTACAAAGCACTGTTAGTTTGTGAGTTATAATTTTGCTACCGCCCACTGCAGTTCTGCCGCTGCCAGAAACAAATTCTATCAAGGACTGAACGCAACACTACGCAGTGCTACTAGTTCAGATGTTATAGTACTTGCAGCGATAAGAACGCACAAGTAGAAGTTCTGAGATCTTCCGAAGCTCAGCTGGGTGGTAATTATGGGCTTAACACCTAACGGACTGACCACCGCGAGCGCCTGCTGCAAGTGTGCGGAACGCCAGTTGTTTCTTAGTGGGACCGCTTTTAGACAAAGTTGGTGCTGATGTGATATATTGCGTCCTGAATCTGACCAGCGATGGACACAAATTGACCAAGTTGTCGCAGGCTACAGGTGGCGTAGTTCCATTCTGGATTGCCGCTGGTGTTGGCGTATCTGCGTCGAATATGATCATGCCTTTGTACGCTGATGCTTCTCCATGAACTTGCAAGAGACACACCCAGCATTCTTTCTAAATTGCGATTGAGATATTCTCTCAGCCCTCGGTCAGGTAAGCTTATCAAGATGCACCGCTTACCGAACTTTCGCTGTTATGTTCTAGTGACACAGCTTCAGTGAATATGACTTCGGCCGGTATGCGCGATGCAGGAGTATCTGCATGTAACACTTTCAAGCCTGACCGCACCAGCCACTTGATATCTGATAATTCGCTGTACCTGTTGGATTGCAACTGCAACCCCTCGGCTGGCTCTGAGCACAATGTGTCCAGACAGACTATTAGGCGCGAGCTAAAGCTGAACCGCTGTGCTGACACGGAAGCCTGGCAGACCAGTCAAGCTCAAGGCATGAAGGAGGCGGGAACGGTGGTGATCACCGCTAGCGCTTCCGACTGATCCGCACCGTTGGTGCCAGGATACCAGGCGTCAGTTAGAAATTCAGAGACAGCGTGGGTGCATTGATACGCAACAAAGGGCGCCGCAGGGCTCGTTGGATGGAACACCTATAAAATCAGTTTAGTTTTTCCCCCGTTCCTGGACCTCTTCCTACTCAGCTGATGCAGGACGAGCCATGGACGGTTAGTTCAGAGCCTATCTCGGAGGCCGAGGTCCAAGACGCCCTCCAAGCCCTTAATTGTTTCCGTGCCGTTGGCCCGGATGAAAGGGAGATCATAGCAAAGCACTGACCTCACGATTTGAACATGCTTATAAGGATCAGTGTTCAGGCTAACTGCAGTGAATAAGTTATATTGGCAAAATGCAACAAGGGCAGTCGCACATGCAGTGCTTACCCCAGGTGTCTTAGCCTACTATCATGGTGACAAAATTAGGGCTTTGATTATCGTCCGTCGCCCCGCTGCGAAACGGGAAGCTCGGATTATTGAATTACAGGCTTGCTTGTGCCAAGGAAGTTTCTGCATAGTCCATCTATTCACTCGGCGGCAGGCGCTAGAGCAGCGCCACGGATATCGCAGACAGAAAACAGCTGTGAATTTCGACTTCAAAGGTGCGTTCGTTAAAGGATATCGATGCATTCTGTTCGGAACGGTTTCGCGTAAATTTCTTCCCATGAAATATGTGAACATCCTACGTGCTCTATAGTCTAACACTACAGGATGTGCCCGGGTCTACTGTGACCATTTGGATGGCTCTCCTACCACCCGCGGTGTTTGCCAGCTTTCTGCGATTTCTCCTATTTTGTTTCATTTCGTCTTGGGCTCCGCGGTAGAGTGTTCCCTTGCGGAATCTTACGGTGTAAGCTTTGCGGTCTTGCCTGGTGTAATGCTAGTTGGTATTGATTATGCAGACGAGCGCGTGTTGCTTCTCAACTATGGCACAACCAACCTTAATTAGCCTGGCTAGATAGGTCCCATTATTTGGTTCGCCCTTTGCACCTTCAAAGTCAAGTGTTGTTGCAAGGCTAGTGTCCACTTCACTACCCCTTGACCCTTGCTAACGAGGAACCCCATGTGGTTAAGCAGAGCACTTGGCAGCTACATCAGCAACAATGGGTGCCTGGCTACTAAGGTCAGTACATGTATTACAGAAGTTAGAACTGCCTTTTTGTATCTGCGGCCTCTGGCGGGGCAGGGATTTTCACATCGTCTGAAGACCGTGTTTACAAGGCCACCGTAAAGGCCGTCTTTGTCTATCGCATTGAGACTTGGCCCCTTCGGTCTGAAGTTTTGAGGCGTCTCTTGGACCTTGCCCATCGTTTTCTACGTAGCGTTGATGGTTTTGTGTGACACCGGCAAAGTGGTGGTGCGCAAGTGCGTACTGGGCAGTGAAAACTAAGTTAGTTCCTTAGAACAACAGATAGCACAGTATACTTTTCGTTGGATTAGGCAGGTACTAACTATACCTGGTCACCGCTTACCAAGGACGACCTCCTCTAGGTTGCCAGATGTAGAGTGGCGCAAGGTTTGAGGCGGACAGAAGTTAAGTTGGTAGCCAGTAATGAAGGTATTGGCAACCAAACTGGGTGCCATCGGTCCGTCTCCCCTTTCGGGCTGCAGTCTACGTGACCCGTCCTTTTGTTGGCTGGAGACTTTACGAGACAAAGCTTGCAGTCAAAACCACTGGTGCTTCTGTTGCTGTCTTCTAGTCGGACTGCTGTTTAAAGTATATTGTGTGCTGAGCTATCTGCGGGATAACGGCTAATTATGATGCATGCCAGTGAAAGGAGCAAAGAAACTATCTTCTCGATGCCCTTACCTTTCCACGATGGCCAGCTGTTTGTGACAGTATGTTGTTACCACAAGGTGTAGACGCCTTGGCTCTAAATGTTTACGTATGGCAGTAAGGTTTCCAGATATGTCCTCCTTCTCCCTCTCAAACGTTTCTATTTCCCGCAAGCCATTATGGTTGTATGGCAGCAGCGCACCAACTCAAATGGCTGACGTACTGCTTTTGGTTGGTATAAATGATAAACGAAAGAAAATAGCATCTAGTGACTAAAACGCATAAACGGACACTGAAATTGTTTTTAGCTGCACATAATGCTTTTTTATAAGGATTGTCTAGTAACAATGGTACGAACACTGTTAAATTTGTGATCGGTTCCTAACTCTGCTTCACTGCGATTAAGGTTGCCATGAAGCTTGTCACATAGGCCAGTTGTAGTCAGCACTTTTTCGTACACTTGGTCTAATTTAATAACCCAACCTTTAATTCAAAATACAAATTTTGCTTTTGTCAAACCTTTAGATGCTCGACGTGAAAGCACCCCTCTCCATCTCCTTACAACTCTAAGCATTTAATTCTTAAATGGGCTGGGTCTTCCAGTATATTCTACGTAAAATTAGCTTACGGAAACTAGGTCTCTACTATCCCCGGGCTAACCATTTTCTGCTACATCACTCAAGTTGCTGTCAATTAGACTCTGTTTCTCCGACAGAAAGTATGAAGCTGACCGTAACTAACTCGATTGCAAGATGGAAAGATCCGCCCTCGTAACGTCACGAATGGAATTTTCCCCGCCCCGAAAACTTTGTATATTGTGGCTCTAATTTCAACCGGGTCTCTAGCAATTTCGAAGTCTTCTGGTGGATAGTTTGTTGTTTTCTTACGGTTGTAATTTCGAGGTATATTTTGCAAATAAATCTGAAGTAGGGCTTGGTTTGATTTTTTCCTAAAACCACAAACATTTTATAAACGCAAACTGCATGTACTTTTGACTATAACCATTACCTTACATTATTATAATACATGAGTACATTACATTTCATTGTTGTAATAATACATTATAATAATAGGTATCGTAGTACGAGAGTTCCCACTTACCTAAAAATCTAGCTCTAAGTAGATGGTTTTATGTTTTTCTGTAATCTACTCAATTTATCCTATATAAGTTAGTTCGTAGTTATCATTAACATATATTAAAGTTCATTTTCAGTTTCTTTAGGCTTTAAGAAAAATCTACTGAATAATAATAGGGAGTGCATACCAATCTACTTTTAATATTTAGTTACTTTCCAGCGAAGCTCTACCAACTATTGTTGATACTTGGCAGCCAAAAGCAAGGTGGTGTAGCTTCCTGTTTAGTACTAGGGATGAAAATATTGCCATGATTTGCAATGTTGGTGCGTAAACCCAACAAATTTAATACAAATCTAACAATGTTCATACAATTGCAAAATATTAATTAATACAGGTTTTAATCTCTCCGTATACCCAGTGTAACTCTTTATCCATTTTAACACGGGTGACCGTACTCTTACTAGGTTATAACAAAATCAATGGACGGATGCTGCATGCACACAACCAACCAACGTTGAAAAGTGAAAAGACAGGTAAGGATAGGACGAGATATATATTTATTGCTAAAACGTACACTCTTGCTTAGGTAAATAAGCACCCAACGGAACTTAGTTAAGCAAAGAAGAGACGTTCCGGTAGCGTAGGATATTAACTTTGGTGGCGGAATTATAGTAGAAGGGGGGCATATAAACCAAAGTGGTCAGCAAGCGACTGATACGCTGCTTAATTTCCCTGGGTACAGATAAAACTACGTTTTAATATTTTAACAAGCTTACTGAAAAATCTCCAAATCACCAGTCAAGCTCCTTTTAGAAGGAAAGCTGTGGGTGACCCGTTGAACTATACGAGGACTGTTTGTCTACAACTAGCCTTCTGCGGACAAGGTTTTGAAACCTGCGGCAGCCGCTGGAGGTGCGCTACTGCTTTTGGACCCTAGCAAGCTTCCAACTGTCTCCATCACAAGGGAGCTAAAAAATGGGAAAACGTACTGTACGATAACACAGTGTTTGGCCACGTGAGGTCCGGTAGTGTGCAAGAGTACTAACTTAAGGTTATGAAAAATAAGTAAAATAAGGACGTAAAACTAGTGTAAACGAAAAGCGATAACACTTATTAAGGATGGTAAATGAAGAAAAACAGATTCTTTTTGTGTTTCCAAAAGAATTTCGCTTGCGTAGGTTTTCAAAATATTTTCCGGTTTTCGTGCGGTTCGGCCTGAACAAACGATAAACGCGCAGAACAGTACGTTAATGTTTTAGACGCGCTGGCTAACAAACTAGTCAACCGGAAATAGTCGACATGTTCGCCTCGGCTTTGGACGTGGTCGTTTTAGCTGTATCGTTACACAATGTCTGTAAGGCTTCAGTTTGGGTGCCACCCGATTCGGCTGGAAGCAGAGCTGCTGCTGATATCAGCTCGCCCTAGGGGTTGTCCGCGGATTTGAACTAAACAGCTATTAGTCAGTTGATGGCAACGGTTTTACGATTGCCGTGGCGTTACCAAATAAAGGCTTGATCCTTGCGTATAATGCCCCTAGCTGCACCCAAATGGCTACGTTTGCCGTCGAAACTCTCGAAAACGTGGGAGTAGCAGTGTAAATCTTTGGAACCGAGGATGTTACACTTGGATTTCTTGGGGTTGTATGGCAGAGCTAAGAGTAGCTTAGCTGCGTTGTTGAGCGTATGAAGCATCGTAGCGATAAGATTTCGGGACAGTGAAGAAGAAATCCTCAGGTCGTTGCAAAGTTTGTCCATAGACTAACGCAGAACCAGACTTTCATAGGTCCGTGTTGATGACTTTGAAGATGTCAAGCGTTACAATTGCTAAGGGTGCAGTCCAGTTGAGTGCATCAAACGCACCAAGTGTCGTTTTAAGCTGACCGTGGAAACGCTCGAACATACAATTCGAAGCAGAATGGCGGGCGGTAGTGCGAAAACGGTGACGGCCTAGTATTTTGAGCGTTTCTAAGAACTTGCTAAGTACCAGCCGTGGGCCTCTGTCGGTAGTCACTGTTACAGCGCAACCATGAGCAGCGACCAAACGGTCTGTGAAAATGCGGGTGGATGTTCCGGCTGCGAAGTTTGGAAGCGGAACGGCTTCAGGCCAAACTGCAGCGATCTATCACGGTAAGGATGTAGACAACATCCTTAGATGGTGATGGCAGTCCAACTAGGTCGAGCTGGACATACGCGAAACGAGCCAAAACTAGAAGAAACGGCCAAACGGAATGGACACATGTTGCTGGAACTTGGTAGTTTGAAAGGTTAGGCATATGCGCACGCAGATACTAATGTCGTGCTGAACACCAGGCCGGAACTACAGCTATGAATATATTTCAACACTTGCCCTGATACTTAGATGCGCTACGTTGCGCAGAGTGTTGAAGACGTTATGACTAAATAATCGGGTGAGATTAGACGGGGCATAACAGTTCTTCGGGTTTGAGCAAGCTCAATCCCCGGGAGTAGAGTTAGTAATGCCCCACCAACGCAGAAAAAAATGGATTTCACGCCCCAAAGCATTTTGGTTAGTTTTACTAAATTTTCCCATACTCATTTCTTCATTAATAGTGACAGGCTCCTCTGGTTCACTGATATTGGGGACACAGACTCAAGAATTTAGAAAATCGGATCTAAGAGATAAAACTTGTGATATTTAGCTACGAAATATGTGTAGGTTCCACTGCAAAACCTGTCAAAATATCCGAAAGTTCTGTTGTGTTTATCCGGTAGACCAGGCTCATGCTGCCTTGATATGAACTCCAGAACCACTTAGACGCTTAAAAGATACTAAACTCTATATTCCTAGTGGTTGATTGGCTCAGAATCCACTGAAAATGCCATGCTGAGGTCTACTAACCGTGGGTTATTTAAATACTCACCTGAATGCCTACGCGCACATAAAATTCCGTACTGGATTTCTAGGGTCTTTGCTCAAAAGTATACCTTATTTGCTTAGATTTGCTATGTATGCCTGCAAAGTGTGCTTTTAGGCCACGTATGAGGTTTCTAGTTGTTGCTGTGTATTAGAGTTCTATAGAGCATTGCTAGATAGCCATGCCTATTGTGAACATATACTGTTTCGCTACTTTTTACATTTTCTTCTCTTTTTTCCGCTATCCGCTTGCAAAGCAGAAAGGCATTTTAGTGAAATGGAATTATGGCATTATTCGTAGACCACCATACCATTGCGAACAACTCGCAAACTACTGCACGTATTGCATCGTTTTTACTTTCAACGTAATCAGCGGTCAAAACTTGTTCTGTGCAGACTATCGTTGTGCACTACGCAGTGTACTACGTTGTACACACTACGCAGTTTGCTAGACTTAGAAAGGGTTTTTCCTTTTTACTGAAATTTACTCAGATTGAAATTTAGAGCCAGAAATCAGTATCAGCGCAAGAAAAGTTTGCCTATATGTTTAGTTAATTTGTCTTATGCTGGTGATGCACACGACCATAGTATGTCTCTTAACAAATCCTTTTTATTTTTATCCGCATTTTTTGAAATCATTTTGTTTTATTGTTCTTAACACTTATAATTCCGCCACAGTAATTTCTTCCAGGTCCCCACCAATAATTGCGGCGACTGGGCGGGCCAAAAAGTCCAATGAATTTACAGTGAAGTTGCGATGAATTAGACCCTGTTCCAAAGAAAACAGCACAACTACAGCCTTGCGCAGTTTTTACAACAAAAGAACAAGGAGCTTAAAATCTCCCGAATGAACCAGGAGAATTTCATGGTAGGCGACTACGACCTCATCAGCTGTACACCAAACAATGCCAGTGCATCTGTAATTGCCAGTTATGAACGTATACTCGTATATTGCCCACTTCCATGCAAGAGAATGGGATTAATGTAAACATTGATCTGAACCCTTAAGGATGCAGCCTCTAGCCAGTCTAGAAATAAACCTATTTATCTATTTATTTATAAGTGTATCAACGGATGTTGCCATTAGATGACAGAAACGGGTACGGAGAGGTTTGTGGCGAAGAAGCTAATAAGTTGGAGTGATAACCGTTGCTAGCTCGCTGAGCCGCAGCCATGTCACTTAGTTTGATTGCTTGTGCGAGGATGTTAATTGCCTAGCGGCGAGAAGGAGTACTAGCACCGAGGTCACCCTGACCTGAGATGCATCGTAGGTCATTAGAAAATTGGGCCACGAAAACGGCTGACGGACTTCACGTGTTGAGTGTCGAGCTGGTTGCCTTCGTAAGGCGTAAATAAGCGGCTTACGGTCAGTGAATCTAATGGTAGTGTTATCTTCAAGGACGTGCCCGGAATGTTTAACGGTAGAACCAACGGTCAGCAGCCATCGGCCGAACGTGTACTTATTTTTGGCGGGTTTTATGCGTATCTAGTGGAAATGACTTTGTTTCCTACATCAAACTGAAAGTTGGTGTAGAACGCTGGCGATGGTTTTGTCCGATGCATCAACAGCAACGCTAAGCTGGGCGTTCGGATGAATATGATAAAGGTAAATGCTACGGCTAAAGGATTGTTACTGGCTTTGAATGCCTTGTTGGCAGCAGCGGTCAGTTTCACGTTGGTGTCGTTACGTCTAAGAAGAAGCTCTGTAAGTGGCATTAACTGGTCGGCACGGGATGGAAGAAAAATTCCGAAGTAGTTATTCTTACTGTTAAAACGGCGAATAGTGACTAGGGTTATCAGACTGGCTAGCCCCTGTTGACGCGGCCGTATACCATGCTGATCGACATAACGTCCAAACATTTCGACAGACGGATGCGGAAGTACGCGTCTATCAGCGTTTCCAGTAATGAGAGTAGCGGCTAATCTATCGAAAGGGTCTACAAATGCTCCGCATGTTGTACTTTGGAAGAGTTGGGTGTTTGCTCAAACTGAAGGTGGCACAGTGGTGCCTAAATGCTAAGGTGAACTTCATAACGCTGCTAAATACAGCTCGATATGCCTGATGTCTGAAAAATCGTGGAGGGAATAATCAAGCTTGCTCAAAAGCACCCTACAAAGGCTTATGTTCTATCTACCTCACACAGCAAGGATTCCACGGGGCACGATCCTGCTGCACCAACCTGCTTGCTGCCCGAGAAGCATGGGTTAAAGCAACGGACGAGAGGAAGCTGCTGCTGTCATCTTCAATGACTTCAGAAAGTCATTTGACATAGTGCCAACTAAACGGCTTCTGCACAACGCGCAGGGAGTTTGTGTCACCAGATGCCTCTTGTCCTGAAGTTCAGACTTCTTGAAATCCCTAACCATTCAAGCGAATGTGAACCAAGCACGCTCTGTCCCTGTGCTTATGGCCAGCGGAGTTTCCAAAGGCTTTGTGCCTGCACCAGAGCTCAATAAACTGTACAGCAACGAGCTTCCAGCGGCACTATAAACCGATTGTGCAGTTTACGCTGATGACCTAAGGCTGAAGACAGTAATACCTTATCTCGAGGATACAGACAGACTCCATCCTTTGATTGATCACCTGCTCAACTAATCCATGGCGTAGCGAGTCCCAATACAACTTGAAATACGTCGTTCTCTCGATTGGTGGCTTTCTTATAAATTGTTTCACGAATGCAAACGCGCACGCAATCAACAATAGAGGTGCACAGAGGAACAAACAAGGATCTCTCGGACTACCACTTCTGGAGTTGGTTTTTCTCATTCTCCACCTAATTCGTTGTATGGCAACCGAAGAGCACAACATATTTCCGCCTGTGTGCAGCCCAACAGTCCACTTATATTGTGCATGTTCCAAACAAACACTGTTAGCACTCAGGATTACATGACATAACCGCAGTTAATAACCTATCAACCTGGCACACATAACGAGTGTAGCTTAGATTGTGAAACCACGCACGTAAGTGACTACGTATTTTCATGTTGCATTTCATATGGTAACGGCAAAATACGGTGCTTGCGTTCAGGTACCAAACGAGCAACTGCCTTCAACAGAGCGGCACGTTTATTCATCGTAGCGGTACGGCAGTGCCTGGTGCTGGGTACCACTTGCAGCAGCGCTTCCAACTCAAGGTTATGTAGCTGTACGATGTTTCGTCGGCTAAAGATGCGTCGAAAAATGACACTCCAAGACCGCTCACATCAACCCACATTAAATGCCACAGGACGGATCTACCATAATTTAGCTGGTGGATTGCGTCGCACAACAGCAAGGCACCTTAACGTTTTAAAATGGGACGCACCACAAGGGCAAAACTAGGTACCGAAGCTACTTCCCTTCAGACACTAATTGGCAAACTCCATGACATTCTAACATAAGAGCGACGTATGTAACCACACGTGAAATTTTATTCCGATGGCGCCTCCGTAAAGTACTACGACCCTTGCGCGTGACAAGCTTGCCACCTTGCTGGAATTTAAACCGTCTCAAAACAGGTGTGCTGTGGAAAATTTCCATCAACATTAGAACCTGCAACTCTTGTCCCGATGACGGCCGACGGTTATGTGAGAATAACCACGAATTTCCAAGCTAAAAGTCATGGCTGTGAACCATGTAGAAAGTTCCAAAAATATACCTCACCTCCTTCAAAAGCAGGGGGTCGCACGGCTTGCAATAATATGCTTTGTATCTACATGCATTCATTAAGGTACTTGATACCTATGAAAGTTTAACGTTTGCCAGGAAATCCTGTCCGTTTTCAATTCTGCGGCCGACCCCGATGTTCTTCAAAAAGGGTCCCCGTTTCCAATTGAAACCTTCTTCACCGTTCCTTCAAGTTTTTAACACTGTCATACTTTGTCGCAGCAATAGCCTTAACAGCCCTCCTCGATCCACAATTAGTGTAGCAGCTGGACAGTCAACTATTACTACCGTAACAAAACAAGAAATAACATACGCGGTTACCCTTATGCAAAACGCCTTCCACTCCGCGAAATTGGAACCTACGTTTTCGTCGCGTTCCATCTTTTTATACCCTGAGTTGCATGCCGTAGCGTTTTGGCCTTTTTGTGTCACTTTCACGTAACACATTCTTACTACGAACTCGTGTGTTCCGTTTTTGGATCTTTGTCCAACACATTGTCGCACTGTCGTTTGTCGTTCACGTTTTTTGTTTTCTTTTGTATATATCTTTGTGTTTACCTGTTTTTATATATATTATTTACATGTTCGGCAAACGCCACGTGCCTCACTTATCTGTCAGGAAGCTAGGGAAATCCCCAGTGCCTTTGACCGCAAAGGCTAATCCACTCCAAGCACGGGTGCGCAAATTTATGCTCTCGGATCCACCAGCTAATTCTTTGCAAAAAGCTTCTGCCCTCGAAATTCAAGTAAACGAGCTGTATGGTCAACTTGTGACTATTACGAAAACCCTTGACAAACTGACACCTTTTGTCTACTTAAGCAAATACCAAAGTTTAGAAAATCTGTCGGTTAGATTGGCAAATGGTGAACTCCTGATCAATATTGCTCACAAAGTTAGTGAACTTATGCACCACGCTAACGATGCTAGCGTACTCATTGTACAAGACATTGCTCCTCAAGAATGTGTTACATACGCTTTTAGATGCTCGCCAAATGCCACATGGTTGTCGCAAAGCCACTCGTTTGCGTAAGACCCCTGGCGGATCTTGCCCAATCGTGATCGGGTTTTGCAACCACGACTTTGCCGAGAGGTTTATTGAAGCCCGATTTCTCCTAATACACCTGCCTAATCTCTTGCCAATTTTGTTAAACCCGGGCAGAACACCACTGCAGAAGTCTATTCTACCTAATGCAAAATTAACCAACACAAACAACACCACTTTCGGGAGTACAACTGCCTGATACTCATCAAACTGCAACTCCTAACGCTTGTTCTTCGATGGTTTACAATATGGATATGGATATAACGCAAGAGCGACAAGTAGACGCTGCCGCACTAGAGGACGCATTAATAGCATTGAAACCGGGGCTGTTTCAATGACAGCAAAAACCAGCGCAGTTCTGGACACATCACACCGTCAGCATTCATTTAGCCCGTTAGACGTGTGTAACACGGAATCAGAAATTGAAAGCATCGACTTCTTGTCGTCTTACACTCCTGTTACCAGTGGTATAAAAAACTCTGCGCAATCTCCAACTGGTACGACTCCAACGTCTAGCATCCCTCACAGACCATGTTTGATTGCAAGGGCTGCTCAGGTGCCATCAAAGCCACAACTGTACAGCAATGGTACAACAACCAAACTTTCCAACGCAGCCAAGACATGCCCCCTTGGTAAATGCTAAAACAAAACACCCAGGCGGTTCGCATGGACATAACAAAAATCCCACCCCTATTCTTGGCCGAAGCCTACTTATGCGACCATCAAAATGGAACAGCCAGCTCACCAGAAGTATCTACACAAGATACCAAGCCCCTTACTTCGTATGTCAATTCCAAGCAAGTCGGGTTTCGCTGCTGGTCGGGCCAACATGCCACACAGACAATGACCACATAGAAACTTTAACACTATGTGTGTCACAAACACTGCACCTCGGCCTTCTGAGCCCAGCGAATCTGTAACTCGACCAACACATGCACACACTCCGTGCATGGCCAAACCATTTCTTGTATCCCCAATTTTTGTGGAACGCAGCAACTCGTGAACCCCAATCTAAGCATGCCTAGCGCACGATTCGGCGCTGTATTACCTAATACAACCACTGGACACAATGCAACTGACGCCGTCCAGACTGCTCCAGCCACTTGGACGATGTCGCTAACCCACTCTACTAAACCTGACCACATGCCTGAGCTTACAACTAACTTATACACACTCGAATTCATCTCACCATCCTCTTCAACATAATGCCCCTGCCCACCGCAGCTTCTTACATTAGCTTTCGCAGGTCCACCGTTCATGCACCTTAACGCATGCTTACAAACAAGCCTCTCACTTCCACGGGGTTTGCCAGGTGCGTCGCTGGCCGAATTCCACACCCAGCGCAATCCGAGCGACTCGTATACAATCCTACTATTTAATGTTCGGTCTATCAAAAATAAAATGCACCTTGCCCCTCATATTCGTCTGTCCAGTCCGCATGTGGTGTTAATAACCGAAACGTGGCACCCAGCTAATGCGCCTGATGCTCCAATGCACGTTCCTGGGTACAATACTTGCTGTAGTGGACGCACCAATCAACGTAGCGGTGGTTGTCTTATGTGCGTCAGCATTGAATTCCGCGCGTCATCTTTCCAGACAAAAACACTTGGAACTCCATAAGCAACTGTCTGAATTCAGGCCATAGAAGGCCATGTTGACACCCTGCTAGGTTGCATCTACAACCCATAGCATCCAAATAGTGCTGAAGCTGACGAATTGTCTAAGCGAGTTCAAGATGTTTTATTCCCTCTTTCCCGTCATATAATATTTGGCGGAGACTTCATTATGCCCCACATCTCTTGGCTTACTCAATCAGTACCATCCAGGTAGAGGGCCTCCGTAGACACTGTCTTCACACGTGACTGGACTCAGCAGGTGCGCGCACCCACAGGACAGTCCAACACCTTGGACCCAATACTCACCAACGGTATAACGCATGCAACTGCCAGCGTGTTAGAAAACATTCCGCGCAGCGACCACAAGGTTGTGAGGCTGTCATACAAGCTACTCAAATTCCAGCATCGTGGTAGCCCGGTCTACGCTGTTTTTAGGCCCCTCCAGCATACGAATTGGGTGGCCTTCTCCTCAATTCTGCGTGCCGCTCCTTGGGACACTTTTCTTCTGGCAACTGGTACGGACACTGTGACCTGTAAACTTTACAATAAGTTCGTGATTCGCAGCGATAATCTAACCCCACTGGAGGGCTCGACCAGGAGACCTTAAAATCCCGATGAAGCCCTTACGCGTAAAATTACCACTAAGCTTAAGAAACGGCACTCTCGCTACAAGAACACTACAAATTTTAACCTCATAATTCATATAAACGAAATACTAGTGGAATGGAGAAACTCGCAAAGTAATGTACATACTTTGGCTGAGAGCACGGCGCAACGAGGTGCGAACAAGGCTAAGTAATTTGCAAGACTTATGAAGCAACGCAGTGGTCGTAACGACTTGCGGTTTAACTCACACGTGTTTACTTATTATAAGGTTATTACTGGTGCAGCAGGGTTGTGGCATTTCATTAACGCACACTTTGTGATGCCTTTATCAGCCCTAATGAGTTACTGCCAAATACGATTTCAAAGTTTACAGACGATCGCATTCACAACCTTAATGTTAACCTGAATAATATCAGTCGAGCTCTACGCTCACTGAAGCTGACACCCAACCCCGGCCCCGACGGAGTCCCATCTTTTACTGTTACTCAGAGGCCCGGATATTCCAATTCTTCTTCTCAATGTTTTCACATTCGATATGACGAACGGAAGCTACCCAACCATACGGAAGCACTCTATAGTCGTTCCACGTGACAACAGAGGTTGTCGCCAAAATTTTGACAGCTATCATCCTATAAGCTACATCATACTTGCGTCCGGAGGTATGGGAAAGCTAGTTAAGAAGGGGCTTCTTCATTTCCTAGTGCAGCGCAAGCTCATAAATAGGTCCCAACACGGAGTTTGCCTGCTAAATTTTGCCAAACATGCCAGTTTGAATTGCTGAACTACGTGACACACTCCATTGACTCGGGACAAGCGCTAGGCATTCTCTGCTTGGACATGAAATAAGCACTTCACCGGGTTCTAAACAATGCACTGCTGACGAAGCTAGCTGCATTCGGTGTCTCTAGCCATCTTCTTTCTTGGTTTTCTTCTTACCCCTCTGGCCGAAAGCAGTCAGTAAAACTAAGTGATACATCTTGCAATAACGCACCCGTAAATAGCGAAGTATTTTAAGTTAGTGAACTCGGCCCTCTGCTGCTTCTGTTATACAGTAATGAGGTCTTCCGCGGCTTTCGGTACGAGACTGCAACGCTTTTGCCAAGGATATCAAACTTGTAGTTTTGTTTGAGCCTAGCTACATACCAAATGGCCTCTCAAACCTTCAGAACGATCTTCGTGCTTTCAAAAACTAGCGCAATATTTGGAGACTAGCATTCTCACCAATCAAATGCAATGCTCTGTCCTGCTGTTGCACTTTACCACACCACACCCTAACTCTTAACGGCACATCGTTAGACAACATCTCTACCGTGCGCGACCATTGTATGCCCTACTCTAGCTCGCTAACTTTCAGAACAAGCAACCTATAGCTCTGCCACAGCCAGATCTACGGTTGTGTATATACTGAAGCCCGTAAGCCTGGTTAGGTCTCTGCTGACATTCTACAAAGGATTGCTATACCGAGTTTAGTGTACTACGCGATTGTTATCTGCGATTCACGGGAGTGTTAGAATAATGATCGGGAAAGTCCAGCGGTCTTTCACTAAGCTCCTTCTTGGCCCATCTGCGTTCCACTGTCAAGGACGCTGCAAACTGTTTGGCCCGAAGCCGCTCTAGCTGCGCATGCTTAAAGCTAACCCCGAATTCCTATACAAACTTCTCAAAAGCTCTGACTCATGCATAGGCGATTTTTTAACCAATGTGTGCGACATGTTACCCCATCCGCGAAAAGCCTAACTCATGCTCTCTCCCTAAGACATGTTGCAACATTCGTTCAAACTTCCCTCTGTAAATATTCGCACGTATGGAACAAGCCACCAGGAATAGGCAGAGCATCGGAAAATACTGTGGAATTCTCCTCGGCCATAAAACGATTACTCGGCGTCCCAAAATCGGTGGAGCTTCTGGGCAGCTGCGGTGCTGAAGATGAGTTCTGGCAACCAGGACCTGCTCGAAAATAAGACACGCATACTCAATTGTACGGATAACTCTTCGGGCCTGGCTGTAAGCTAGCCGCAGCTGACCAGTCTCCTGTTTTATGACTGCTTCCAGACACCAGCGACGTTAACGATTTAGGCTCTGCAGTCACAGCACTCTGGTCTCCTTATCTTCAGAGCTGTGCTCGGCATGTTAACTGCTTTTTCAAATAGTTACAATCACCTCAAACTGCTTCGTTTCTCACGACACTCATTACTTTTATTCCCGCATTAATTTGGCGGCGTAGCATCATCTCGATGATGCAACCGGTTTTAGCTGAACAGTCTCCTTTTTTCTGACATCTCAAGGACTTCTGGGATCTAAATGACCTAGGCTTTAAAGACGTACTGCACTGTAACTCTTAGCTCAAGAAAATCGCTGACCACAATTCATCCTTATTAGTATATCCCTTCTTTACTTAACGTGTCTATTCTGCCGACGCTCTCCGTTAGCGTTCCGGCATTAATAAGACGATTTTCTCTCTTTGAGCATACATTCCAGTCCCGTCTCAACAGTCTCTTGCTTTCCGAATACTGAGATCATACCGATGAATCATCGATGGATCAATGTCTGTTCACAACACCTAGGGATCAGTGTAGGCTTTGCCACTTCTTCCCAACTCTTTCCTTTTTGCGCTCTATGTTTGCATTACTTTGCAGATGGACAGATAACTTCAAGCCTGGCTCTAATGAAGCCTCGTCTGACCAACCTCCTGCTTTCCGATCACTTTCAGGCATCCGAGACTCAAACGATCTAGGCTTTGCTTTCGCAACACACTGTCTCTTTAGCCTGTGAGATCCACTCGACACGTTAACTGCATTTTCATGCAGCCAATTCGTCCCAACCTGCTTCCTCCCCGATGACACCCATTGGTTTTTTCTTCACCACCTTATGTTGGGGCTTAACTTCAACTTTCTGGCATATGCGGACGCGTCTGAACGGTGTCCTGCTTTCTGATCCACTTCAGACCTCTGAGATCTAAATGTTCTATGCTCTGCCGAGGTGACTTTCTCTAACCCATAACTCAATTGCATTGTTGGTCATGATTCATCCATATTATTATATCCCTTTTCTTTACACGTCTATTCTGCCGATGCTCTCTGTTTATATTTAGACCTAAATCCCACGGCTTCCTCTCTTTGAGTTGACATTCTAACCTCGTCTCAATGGTTTATTTACTTCCGACTAATGTGACTTTAAGGATAAGGGAGAGGCAGACTTAACGGTCTGCCCATAGCACTCCGAGAACATGGTTGGCTTATCCACTTCTTCTCAATTGGGCCACTTCCTTTTCGCACTCTGCTTGCATTATTTTTTAGTTGTGCAAATTACTTTTCAGGCCATGCCCTAATTTAGCGTCGTCTGACCACTCTCCCGTTTTCGGACTACTTCCAGACATCCGAGAAGTTATAGACCTAGGCTCTGCATTCCAAGCACTGTTCCCCTCATCTCGAGTCCATTCCTCGGCATGCCAACAGGCTTTTCATATAGCCGCTGTCGTCCCGGAAGGATTTTTTCTTATGACACTCAGTACTTCTATTCACACCTTAATTTGGCGTCCTAGCTTCAACTTGCTGGCTAATCCGGACCATTCTGAACGGTCTCCTGCTTTCTGATCCACTTGAGACTTCTGAGGCCTAAAGAACCAAGGTTCTGCCGAAGTAATGCCTTGTAACACTCACCACAAATTCAACGTTGGCCACGGTTCATCCTTATTGTTATATCCCCTTTCTTCCTTTTTATGCTTATTCTGTCGATGCTCTCCTTTAGTACTTAGACCTAAATAATACGGCTTTCTCTCTATAAGCCGACATGCTAATGCAGGCTCAATGATCCTTCTGACAACTGTAACTCTATCGACCAGAGCTCGGCGGACCCATCGTTCTGTTCACATCACCTCAGAAATATCGTCCGCTTTTCCACCTCTCCTCAACAGAGCAATTTCCTTCCCGATCCCAATTTTTTCGTTTCGCGCTCGATGTTTGCATTCCTTTTTCACTCGGAAGGATAACGCTTCGGGCCTGGCTCTAATTCCATCTCGGCTCAACATGGATTCCTATATTGCCAATCAATCTCACAACATACCTCGGGGATCTGCGATTTGCCTTTCGACACCGTATCCTATTCTTCAAGACTTCAACAACAATTCCACATGTTTCAATGTATATCCCTCGTAGTCTTGACGTGGTTCTACAGATAATCAACCCACTATATTTATAAAGAATGTGTAGTTCCTGTCCTACCTATCGCGCACAACCATTCGATCAACACAGAACAACACCAAGGAAGGCAATAGGCAATGGCCTCACACATCAGCCAACAGAAAATGAGACACCATTTGTCTTCTAATAACCGAACAAACAAACGATCAACAAGAAACAGCAAGTTACAACTTGCCATTCGGTGTACCTGCGGCAGTGTTTCCGGACGTGGTAGGTTTACGCCAAGCAAGTGTCTTCTATAAAAAACAAATGTCTATTTAGCAACACTGCATCGTGTCAAATGTGCCTCGCTACCGAATATGGTCACAGCCCATAACTTCACACTGGCAGGCCAACTAGCTTCACCATTCTAGATAGGTTCGTTACAATGGAACTTCTAATTCTGCATAGCGTGTTGTCGTTTCTTTTTATGATTTCACACATGCTGTCGTCTCTTTGCTTTCTACGATATCACCGTTGATATTTGCGTTACTTACGCACAAACTCACTATATTGTCATATCTCTATGGAGTGTGCTCTTCAGTTATCTTCTAATGGATCATTCAGGATTTTCAATCTATTATTGGCCGAGGTATGACTGCAATATATGGCAGACCGATTATATCCTAACAAACC
Source organism: Dicrocoelium dendriticum (assembly GCA_944474145.2). Taxonomy (NCBI): domain Eukaryota; kingdom Metazoa; phylum Platyhelminthes; class Trematoda; order Plagiorchiida; family Dicrocoeliidae; genus Dicrocoelium; species Dicrocoelium dendriticum. The sequence continues at coordinate 51,015,870 of OX104062.1, forward strand.
GGTCTTGATCTTAAGACCTCTAAATTATTGTTTCGCATTTCTACCACTGTACATTTCCAATCATGAGCGTATGGATCAATTTCTACTGTCACGGTTACGGTTGCACAGACTTGAGCATGCCTGCTTGAACGTGCCTCACCTAGTCGAGAATAAATATTTATTGGTTCATTACATTAAAACTATACAATTTCGTGGATAGTTTCAACTGTTGCGCACTTATCCCCCTTAAAAACGCTGCTGTTACACCTTTATTATGTAGAAATTGTACCACCGAACTTCCTCAAGCAGCAGCTTTACATCGTTTTGCAACCAAAAGACCCCAGAATACTGAAGATATTTTTAGATTAAAACGATGCAAAGCCGTATTTGAACAAACACAAAACGCAAGAATATTACTTTTGAGAAATGGTTCAACGAAGTGAAATACAACCGAAAGCCCCTAGTGATATGCTCAGCGGTAAAGGCCGGAGCGGCATTCAGAAGAACTAGTGCACTACCAGCAACAGTCTTGTGCCCAGCGTCGTCTTAGCACTGACACCACCGACAGTTTGGCATAACTCAAAGAGCCAGGTGGCACCCGGTAACTGAGCAGCTCATACAATAGGCAACTTGACTATTGGCTTAATGCTTTTTTCCGATCCACGAACGGATGCATAAGCAAGCGCTAAAATGTCAGTTACGACACTAAAATTATCACCATCTAGGTGTCCATGTCCTTTACTTTTTGACTGTGAGGCAACACTGCATGACCACCTCACAGACGGGCCTCTTAAAATCCAAAACATCGAAAATGAGCTAAACCCAGTGAAAGCAGAACTGCTATATACCAAGCAACTTTTGGCATAACTTATACCACTAGCGCAGCTATCGGCTTTGCACTAGTCTGACAAAGTGGAAGGTCTTAACGCAGCGGTTAAACCGCTCCCCACCTGATTCGGTTCCTAGACATGTTACAACTGATGCCAACTGGCCTATCCCAGGCAACCGGACGGCTCCACTAACGGCCAACCTAACGACCGACATCGGGCTAGATTTCTTAGATCATATCCAGCCTCAGTATGCTCCACATGCCACTTCCTCGGACTTGTTGTTTCATGCCAAACTCTTCCATCAGCTTCTACTGTCCTACCCGGCAAGCAACACAATGAATGCATACAAGCAATTCCTTGCCAAATTCATGAGCGCCTGTGCCGCTGCTAGACCGTTCATCCAATTTCAGTACTCCAAAATAACCGTCTAATATGCAGCTTCTCAACACCCCCTACTACATCCGACCTCGATGATTCTAGTACGCTGGGGCTCCATAATATGCTTCTTATCAAGGTTTGGTCAATTAATCAGAAGAATCCTCTCCCGCTGGTTATTACTTCCAGCTCACCATGGGTCCTTATTGGAAAGCCTTGGTACTCCGCAAGTCGGTCGGACTCACCCATCCAAATACCTAGCTACTCTTTATTTGGCACTGGACGCTGTAAGCAACGAAGTGGAGGATGCCACATTTACTTCAGCAAAGCCACTTTACATCCTCCATCCACCTTTTAACTTTGTGTAACCCGGAATACTCTATGTTGATACAAGCTAATGAGGAGCACTTTGACGTCCTTATTGGCTGCGTCTACCTCCGGCCACATATCTCGTAAGCTGCAATTAACAAAACTGTCATAGTCTTCACCAAAATTATGCTGGTACCTGTACGTCTTAAGCTAAGCGGCGGTGACTTTAATGTGCCGCACTATGCGTGGTCTATCCAGTCTTAACCTCTCAGATACAAAACTTTATTGGCTTTTGTCTACGACTGGACTCAACAGGTTACCCCACCTATCTGTAAATTTAATGTCCTTAGCTTAATACTCACAAAACGCAGCAACCACGAAAGAGATTGTGTGCTCGACTGCTTCCTTAGTTGTGATCATAAGGTAGGAAAGCCAACATTCAGGCTGCCCACCACTAAGCAGTAAACCTCTCTACCAGTGGCTTCTTCCGTACTCTTTAAGGCGTAGTTTGTGAAGCTTCTCCACTATTCTACGATTGCTTAACTGAGATGCCTTCTATTTAGCAGCAGGCGTAGATATGGTGGCGCAAGAGGTTTATAAGCACGTTATAATCTGTCTTGACGTGTTGGCTCCCAGGCAGCACATAAGGAACTCAGTGATACCGAATGGTGTCGCTGATACATTTAGGATCCTAAACAACCTGAGAAAAATGCGCTCCAGATAAAATAAGACAAGTTGCATTCACCTAATAATGCTCATGCATGACACAGTAACGACACGGAGAAAGCTGCAAGCGACGTCCGTCATATCTGCGGAGCACGCCGCACTCAGTACTAACAACAAAGTTAAAGCACTCACCAAATGAACGAAACGCAGAGCACACAACAGCGTTCCACCAATTGCCTTACTATCAATTCTTAATGGCAATCTCCTAACTGAAGCTGACCAAATTTGCGAATATATCAACAAGCGCTTCCGCGACACTTTTTCATTACCGATTCGGCGACATCGTCACAACACCCAGCTTACCGCTGATAGACAAAACGACATCTAATTCAGCCTACACGCAACCATGCGAGCTTTACCTAGGTTCAAAATGCCCCAATACTTCGGTCTTACTAGTGTTCCATCCGCCTTGCTGATGCTAAGAAGTCCAGATATTCCAGTTCTCCTCCTTAGCCTATTTACACTCTCCATGCCAACCCATCTCTTCCCCACTGCGTGGGAGCACGCCATAGTCCTACACGACATCAACGAGGATCCAGTCCAAACGTAGAAAATTGTGGTCCTATCAGCAACACACCCATCGCCGCACGAGGATGGCGAGACCGGTAAACTATTCAATTCACAACTTTCTGTTTCCTCTATATCTTAGCATTCGGTCACAACGGGGTCCCTGCGCGCGAAATGCTGCCAGACATATAAGTTTGAGTTTTTAAATGTAATAGACGCGCTAAATTTAGAGCGAAAATTGGTCGTCATATGTCTTGATATGAAGAAAGCATTCGACAGCGTTCCATACTTGAAACTACTGAAAAAACTTGCCTCTTTTGGCGTTGTTGGGAGGCTGCTGTTCTGGTTTCAGCCCAAGGTATCAAATCGATCCCAAACTGGGTACTTGAGCGGCAGGACGTCTTCCAGCAAACCAGTCACTAGTGTGGAATTTCAATAACTTGTTCTGGACCTCATGCCCAATTTTCTCCAAAGTCAATGACTTCTTCCAAGCCTTCCGCTGGGGTACTCCATAGCCATACGCGGACGAAAGCACGGTCCTATTTTCTTTCGAGTCGGGTGATATGAGATACCCCATTTACAACATAAAGACCTTAATGTGTTAAAAATGATGGGCAACATGGAAGCTCGATTTTTTTACAATATAATGCAGAACTTTTTCTTACAGTTGCACAGTGACAGCGAATACTCTCACTCCCAGTGGCCCTCATCTCACCGTCATAGACTCTGTTCTTGCTATGGGGGTCGACTACTTTAGGTATTTTAACCACAGAACAACTAAACTATAGTGCAGCTAAACCTAGGTTGTTAATAGCCTATATGGTCAAATCCATGTTGCACTTGTAATCTTGGCTGACCCTGTATAAAGCGTGCGTTAGACCTATGCTTGAATATTGCTCTACAGTCCTTACGAAGTCATGCAAGTGCGACAGGACTGCATTAGGCTCAAACACGTTGAACTACCGTGGTCGGTGCAAACAACTAGGATTGGACCCCCTGTGGTTACGAGTGTTATAGGTAAACCTTACGTTTCTATACAAGCTTAAAAAAGCCAGCCGGAGAAGGACCTTTGGCGACACTTCTGAACGCCAGTGGATACCCGATATCATCTGCGCAATGCGAATTATTTTTTTAATCTGCCGGCTACTCGTTGAGGCATACGCGATAATTTCTTCATTTAGGTACGCCGAGACGTGGAACAAGTTACCACTGCAGATCCGACCAGCTGCGACCAATACACACTTCAACAACGCCATAATACGTTACTCAACGTAACCACAGTTTTGGAACTATAAAGCCCCAAAGTGACGGAAGGGGAGTTATGGTAGACGGGACTAAATAAACTTTAGAGAAAAACCCTAGGGCACTTTTGTATTCTTCACCTCCAGCAGTCTCCTATGCTATGGTAACATCGCAACACAGTTGTCTCTGATATCCTAAAAATCGCACGTCTGCACTCTTTTGCGCCTTACATCCCAACCTAAAAAGGGCTGCAGTTAAACTACTCGCCTCAGGACTTCCGTCTTTCCGACCCACAAATTTCATGCACGGCTGCTTCCAGCAGGTTGAGGTTGACCATCTCATCATCCTCATTGCTATTCTAATCTCTATATGGCTCCAAGCCAGTATTACTCCTGGACTACACCGTATTTTGTAGTATTCACATCCACGTCTATCGGATCTACGTCTCCCTTGCTCCAAAATCAACAGCTTTTAATTGCTTGACCTTCTCAGATCTCATCCAGCTTTGTGCTTAACGCTACTCTAAAGTATATAGTTTTAGACTCTCTTCCGGTAAACATCCCTACTCTTTAATATTAGCCTTGGTACCCCTAGCGCTAGCGCAACATCTCAGTCTTTGCTAGATTCACTTCACTACTATGCCACGCCTTCTTAATCCTTTTGGAGCAGTCCGGCCTCTTAGGCTCCAAATGCCCATAGGTCTCCAACCAATGCCATCCTTCGTTTGTGCATCGGCTGTCATTGACCACAACGGTCATTGGTAAAAGCAACAGCCTCATAATACGGCTCCGCCTGATGCATTACCTCTATGTTTAGTCCTTCCTAACTTACGTGAGAGCGCCGGCCTCTGAGTAAGCGATGCGTCTCTCGGCTTTCCTGTCGAGATTTTTAGTTCACACTAATGTCGGTCTCATTCGCTTTCTTGCCTATGAGCTTCCTTATATGGCACCATTCCACCACCATTAATCACTACACCATCCGCTGTAGTGTTCACATCCCCTCTATCGGGCCAATGTTTCTCTTACTGCATCAGTACCAGCTTTTAACCAATTGCTCTTCGCATTTTTCATCCTCCTTTGTGCTTCATCCTCCGTTATTTTATATTGTATTCGGCCCCTCTTCTGACCAACATCAAAAAGTAATAGTGGTCTTAATACTCCTAGCTCCGAAGTAACATCCCTGTCCTTGCTGGCTTTCCTTTACATTTTCTATTTACAGGCTTTCATTTGGATTTAGTTGCTGCTTCGCTCATCACTATCCGACATGAAAAATAGTCAATTCTTTAGCTTATGCCTGGGGTCCTTTGGCCCTACCTTCTTATTCGTATCTACTTATAGCTTCCTGTTGATAGTACCTATCGCTTTACAGCTACGTCTGTATATCACTTGTATTACTACTAGGCATTGTAAAGCAACCTAACCTTCGTCTAAGCACTGCATTGCTACAAGTTTTCTGTTTGTATTGTGGTGCCACAGCGCACACAACCATTCGACTTGACAACAGCTTTATTCCTTTAGCATATGTTTGAGGGCTCTCTGGTATTACGTCTTTATTAATATATAGTCTCGGGTTCCGAACGTTGATGCCTGTAGATCCCTAGCTTTGTCTTTATAACTCTAGTATGACGGCCAGGCCAAAAAGTATTACCCAGCATGTGGCCTACTCCCATTTCAACGTAACCGATTTCCATTACTACTAGGATGGCGTGTCACTCAAAACCATCAGATTTGCGAACGCTTTCATCCCTTCAACCCATGCCTGATGACATTTTGGCCTTGTATTCTTAGCAACATCTCCTTTTGGATTCTGATTGTTACGCACAGCTGCTTTATATCTCCATCTGTTACACGCTAGCGGTCTGCTAAGCATTAGCTAGCCTTCTAACAACTGCCTTAGCTCCCATTCCATATCAAATACTTCCATTTAGATTTTGATGTTGCATCGCCCACAGCCATCCGATTTGCATCCTTTACCTTCCTCTTCCTCAAGCTTGAGGTCCCTTCGGCCTTACATTCTGGATAACATCTACTTCTAGATTCTGTTCGTTGATGCTTCTTGCTCTCTCTCTGCAGCCGAACTCTAAGTATACCTGTTCAGGCTGGAGAATCATCTAGCCTGTGACACATACACATTTCAATTAAACAGGCTTCTATTTGAATTGCAACGCCGTATAACACAACTATCTCACTACCTGCGGTTTCGATCCTACCCCTTTGTGCTTGTGGTCCCGCTGACCTTACATGCTGATTATTATCTACTTCCGTATTCTAAATGCCATTACCTGCTGCACCCAACCTCTAGCTGTTCCACCCTGGCATGACTTTTAGGCCCTGAAGAACTAACGAGCCTGGGACGCTTTCCCATTTCATCTTTACGGCCTCCACCTGGATTGCGATGCCACGTTGCTCAAGACCATTGCCAACAGCTCCCTTACATCATTTTAGGCTTGAGGCCCCTGCGGCCTTACATTCCTACTATTAGCAATTTCTGACTTCCTCATATCCATGCGTGTCGTTTCCTAACTTAGCCTGTTTAGCCTTACTACGACTGATAAACCTCAAAGCTCCACTTGCCTGTGGCCCAATCCCTTTAACCTTAACTGACTATCCTTTGAACTTTGATGCTGTATAACCAACCAACACCACACTTGCTGAGCTTTTCATCTTTTTTTCTAATGCTCGTTGCTAGCTCGACTTTACATTTTTGGCATTAGCTCCTTCCGGATTGCATTTGTCCTTGTCCACTGCTTCTTATCTCTATCTGTTTAGCTCTAATAGCACTGATTCGTCCCAAAGAGCCACCTGGACTATGGTTTATTTACGTTTCACCATTACAGGATACTATTTCACTGTAAAACTCCACCTTAGGGTTGAACACAGCACCTTTTGGCGCCGCTGCCTCGCTTAATCCGCTACCCCTGGTCTCTTGCAGAGTTGGCTCTACAACCTTTTTCCGATTTACAATTAACCCGGCTCTCTCCATCCTGTTCTCCGCCGTCTATTTTACTTGTATTCGTTACTGTAGTAATCCACCTTGAAGTGGAACGCTTAGTAGCTTTTGGCGCTGCAGGCCATAGCAATCCGCTGCCTCACGTCCATTTTAGAGCAGACACTGCAACCGTATTCTTGCTACAGCGGTGGTAGGTAACCACATATCTTCTAGCTCCTGTCCTTAACATTAAAGGACTATAAGCAGGTGCCTTATATTAAGGTAACAAGCAACTCCTGCTCTTCAGTTAACCTGGCGGACTCAATTACTCTTTTCCATCGTCTAGTTAACGTACATGTTTCACTGCAGAAGTCCGCCTTGGAGGGGAACGCTCAGTTTTGTTAGCGCTATTGCCCATCTCATTCTGCTACCATTAGTATTGCGTAGAGGTTCGACTACAACCCTTCTCTCACCATGGCTGTAATATGCCAGCGCTGCCAATCTCGCTCCAGTTCTTAGGTTTTCTAGCCTATTGGTCCGTTTCTCATCTTACGGTAGCTTTTTCCTCCTGCTTCATAACACATCCAGCTCCAAACACCACCCTTCTTGGCCGTCTGTTGGACTTATATTTTACACTGTAGAAGTCCACTTTGGGGTATAATACTAGGTATGCTTTGGTACTGCAGCCCTTAGCACCCTGCTAGCCGAAGTCATTTTTAGCGGTGGAGTGGTCTTCGTATTCTCACTACAGCTGCAGTATGTACTCTCGGCTCTTCTTTCTCCTGTTTTCAACATTGGACTGTTATTTGTCCATGCCTTATATTACCATAGTAAGCAGCTCCTGCTTCTCAGTTAATCCGGCTCAGACCAGCATTGTTCTCTGCCGTCTGTTTGAGTTGTATTTTTACGATTGTAGTCCACGTTGGAATGAAAAGTTTAGTATCTTTTGGTAATGTAGCCTATATAATGCTGCTACCCCAAGTCCTCTACAGGGTTGACCCTTGAACCGTTTCCTCGATACAGCTTTAGTATGCAGTGCTGTCTCTTCTCATTCCATTTTTCAACATTGAATGCCTATTAGTATGTGCCTCCCCTTAGGATAGCGAGCAGCTCTTACTGCACAATTAATTCGGCACGCAGCCTTAACTTCCTCTACCGTCTTTTGGACATGAATATTTCACAGTAGAAGTCCACCCCAAAGTGGAACATTTAGTATCATTTGGCGCTGCTGCTCAAATTAATCCGCACCCCTGTGCACCTTCATAGATAGCTTTGCAACCGTTCACGGCTGTAGAATGTAGTCCCTTCTATTCTCGCTACCACTCTTAACAGTGAACGACCGTTGGGCTGTACTTTACATTACGATACCTAGCGGCTACTGCTTCGCGGTCAATCCGGCCCCTCCACCATTTTCTTTGCCATCTATTTTACAGGGATGTTCTATTTCAGAAGTCCACCTTGGGATGGAACACTTGGTCCATTTTGGCACCGGCTTTCATTTATCTGGCTGCCTGTAGTCCACCTTAATTTTGCGTCTGCAACCGTTTGCTTACTACAGCGGTAGGATGCAATCGCTTCCATCCTCTCCCTAGTTCTTAACTTTGCTGGCTTATTAGTCCATGCCACAGCTTACGGTAGCTATTAGCTACTGGTTCATAAAAATCCGGCTTCCAGCACCACTATTGTCCCCATCAGTTTGACTTGCATTTTTCGATGATGTAGCCCATCTGGAGTGGAACACATAGGATCTTTGCGCGAGGCAGCCCGTGTTCTTCTGCTACCTTACGTCCGTTTTAGAGCTGGATTCGCAACCGTTTCCTCATTACAGCTGTAGTATTTCGTCCCGTCTCATCCCACTCCAGTTTTCACCGTTGAACGCCTGTTAGTACATGCCTCTTCTTCAGATAGCGAGCTACTCCCGATTCTCAATTAACCGGAGACGCACCTTTACTCTTCTCTACCGTCTACTTGACTTCTATGCTTGGAGTGGAACTCTTAGTAGGTTTTGACGCTGCTGCCAAAATAATTCCGCCAACACCGGAGCGTTTTAGAGCTTGCTCTGCAACGGTTATTTCGCAAGAGCTGTAGTACGTAATCCGTCGATTACGACTCCAGGTTTTAAATTTGAATGTTTATTAGTATTTGCCATATCCCTAGAGAGCGCAGATCTCCCGCTTCACAATTAATCCTGCAAGCACCTTTACTCGTCTCCGCCGACCTAATAGAGTTGGACGTTCTGCAGTAGAAACAAACCTTGGAGTGAAACACTTATCGTCTTCTGGCGGCACTGCCTGTATTATTTTATTATCACTAGTCACTTCCTGAGCTGTCTCTACAACCGTTTTCTTGCTACAGACGTTGCAATTGGTGCTGTCTGTTCTTTTTCTGGTTTTCAGCTCTGTAGACCTAGCACTCCACGCCTAAGTCTAAAATTGCGCGTTTTCCTGCTTAATAACTAATCGGGCCGCCAGCAACTCACTCCCCAACCGTCTGGTTGACTTTTACATTCCACCTCGGATGTCCACCTTATAGTGGAGCACATGGGTAGCTATCGGCGACCCTGCAAATGCTATCCTGCTATTACCGGTCCCTTTCAGAGCCGGCGCCGCAACCGTTTTCTCAAAAAGCTGTAGTATTTAATAATTTCCTTTCTCACTTCTGTTTTAATGTTGTAAGCCTATCAAACCACGCCTAGTAATAAGACAGCTGACAGTTCCTTCTTCAGAAATAATCCGACTCCCAGTATCACTATCTTTTGCCGTCTATTTGGCATGTGTGCTGTACTATAGAAATCCTACTAGGAGTGCAACACCTAGTATGTTTTAGCGGTGCTGCCTATCTTTTTCTGCTATTTCAGATCACTTTCTGAGCTGGCTTTGCAACCACATTCTTGCTACAGCTGTAGTATATAGTCTTTTCGATTCTCGCTGCAACAATGCTGACACATTTTTTCTTACATAAGCACCCAGCTAATTCTAACATCCAAGTACTGAACACTTCACATTATTCCCATGTGTCTCTGTCTCGGCGTAGCAACTCCACTGGCTCTCATACATGTTCGACTATAAGCTCCACAATTGTCGACCAAAAGCTCAAGCTACATCTTAGTCGCATATTCCGCTACTTACTAGGCTTTTCTGATTCCCTAAACTCTTTTATTGGTTAACAACACCTGACGCTCCCGGTTTCCATACAGGACAACTAAATCCATTAGGATAGCATTTGTTTCACCTTCAACAAATATCCGGCCCCGTACTTGCATGAAAAGACAAATATATTGTATAACATATTTCTACATTAAATGCTTTTATGCACCACAAGGTTACCGATGGCTTGTATTTATATATTAACATTCCTGAGTTCACTTATTCGCCGAGCTTCGGAGTTGGGATGCAAACGTTTCATCCCCAAGCCAGGTGACTTCGTCAGTGCGCTGCTGGGTCCAAACTTATCCGCTGACATGTTCGTCGATTTGTGATCGATCAGCAAGGGAAGTTTGAACTGGCCTCAACCTGTGCCACGTGAACTTCACTAGTCCGCCCAACTCTGATAGATGCGGCGATCCGTAGGATGGGTTTGCCCCGGCTGTTGTTGACGTGTTGTTGATTACTCGTTTAGCCGATTACGACGGTTTCTTCTTTTTTATGGTGTTTTAGTTCCCTCCGTCTTAACGTTTGGTACACTGGAACCATCTCTATCTGTATGTTAATCAAATGTTGCGTTGAGTACCATGCTTCGACGAACTCTCCTCTGTTCCGTGTTTCACCTTTCGCTAGGACTTCTGTGTTGTATCAATCGAAGTGATGTCCTTCTTCGTCTGTATGTATTGAAATCATTGAGAGAGCGTAATGGTTCTTACAAGTTCTCTTATGCTCTTGTATTCTTGTTGACAGTTGTCGTCCTGTTTGCCCAGCATAATGCTTAGCACAATCTTAACATCGTATATTGTAAACAATATTTCGTCTTTCGTGTATTTCGGGTCCAGCTTTGGGGTTTGACAGAGTTTTCCTCAATGTGGCTGTTGGTTTGTGGGCCATTGTAAGACCGCGCCGTTTGAATAATCTTGCTGTCATCCCGGAGATGTTTTTTACATAGGGTAGGACGACTCTTTGTTGTCATCGGATTAGGCTGAGGGGTCGTAAGTTTTTTGTTTAGACATTTCCGGAGGAAGCTATGTGGATATCCATTTTACTGAAATGATCTGAACAGTGTGGCAGCGCGTACGCGCGGGCCTTACTACGACCGCACTTCGTAGCTTGTAAATGGATGCCCGTCAGTTCGCGATCAATACCAGGGTTGTTTTGAATGTACTGAGTGTATGCATGGTTGGCGTGAATAGAAGTTTGTGTTGCGTACCAGTAGAGTTCTGCTTCCTCGTTCGGGGCTTTGGTCGTGCTTGTTCAAGACCCTGCGTGCAGGGGACTAGTGTACGTGTAAATACAACAGTGGCGTCTGGGCTTGGACCATTACAATGGCATTTCATCTTCTACATCCAGAAGCCTTTTGGTGCGATCCTGCTACTAGACCTACGGAGAGTGATTGGATCCAATGGAGAACGTCTTTCACGAATTACTTGGACATACTCCAAGCAACTACTACTTACGATGAGAAGCCAAAACTGAAACTAATTCGTCACCTCTTGGGCAATGAAGGTCAACGTTATTTCGATGCGTTAGGTCTGCAGAACTTCGATACACTTACAAAGGCATTGGATGTACTCGACGAGTCATGGGGTGCACGGCCAAACATTTTCGCTGAACGCTACAAGTTCTGCTGTTTGAGGCAAGAAGATGCAGAGCCACTGGAACAATTTGTCGCTCGTTTAATTCGCTCTGTACAAACCTGTGACTACACTAGCATCCCGAAGAATAAACTTGAGAGTGTTATGCTGATGCAGCAGTTGATAACCGGTATAAAGGATAATCGTATATGCGAAAAGCTACTTTCCGAAGATCCTTCAAAACTTACCTGGGTGAGAGCCATAGAGATCGCAAGACTAATAAAAGCCGCCGTGGAACATTCGAGCCTATTCAAGTCGAGTGACATACTAGAAGTCAGTAAGATTCAGCACAAGGGTTTTCAGTCAACCTCAGAATTCGACTGTTTCGTGCTATAGATGTGGGAGTTCTCGCCACAACGCTGACTGTCAAACATGTCCGGCTCGTACAGCTGAGTGTAAAAGCTGTGCTAAACTGGGCCACTTCGCCAGATGCTGCCGCTCGCGTCGAGTCGCGTTAATTGACCAACAAAATGATGTTTCCACCTCACCGACTACACCGAATGTTATTTCTATCAGAAGACGATTACAACCAGAAACACGACGAATTGCTTCGCTGGAACCCAAGCTCCCAGCACCTGACATAAGTACCGTTACACGCTATGGGCTTAACACTTCTGTGCCAGTGACTATGGAGCTAGACTCGGCATCGCCGATAAAATTATCCCGTCCAGCATTTACGACAATTACCTGCAAGACATTCCATTACATCCTACGTCGTATAAGTTCGAATCGAACACAAATTCACGTGGGCAAATTCGGGGGTATATAATGACGAAACTCAGTTTACTCTCAGTCGCATCTGTTGTTGCTGTGTATGTTGCCTCCGGAGACAGTCCAGCCTTGCTAGTGCAAAATGCTATGGTTGCCCTCAACATAACACCATCTATCGAGCGAATGCGCATCATGACACTCAAAACATCAGTACTTAAAAGCTTATATCCCAAATTATTTACTGAGTCGATTGGCCGGATTCCATCTGCTGCTCATCGAATATGCCTTAAAAAGGACGCTAGACCGTTTTCGATTTCGCAGCCACGTCCTATTCCATTGACCAAACGTACGGTGGTAGAAAAGGCCATACAAGAGATGAGTTCCAACGATTTGACAGAGCCAGTTAACTGTTTCGAATGGGTGCATCCCATGGTCATGGTGTTAAAGAAGGACGGTACTGTGGGCATAGGCAACGACTTGAAAGCGTTAAACAGTCAGATCGAGGTCGAAAAATTCGTTCCTCCCACAGTTGACTAGTTGTTGGTCAAGATAACTGGCGCGCGATTTTTCTCAAAACTGGAACTGAGGATGGCCTTTTTCCACACGCCAATGACGCCAGAATCCAGACCACGTACGACTTTTCTGATATCTTGCACAAATGAATCTCTCCGGTTAGCTTCTTATAGCTCTTGTTTAGTAACCGCGGAGAGCTCACTTGATTGTAAAGCAGAAATCATGACTTTTTCTTCCTCGTCTTCATTCTTGTCGGAATCATCCAATGGGAGACGTGATAACTTATTTGCCATACGGTTCTCGGAGCTAGGGCGGTAGATGATTTGAAAATCATAGTTCAGTAACTGCGCATACCAGCGGTTAATCCGTAGTGGCCTGTGACCATTGGTTCCTCGGCTGAGGAGGGTAATTAGAGCAGCATGATCCGTGCGCAATGTAAATCTCCGATCAAACAGAAAAAGGTGCCATTTTTCACAGGCCCCTACACAGGCAAGGTTCTCCTTTTCACCTGCGGAATATGAAACTTTAGTAGGGAATAACTTTCTAGAAGCATATGCAATCACTTTTTTCTCACCGTTCTGAATTTGAGACAAGACTGCTCCTAAACCGAGGTTTGACGCATCCGTTGAGACGAATGTTGGGCAGTTTTCGTCGAAAATGGCCAGCATTGGGTAAGACCAGGCGTCTTTTAATTTCTTCAAAGGCCGACTGCTGCGAACAGTCCCAATCGAACGTAGCTTTTTCTTTTGTCAGCATTCTCAATGGCTCCGCTATAGTTGCAAAATCGGGCAAATAGCGCAAGTTGTACGAGCATAAACCGAGAAAGTGCTTAACCTCGGATGTATTCTTCGGTACAGGGGCTTCCGTGATAGCTCGGGTATTAGCTGTGCATGGCCAAATTCCACCAGCTGATAAGACGTACCCAAGAAACTCGACATCCGTAGCACAAAATACACACTTTTCCAGGTTTAGCCGAAGATCTAGGCTCTCCAATCGCTGCAACACGGCGCGCAGTCTTGAGTCGTGCTCATCTCTTGATTTCCCGAAAACGCATATATCATCCATGTAAGCGATCTGTCCTGGTAGATCTGCTAGTGAGTGATTCATAAACTTCTGCCAAGCTGCTGGAGCGGAGCTAAGTCCCATCGGCAAGACTTTGTACTGGAATAGACTACTCGATGTCAGAAAAGCCGTAAGTGGTCTGGATTCTGGTGTCATTGGCATGTGGAAAAAGGCCTTCCTCAGGTCTAGTTTTGAGAAAAATCGCGCGCCAGTTATCTTGACCAACAACTAGTCAACTGTGGGAGGAACGAATTTTTCGACGGCGATCTGACTGTTTAACGCTTTCAAGTCGTTGCATATGCCCACAGTACCGTCCTTCTTTAACACCATGACCATGGGATGCACCCATTCGAAACAGTTAACTGGCTCTGTCAAATCGTTGGAACTCATCTCTTGTATGGCCTTTTCTACCACCGTACGTTTGGTCAATGGAATAGGACGTGGCTGCGAAATCGAAAACGGTTTAGAGTCCTTTTTAAGGCATATTCGATGAGCAGCAGATGGAATCCGGCCAATCGACTCAGCAAATAATTTGGGATATAAGCTTTTAAGTACTGATGTTTTGATTGTCATGATGCGCATTCGCTCGATAGATGGTGTTATGTTGAGGGCAACCATAGCATTTCGCCCCAGCAAGGCTGGACTGTCTTCGGAGGCAACATACACAGCTACATCAGATGCGACTGAGAGTAAACTGATTTTCGTCATTATATATCCCCGAATTTGCACACGTGAATTTGTGTACGATTCGAATTTATACGACGTAGGATGTAATGGAATGTCTTTCAGGTAATTGTCGTAAATGCTGGACGGGATAATTGTTATCGGCGATGCCGAGTCTAGCTCCATAGTCACTGGTACAGAAGTGTTAAGCCCATGGAGTGTAACGGTACGTATGTCAGGAGCAGGGAGCTTGGGTTCCAGCGAAGCAATTCGTCTTGTTTCTGGTTGTAATCGTCTTCTGATAGAAAAAAGATTCGGTGTAGTCGGTGAGGTGGAAACATCATTTTGTTGGTCAATTAACGCGACTCGACGCGAGCGGCAGCATCTGGGCGAAGTGGCCCAGTTTACCACAGCTCTCTTACCACTCAGCTCGTACCGAGGCCGGGACATGTTTGACAGACAGCTCTTTGTGGCGAGAGAACTCCCCACAATATTATACGACGAACAGTCGAAATTCTGAGGTTGACTGGAACCCCATGTGCTGAATCCTTACTGACTTCTAGCATATCACTCGACTTGAATAGGGCTCGAATGTTCAACGGCCGCTTTTATTAGTTCCTTGCGATCTCCTATGGCCTCTACCCAGGTAAGTTTTGACGGATCTTCGAGAAAGTAGCTTTTCGCGTATACGATTATCCCTCTATACCGGTTATCAACTGCCTGCGTCCAGCATAACACTCTCAAGTTCTATTCTTCGGGATGCTAGTAGTAGTCACAGGTTTTACAGACGAATTAAAGAGCGACAAATTGTTCCAGTGGCTCCCTGCTTCTCTCTGCCTCAAACAGCAGAAATTGTAGCGTTCAGCGAAAATGTTTGGCCGTGCACCCCATGACTGATCGAGTACATCCAATGCCTTTGTAAGTGTGTCGAATTTCTGCAGATCTAACGCATCGAAATAACGTTGACCTTCATTGCCCAACAGGTGACGAAGTAGTTTCAGTTTTTGCTTCTCATCGTAAGTAGTAGTTGCTGGGAGTAGGTCCAAGTAATTCGTGAAAGACGTTCTCCATTGGATCCAATCACTCTCCGTAGGTCTAGTAGCAGGATCGCACCAAAAGGCTTCTGGAGGTAGTAGGTGAAATGCCATTGTAATGGTCCACAGCCCAGACGCCACTGTTGTATCTACACGTACACTAGTCCCCTGCACGCAGGGTCTTGAACAAACACGACCAAAGCCCCGAACGAGGAAGCAGAACTCTACAGGTACGCAACACAAACTTCTATTGACGCCAACGGTACATGCACTCAGTATATTCAAAACAACCCTTGTATTGATCGCGAACGGACAGGCATCCAATCACAAGCTACGAAGTGCGGTCGTGGTAAGGCCCGCGCGTACGCGCTGCCACACAAACATATATCACTAATCCCAGCAGGTTTAATACTGCTAATAAGACTAAGTGCTTATCAGCGGGGAACTCATGGTTGACGACTGGATGCGTGCAGTTCTTTAGTTCGTAATGATTAGGTGGACATAAAACTTGATTAGATTGACCACACCGACTATCCAGATGCACATGCCGAACCATTCTATTATATTACGTAACACGACGCACTATCTGCATCCATTGGGGAAACAAGATGGTCATCCTTGACTGAATGCAACCCAGAGATAATACCTTTAACCAACAATACTCGTTCGGCGGAAGGTGTTACCGACAAATAGATGGAGTTGAGATGAGGTCCGCCTTAAGTCCACTCCCCGTCGATTGCTTATTTACGAAAATTGTGCGCAGACCTACCCAGAACCAACTCCCTTCTCTTCATTCCTGTCGGCGTTATAAGGACGACACCTTCACCGTGTGCAACTTCCCCATTGGTCACTTGCAAATACTTATCCACTTTAACAGTGCCCATTTATCGTTAAACTTTACTTGTGAGGTAGGGAATGGTGGTTAAGTCCCGCTTTTGAATGTGTTACTGCGGCGGAGAGCAGACGGATCGCTCGAGAGGGGGTCTTCCGGAAGATAACCTGGGTTGATCCGTACACTAACTCCCTTAGTTATGTGCCCATGGAATGCAAACAAGATCATGTGAGCTCTTCATACTGTCGCGCCGCAAGAACCTGCAGCGCAGAAACTTTAGATGTCGAGAAGGATTCAACTGTCACGAAGCAAAAAGCCAATGGGTATCCCACGACGTTTATCAGAAGACATTCTGCTATTTGTGATCATCGGAAGACAACACCGACCGTAAAGAAGTGGGACATTTTCATTCCAGTTCCTTTCGACGAGTTACTGTACAGAAGGGT
>OX104062.1:51032904-51114197 GCA_944474145.2 Dicrocoelium dendriticum
TTTTGCTAGGTTGTACGTAGTTGTGCCTGGGATGGATACGATTGGGCTTGGTGGTACATCGTCTTTATGCACATTTGGAGGCCCGTAGAATTGTGCTATGTTCAGATCGTGGGCCATCATTCTAGCACGGTCTTCCTTTGTGACCTGGTTCTGCTCCTGGAGCAATTTTAACGTTTTGTTTATGCTGTTTGTCAGTCGCGTTGTTGGATCGTTTTAGATGCGGCGGGAGGTAGTTGTGTCACTCAGAACCTGTTTCGCTTTCTTAGCGTAATCCTCCTAAACTAATAAAACCGCCACGCGCCCCTTGTCCGCAAATAAAATGACAGTGGATTCATCGGCTTTCAAAGTTTATTACATCCCTTTCTTGTTGAGATAAGGAATTATGCTGTTTGCTACGTGTTACGATTGGAATAATTATTTCTTAGTTGGTTCTGCGTATCATCGTCAAACCCGCTGGACTGGATCGCGCTTTGGAATCCGAATAGGAACTCTGTAGTCAAAGCATCGTTAAAATGTAGTTGAGCCCTTTGATGTGGACATGTTTATCTGCTAGGAAACAAGAATACAAAAACATAAGAGAACTTGTAAGAACCATTACGCTCTCTCAATGATTTCAATACATACAGACGAAGTAAGACATCACTTCGATTGATACAACACAGAAGTCCTAGCGAAAGGTGAAACACGGAACAGAGGAGAGTTCGTCGAAGCATGGTACTCAACGCAACATTTGATTAACATACAGATAGAGATGGTTCCAGTGTACCAAACGTTAAGACGGAGGGAACTAAAACACCATAAAAAAGAAGAAACCGTCGTAATCGGCTAAACGAGTAATCAACAACACGTCAACAACAGCCGGGGCAAACCCATCCTACGGATCGCCGCATCTATCAGAGTTGGGCGGACTAGTGAAGGTCACGTGGCACAGGTTGAGGCCAGTTCAAACTTCCCTTGCTGATCGATCACAAATCGACGAACATGTCAGCGGATAAGTTTGGACCCAGCAGCGCGCTGACGAAGTCACCTGGCTTGGGGATGAAACGTTTGCATCCCAAATCCGAAGCTCGGCGAACAAGTGAACTCAGGAACGATCGACCCGGGCTACTAGTGCATCAAGTCATTTTGAATATATTAACGGAGTTCTGTTTAATTTCTACGGCTGTTTGCTGGGTCCGTTTTTCTTTTCTTTTTTATATTAAAGAATAACATTATATGCACGGAACACCATTGACGCCATACTTGCGACTTCCATCTGACTATGGAAGCAACACAGAACAATTAATCCAGCTGCACTTTGCAATCCCGACAACTAAAATAAATCGTAAAAATAAGCAAATATATTCAATCAACTTGAGTCTTCCGACTTTAACAGCTCCAACCACTTGCGGTTGACTCAGAACAAGAAAAGCACCCAGCCACAGGACAAAGGTTGGCGAAACATGACTGCAAATAACCGCGGAAATAATCGGTTAGATGCAACATTGTCAAAGCCAGATCGCCTCCATGGGCTTGCCTCGCATAGTCAAGAATAAAATTTTATTTATTTATTTAGTGTTTCAGGACGTGGTGGGTTTCTGCCTGGCAATTATTCACACTACAAAAGTCACAACTGTCGGTTTAACAACACTGCGAAGTGGCAGTTTGGACTCGCCGCTCAATTAGGTCACTGCTTCAACCGCGTATTGGCAGATAGACCGATAGCAAATTTCACGAGCTTGTTGCACTTATCTGCTCTCGTACGACTACGCCTACACATCTGATCAGTGACATGCCGCTACCCTTAAAACCTTTTTGCAGCTTTTTCCGCAAGAATCACTCACCTGACCGGTACTGTATACACCACGTCATCGGACTCGTCCTTCGCCAACATACTCCCCTTTAATGCTCTAATTTTTGTCTCTACATCCCTCATTCTGTGAGGATAGACTATATTCAATCTTTGGGCCACGTGGGTCCACACCACTTACTACGTCTGTACTACTACCGCTCTTGGTCCTGCTACTCACGCTATCATATACATTATTGCACTGTGCCGATCCTGCCCAAAAGACCTGCCTCGTTTTGTTAGGAAAAAAATATTTATTTCCGTACCTCGCTTTATCTGCCAACTGTTCCTCTCCAACCCACCGAAGGAGCCAGCCTCGGTGACCCTTCCACAGTTTGTTCTAGAGCTCTCATGCCCGAGTCCTTCAGAAGCACAGTCTCAGAGGCACTGCCCTCACTAGCACGGCTAGTTATCCGTACATATTTGAAACAGGTCACCGAACATTTCTTGTGGCCATGCGTAAACAAAGCTGTTCGTACCTGGGCTCCTGCCTGCCTTCAGTGCCAGCGTTCAACATTCATCCTCACCCGCAGTCCTGTTTGATCATTTCGCACATAGTCTCTCGGTGCTCGAATGCACACTTAGGAATGGTAGGTTACTTGCTTCCCTCGCACAGATTCGTATATATACTTAAATGTGTCAATAGATACACCAGCTGGCCAGAGGTCATTCGCATAACAGACTGCACAGCTGAGAATGTTATCCGGGTCTACGTAGATCAGTGGGACGCGCATTACGGTTGTCTACCTTCCATTACAACTGACAGAAGAACGTTTTGCGAATATTCACAATTCAATACTTTTGGCAACCTTTTAGGCTGTCGCCGCGTTCATTCCACAGCGGATCACCCAACATCCAACGGTTTAGTCGAAGGCTTCCATAGATAGCTAAATTCCTCGCTGTGCGCCTCCTTTGACCCAAACTAGAAAATAAACGCTTTGCTCGTATCCGTAAGCATTCTCTGTAACATCAAAGCTGGCTGGCAATGTGCACCAGCAGGGCTGATTTAGTGCACAAAGCTTAAGATGCCAGGAGAATTCGTTTCGACATTCACATTGTCGGGCATGCCTCCGCCTAACTTTGCGTCCTCCCTAGCTCAACACAGGAGCTCACTATACCTTCCACCGCCCGTGAGCAGACAAGTGATTCGCAAATCCACAGCAGTCTCTGTATTTGCACTCACGTCTTCCTACACACCGACGCAGTGTGAAGGCTTCTCCAGCCTACCTTCACTGGTCTTTTCAAATTCCTGCAGCGGACTCCGTAATATTTCACTTAAGACTTAAGACTTTAGAATGGTAACCGGAAATGGTGCCGTCGACCGCTTCAAGGTGGCTTTCTTTGACCAACCATTTGTAACGCATCCTGAAGTTATCATACTGTAACCCGCAATGGCGGTGACTTTCCGAGCAATGGAAAGCCCGTAACCACCCGTTCCCCTTGATGCTACACCTACACCGACTAAACCACTGGAAATCGACCGACACTTTAGACAGGATAAAAATCTAGTCCATTTTACTGATGCCGTAATAGTTCGCTATCACCAGTAACACGTCGTTTTTGTCTTGAGTGGTGATCGTGTGCCGCGTTCGCAAAGGTTTTGCAAGAGAGCCACATAAGACCCAAACCTTTAGAAAACCTAAAAAACGCGTTTTTCTTCATCATGCATGCAATGTTGCCTCTCCTGCGTGAAGCCACTCTGCTGCTGTTTGCCAAACCCTCTGAATTATACCTTTCCGAAATTTAGCCACTGGAATTACCAAAGCAACCTACGAGTAACTCAACAATCTTCTTAACCCAAACACTGAATGACTGCATAATCGGCGCAAGGCCCTTTTTGGCCCAAGGAACAATCCAGCACCATTGACCGCGGACAGCCTAGAACGGATTGGTCCATAAACGCCAAGCTGCAGGTTGCCGACGAGGACGCCGGAGTTCTTCGTGGAACCTGGACGCACGGATTTCCCTGTGAGACGAGAAGAGGAAACTAAAGTTTAGATGATTAGGTGACATTTCCCAAGCGCACCGTCGGGTCTGCAGCTGAGGAAATGGGCTATCGGCATTTTTCTGGATTAGCCAGGTTTTTCATTTCGAGCAGCCCATCGTGACGGCCCACCGATGATGCACTCTTATCCACACGTTCATCATGACTGTAGTAACCAAAAGCCTGGAAGTGGCAAACGTTGATAAACCTTCCACTTTGGAAGCCTTGATTCCAGTTCATGCGACTAATAGCGCCAAGCCTACCTCCCGTTTTCCTTCACTAACTGCTCCAACGAAAGCTTCCCTACCTAAGCTTTTTAGGCGGAGGGCCTTTTAGTGTACCGGAAAGCACGCGATTTCAGTATTTTGCAACTTTGGATTTTACCGTTGTCAACTTTCGAAAGTTTCATTTGTTTTTACTGACGGCTCTTCCGCTGACACAACGTGTTATGGTGAGTAGCATGCTGCACCGTTTTTCTTTTTGGTTGATTCGCTTCATAGTTTTGTAGCCTGCACAATACACGTTGGCCTTATTCGCCTCCAACTTCTATACTGTCCCGTATTTGCGAAGCCCCTTACGTGTCATTGTTTGCCGAATAGTTTCCTAGGAGCCACTCAATACGTTACCAATTGGCTTTATCGGGCTATGCCTACTGCTTATATGTTGGCTGAAAAGCCTTCCGTCAAAACAACGTCAAATCAAAACTTGCAAGATTCATTGAGCGTCTCAAATATTTTAAAATTTTATAAGTTAAAATAGCTGCCTAACATGATTTAAGCATTGTTATCGCGCTTTTGCATAATTTGGTCGTTACAGTTGGTATTATAGAGCAAGGTATACGGTTATTGCCTATACGTATACGTTAGCGGATTTAAAAAGTGCGCCTAGCTGAATTTACCTAGTAAGAGGAAAGAAGAGGTGTTCCGGTAGCGCATGTCCCTAACTCTGGAGGCGGAATGCTGGAAGTATGGTGTGCATATAAACAAATGTGTTTAGCAAGCGACAGGCACAATGCTTAATTTTTCTGGATAGTAATAAAATTACTATTTTCAAAATATTTATACATCAAGGGAAAATCTTCTGGTCACTACAAGGTTGTTCTAAGGGACCGTTGTGGCTTCTTGTTCTCTAGATATATGCTTAGTTTGGCTGTTTTGTACTGAGATATTAATAAGCTCTAGTTCAACTTTAAATGGGTACGGAAAGCAGGAAGAGCCCTTTAACGTTCCATCTTCGATACCGTAGTTGCGTCCCAGGGAATGCGCTGGATTAGTCCCCCAAATGAGTTAGCCCGACACACACGATTCACATGGTCAACAAAACCATGCCTACTTGCCCTGCGCTAGCTGCCCTCTTTGTGTCGGGTAAGTGCATAAAATTAAACAAAAGGATACATTGGAAGGACAAGCATGGCAAGTTACAAAAGCAATTTGCGATGTAAGTTATAACGCGGCAAGGTAAAGTATACCGTAATAGACAAGTAAAATCCTACGGCATGAAGGTTAATATGTTAAAATGCAGACTGTGGGTATCAAGTACATGGTTAGATGCCTTCACCTTCGGTGCAACTACAAGTTCAGCGAGCAGCGCGTTCCAGTTACCTATGACTATGCGCAACAACCGAAAGCTGCTCCAACCTCGTCAGATTGGGATGTGCAACGTCAATGGGTGACCAAGAATGGGTGGCACTCCAGCTGCATAAAAGTATTCCTAAAGAAACTCCAAGTAGTAAAAGAGTGATGTGTTAAATGTGCATTACATGAATCGTTGAAATTTTTAACATTTGTCCTATAACAAATGACATGTGGTTACAAATGCAGCTGAATAGGTAATATTCCATTGAAAGCGTAGTGCTAAGTGTACTTTTAAGGAACGATGTGTGTGTAAAGTACTTGGTTGCCCTAAATATTTATAATGGGCGCAGTCCAGGTGCTCTGCTTGTCTGCGGCGCAGGGTAAACTGGTAATGTAATCAGTAGGATAAGTGAAAATTGCCCCGCAACAGTCGGCCTAAGGGGAGATTAAGTATAAGCTTCGGGATACATCCGACATGGGTAAGGAATGAGAATGGAATGAAAACGGCTTGACATGTAAACGTAGTAACAAAATTACGACTGCATTAGAAAATTCTTTGTGTGGTGTTGAAGGTTAAAGTATGCATGTGTTAAACTGGGCGGCTAAAGGTTTAAGGACAGGGTTACGAAGTACGTATTGCTGGTTGCTATGACAGTACCGATAACTGAGTGGGCGTTTAGTACTAATTTCTGAAAAAGAACAGGTTACGAATAAATTTGCTAGAAAGATGTCAGGGAACCAAAGCAATGTTTTTAACTTATTAACACTCCTTAAAAATTTGTTTGAAAATGTACTGTGTTACTCTGTGATTGTGTCAACAAAGGAAGTGGTACTCTACAAGAAAATGAGGCATTTGTTTGGTTTGTTTAATGCAAGATGGAAAGAAAGCGGAAGTAAGTACTTCTAAACTTTTAGCTTTTGGTGTATAGCGCAAAAGTTTCCTAAGTCAATAAGGTTCACGTTGCAACTGCAAGGGAAAACTGATTTCTATTCCATTTTCATATATTCCCTCACAGATTGGATGAAGTAAATAAAAAATAACTGGCTTTATGCGAGTCGAGGCAGAACGCTGAAAGTATGCTCAGCTGGGTAAATAAATAAATAACTATACCACAGTCGAATGAACAAGGCACAAAAGTAGGGGCTGGAGCAAATGGTTGTCAATGCCACAGAAACAAAATA
Source organism: Dicrocoelium dendriticum (assembly GCA_944474145.2). NCBI lineage: Eukaryota > Metazoa > Platyhelminthes > Trematoda > Plagiorchiida > Dicrocoeliidae > Dicrocoelium > Dicrocoelium dendriticum. The sequence continues at coordinate 51,039,473 of OX104062.1, forward strand.
TGCGTATATGCACAAAACGACAGAGGTAAGTGTTTACCAGTTAGGTTGTTCGTAGCGTGGTACGTACTCGGAATCAAAAAATCTGGCTGGGATGATAAACATGTTCAGTGGAGTCAGTTAAAGAAGTAGCGCTAAACCACGGTAAAACCTGTGTTCCCTTTATAGAAAACCAGACGGCGTATTCGAATAATTCCGGAGGTTGATTTCCAATATTCCATTTGCGAAGGAACCTGATGGAATATTTTATGAGCTGTATTGCACGAAAGGGTGATGATTTGTTCGTATGTTCTTGTGCTACTAAGTTTGGTTAACGTGACCATTGCGCGTGTTAAGCAGTGGGTAGTGACGTTATTTTGGTGCCGGGTCACATCCGCCTGGTCGCAAGTTTGTTAAGCGGACATTTGGGGCTTTCTATAAAGAAAACGCTTGCAAGACGAAAATGCACCACAACCTGACATATTGCAGTTGCCCACAATTTGAATAGCAGCAATCCACTGGCAACGCAACTTAATGCTCGATGTTCCGCGGGGCTAATGGCAGTCGTGGTGCACAAATTTTGTCTTTCGCTGAGAAAAATGCTAAGACAGGTGTCACCAGTATTGTTTGGAACCGGCAGTAGCAAGTCTGCAAGAACATCTGAATAATGAGAGTCGCATATTGCCTACCTCATATAATTGTCCGAGCAGATAACCAAAAGCGGTATTTTAATGACAGACAAACTTAACCATAACCAGGTATCAACCATCGCTTTCACTTGCACATATAAAACGCGGTCATCCGTGTACGCGGTTTACACTTCAATGTAGAAATGCAGAGTTGGTAAATGCAAAATACAACAATAAGTAAACTTTTGTGCCGTAAGGGTAAGCTAAACAATGCAATATCATTATATTTTCTATCTTCAGTGCATTAATCTGCAGATATAGGCGCAACTTTGTCGTACGTGGGTTTTTCCGCACGAAACTTAACAAATTACTTTTGATGAAGTAAGTAAATGGAATCAGTGCATAAATAAAATAAGATTTTTTAATGAGTTACATAGAGCAAATTGGTCTGGCTAACAGACCATTGGCGAGTAACGTTTTGATCGATGGAAAAAATTAGGCACGGAAAGGACAGGAGGAAAGTTGTTGTAGTGCATGTTGTGCCAGTGTATTGGCAAAAACTACAATACCGAGCGACGCAGAGAGCCAGCGAAGGATGTAAGCGAAGACGGGTTACAGCGGTGCAGGGAATCTAAACATTAAAAACGTGAAAGATTTGTATGGGTATCAGGCAAAAATAACAACCTGCATGTCAGCAATATTCAAAATCATTTCAGTGTACAAAAAAATAAATTCCTTTACTATTTTACAAAGATTAGGCAATAAAAGAACTATGTACATCATTATATACGCACAATAACGCATTAAACCAAGCACTTGGCGTGACACACTTCCGATTTCGCATGCAATGCTTTCAAGCTAGGGAGGATACGAACGCTGCTTTGCCGTCCCTGACACTCTCATTGGTCATAGGACGTTTGCCAATGAGACACCGGTTGGAAGCCCCCAGCATAAACGACAGACAGTATAATAAAAGCGGTTAAACACCAACCTCTGGGATGCCTTCATGCCCAACTTAATTAAACCTCAATGCTTGGTATCCAAGCTGAAGCTGTCCAAAAGGAAACTTGTAATGCTTGTCAAAGGAGCAGATCCCAGCTACCGCAGGATCCGTAGCTTACGCCGTAACCAGTGCAGACAGCCATACTAAACAGCACATGAAGCGGTCTATACTTAGTGATCGCTAGCGGCCATCTGGTGGTGGCCACTTCAACGGCCTAAACACGGTGCCGTAGACAGGCAATCCATTAACTGGTATTTCGCAGTCCCTAAGGTCTGGGGGAGTGAGGCGAACCTGCATTTGCGTTTGGTCAGGCATGCGGCGTGGCTTGGCTACTTCATACCATAGCCAGAATCAAAACTGGCTGCGAGGCGGTTGGACAATTTTGTGCGATTGTTATGGCAACGGTCGTGGGGACATTGTTCCCATTGAAGTTGGTAGACCAACCTGGAGCTAAACAAGAGAAGCTTTAGTTTTGCATACTACTATCACAGTTGCTGCCTAACAGCAAAATAAGAGGAATCCAAGTGTGGTGATGGCGCAAATTTAGTGAGCATTTTTTGTCTCTACATCCATGGGCTGCCTTGGTAACCAGTTTTTGCTTTAGTTTCTCCATGTATTACGTTATTTTAAGGTCATAGTAAGGAAGTGGGTCCTAAACATTCATGGGATAATTTGGCTTCACTTCCATATTGTATGGTATATTTGTTGCGAGTCTGATAGGTGGCTCTCCGAATGGTACCATTAGTAGTACAATATATGCAGGTGGAACCTCCATACAACGCACACGGACGCTAACGTTACCCCCACCAATCTGGCTTTACTCAAAAAAGGAAAATTTGAAGGGGCTACAATGACTACATTTTCTCATATGATACATCGTCCTGCTAGGAAAAGCGCAAGTCTGCTAACTGGTTGCGACGCACGCAGTTAACTCCGGTACTCCAGGTGAGTACTTGGAACAGACAAACACAGTTGTCTCAACCAAGGGTGTTCCTGCAATGTGTTCGCAATTTGTATACAAATGCAACCGCGCCCACTAATCCTGCTACGGACCGCTCTATGCTTACAATGCGTATGCAATGCTCGTTGGAATACCATATCAGAACAGTAAGTTCATTGGTTATTTTAATCTTATTAGACACGTGTAACTGAAGCGTGAATATCATGTTGAATGGCAGGATGGACATGCACCTACATCCTTGAACTAACAGCAGATCCATGTTTACTGAAGCGGTAACTGATTTCCGATGTGGTCCTTAGGTTTTGAGAAAAACATATAATTAATACTTCTGCGTCATTGTCACACTGGAGCCATCCTATTCGGAACCATGGCTGCAAATCCGCTAATGGTCTTACCTACTCAGCGAACCTGACTATAGTATAAAACCCGCTGACTAACTGAGCAGTACGTAGCTACACTATACACATGCGCCTACGGCCATCCGAAACAACAAAGCAGGAGAATTTTTTAGATGTAAAGGGTTTAAACTATCTAATTGTGTACAGGTCCTAGCTTTACGTCCTTCATAAAAAGTAGTGCAGTTTCTGTTCGCCGCACACAGCCTTCATGATGAGGAGCATTACATAAACGAAAGGGCATGCGGATCGATTTTCCAGATTGCTCGCAGTGGCACGATTACACTATGCATACTGTACCACACAGGGCCAGGTAGGCCAGCGTGCATAGAATGCAACCATTCAGTACACTTCTTCGCGTATAAGGGTTCCGTTCTGACAGCCTGCAAGTGTTGCAGCCACAACAACAACCACTAGTCCGCTTCTTGTTGTCCATCACTCGGATTTCATTACGCTCGCGTGGTGGCTAAGCCTTTTGCTCAAGATTGGTAACATGCCCAATCACGTGTTAAATGAATAAATAAATAAATAAATAGTTTATTCTCGTCATTGCGAGGCACACCATCGAGGGCGTGATCATGGTAATACAGACAAGTGTAATCGGCAAGTACATAAATTAATACATTTTGACAAACAGCATGGGAATGTATCTGTGTATTGACATGAAAATGTATGTTTAACTGTGTATCAGGAAGGGGCCATGCTGTGTGAGTAGGTAAATGTGACTCGTGATGTGTGAATGATCTCCGGAAAAGGGAAGAGGCAGTAACTTTATTTGGTGGCGAGTCCCATTCGCTAGGTTACAGTGCTGTTAAACAAATATCTGTGGCTTTTATAGGAAGAAAGCTTGTCAGGCGAAATTCCACCACGTCCTGGAACACTGCCGCCGAGCGCATTGCTTGAACGGGATTTACCCGAGACACCCAGCTAGCACCACGAGGAGGTTGTTCTGCCGACACGCCCATTAGATGTTCACCCTTCAGCATGAACGCCACGGCTTTCCTACATGCGCGCATTGGTGCAGCACGGAAGGTGCTGGTAGTTTTAAACCAGAGCATATTTTTGAACGGCTGACTTGTCTAAACTTACCTGCAGGCTTGTAGTAGGCTTGCGTTTTTGCTGCACAATTAGCTTTGTTTTTCGGTCGCCTATCTCTTGATCGCAATCGGTGTGCCACCACACTTCTATGGTGTCGGTTGTGAGCAGCCAATGCGAGACATAATACGTGATTGGTTTTTCCAATCAGGTGTAAGGATGTTCCACTAAAACGCTAGCAAAGTGCCATCTAAGTGTGTGATAATAAGAAGCGGATTGGTTGATTATGTTGAGGCTGCCACACTTGCAGGCTGTTGGAAAGGAACCGTTCAAGGCTTACGGGTGGAGTGTACGGCTGCCTTGTCCGATTGCCAATCAGGTCAAACGTGATACAGTATGCGTAGTGTAATCACGCCTATGCGAGCAAAATGGGGAATCGATCCGGATGCCATTTCATTTAGGAAATACATGTGATAGTTAAGTTAGTGTGAAGTAATCAGCAAAGATGCAGTACTTCATATGAAGGTGGTAAAGCTAGGACTAGTTCGCACATAGAAACTTTTAAGCCTTTACAGCTACAAGGCTTCTGTGCAGTGTTGTTTAAGTTGGCCGTGCACTCCTGTGACTAGTGTAGATAAGTATTGCTCAGCTAGTCGGCATTTTGTTTACTAAGGTGAAGTTCGCTGGGCAGCTATCACCATCAGTGGATTTGTAGCCATTGGTCCAACAAGGATGGCTCGCAGTTTGAAGGAAACACAACAGTTGTGAATGTAATTTCGTCCTTGCATTATAGCACCACTTCCGGTATCAGATACTGCTTAATAAACGATGGAAATGCCGTTATTTGAAGGTCGTAGATGCAAGCCAATCCACCTTTGCAACATGATATTTACACTGGATTTCCAAGTGATTTATAAGATTGAAATGCGGCATGACCCAACGGCACTGATATGAGTAGACAGCATGCATTGCGTACGCATTATAACATAGGGATTGGAAAAATTTTCACCTCCAATTACGCCTCCGGACTTACCTACTTTCCTAAAGCAATATATTTTTAAGCACTTGCCAAATCGAGAAAGAGAACTGTCACGCCGTGCACGCATGACCGCTGCTAAGAATAGATGAAACAGTAATCCATAGTAGGATTAGTCAGCGCGTTTGCATTTGCATACAATTGCGAACACATTGCAGGAACACCCTTGGTTGAGACAACTGTGTTTGTCTGTTCCAAGTACTCACCTGGAGTACCGGAGTTAACTGCGTGCGTCGCAACCAGTTAGCAGACTTGCGCTTTTCCTAGCAGGACGATGTGTCATATGAGAAAATGTAGTCATTGTAGCCCCTTCAAATTTTCCTTTTTTGAGTAAAGCCAGATTGGTGGGGGTAACGTTAGCGTCCGTGTGCGTTGTATGGAGGTTCCACCTGCATATCTTGTACTACTAATGGTACCATTCGGAGAGCCACCTATCAGACTCGCAACAAATATACCATACAATATGGAAGTGAAGCCAAATTATCCCATGAATGTTTAGGACCCACTTCCTTACTATGACCTTAAAATAACGTAATACATGGAGAAACTAAAGCAAAAACTGGTTACCAAGGCAGCCCATGGATGTAGAGACAAAAAATGCTCACTAAATTTGCGCCATCACCACACTTGGATTCCTCTTATTTTGCTGTTAGGCAGCAACTGTGATAGTAGTATGCAAAACTAAAGCTTCTCTTGTTTAGCTCCAGGTTGGTCTACCAACTTCAATGGGAACAATGTCCCCACGACCGTTGCCATAACAATCGCACAAAATTGTCCAACCGCCTCGCAGCCAGTTTTGATTCTGGCTATGGTATGAAGTAGCCAAGCCACGCCGCATGCCTGACCAAACGCAAATGCAGGTTCGCCTCACTCCCCCAGACCTCAGGGACTGCGAAATACCAGTTAATGGATTGCCTGTCTACGGCACCGTGTTTAGGCCGTTGAAGTGGCCACCACCAGATGGCCGCTAGCGATCACTAAGTATAGACCGCTTCATGTGCTGTTTAGTATGGCTGTCTGCACTGGTTACGGCGTAAGCTACGGATCCTGTGGTAGCTGGGATCTGCTCCTTTGACAAGCATTACAAGTTTCCTATTGGACAGCTTCAGCTTGGATACCAAGCATTGAGGTTTAATTAAGTTGGGCATGAAGGCATCCCAGAGGTTGGTGTTTAACCGCTTTTATTATACTGTCTGTCGTTTATGCTGGGGGCTTCCAACCGGTGTCTCATTGGCAAACGTCCTATGACCAATGCGAGTGTCAGGGACGGCAAAGCAGCGTTCGTATCCTCCCTAGCTTGAAAGCATTGCATGCGAAATCGGAAGTGTGTCACGCTAAAGGCTTGTTACAATTCCTATACGTGTCATTGATATGGTTTAACTATATGTTTGTTTGTGGCTCAGTTTTGTCCAAACACGTGATGCGACTGGTGTAATTGGTCCACCTTGTACGTAAGGCATGCATTTTTAAGGGCAGGTATTTTGGTTTGGGCGGTGGACGATATAATTTTGCACGCGATTTGCGATTCTATGGCTGGCTTGGCATTGGTGTAGCCGAAGGTTTTAGTGTACCTTCCAACACTCGTGCATATGACGTTACTCTATCCGGATAGGAAAGTAGTTTTCGAGGCTTGGCCGCGTATGTTTGGGCGGTATGAATGGCTTAGGATTATAGCGACAAAGTTGGCCTTCGTAACCGAACTGCAGGTTTGAAGTTGCTTAGGTAGCGTTATAGGGAACCAACTTGCGCGGCGGTCTGCTGAGGGGGCTAGAGCCCAATTTTTTACAAGGGGAGCAAGCCCCGCTTTGTTACAGCAGGCATTGCTTGCACTCATGGTGCACGCAGTACACCGGCTTGCTGGTCCCTGAATCAAATGAGTTCCTGCCACCAGGCTGTCGGAATTTTTCATCGACTGGTCTGTAAGCACATGCATAGGCGCTGGTGTGACCCGGACGTAAGGACAACTGACACTCAAGTCGGTGCGCATCAGCTGAATTCGTATCCTGTACCCAGTTCAGTGATTTGTTCACACATGGGAGTCACTGCCTCGTTGCTCATCATATTTGTTTGTCCACTTCACCGCCTCTTCTCCAGTAAATGTAGTTGGATGGCACAGCATACAGGCGAGCAACCCCACAGTTTCTTCCTTTGGTAGTTGTACCTGCAAAGCCCACTATTCCGCAACGTCGCTAACGCTGAAGTTCCTACCGAACGTCTGTGAACACGTGGTCCACAATCGCAGGAGCAGTACAACGGTATATAGCGGGTTAAAGGAATAACGCTTGACACGTCCCGTAGCATGCCCGTACTGAACAGGAAGAGTAACTAATGAACGTAACAATAAATTGGAATATGATATGTTTAGAAGATATATTTACATGGTAACTGGTATACGTCTATTTAGTTGCAACTAATCCTTCCCCACGAGTGACATATTGGGCATGAAGTGGGAAATTCGAGAACAATTTCATAAAGAAAACTCCTATATATTTGCAAACAAGAACATCAGAAAACCAATGTCGTGGGATGACACTAATAGGACGACCTCCCAACGCTCGGGCAAATTCGGTGTGTCCGGATATCAGGACAGTCACATGTGTCCGCCTCCTAATGATCAGGGTCTGGGGCGACAAAGTCGTATGGCGTGCTTGTGAACAAAGCTATGTAAGTGGTCTGCGCTACTGGCCATAAAACTGGGTTGACCTTGGCCCCATTCATTAAAAGAGAAATGTTGGTGCGGCGCACCACTGAGTTGTTATACCGAATACAACACTAAGAATTTTGTTGTTAGGTGCGTAAGCGCTGCTTTGTTACAGCAGGCGTCTCTTGATATTAGGATATAATTGAGCTGCTGTAAACAGAATGTGCTAAGACGACAAACTATCTTCATGAAAAGCACATTAGTTGGTGGTTAATGTTTAAAAGCATTTGCTACTGACTTGTGTAATCTGGATGCGTGCTGTAAAGCGATCACTTAACAAACTCATTATGGACGGATTTATTTTTTGGATGAGATCTTTGAACATCGTTTGCTGCTTACCCAGCAGAATGCGTTGTTGTATTTAAGAAGACATTTGGGAAGTGAGCTGCTTCTTTTATTACGGAATGACGGTATAGAAAGTACAAGGTAGGCCAAAGCAGCTAAGATAGATTTCGAACCACATAAAGTGTTTTTGGGGTGCTGTTTCGGGAGGGTTTGAGAGAGCACCGCTGCAAGAATGACTTTCTCTTGCAGCTTCTGGGCAAGAGAATATCAAGCGACAGGCCGACAATTATTGGACCCAGTTCTTGATATTGTAGTGTTCATAGCTTTTTCATTTTTTGAGCTTTTCTCATTTCCTTTTCCTATGCGTCTTGTACAGTTGTTTTAATTGATCGTTTTTTATATATACAAACTTCTCGACTTTGAACGACGCGTTCTGCTTTCCTGAGGCGGCCTGTTGAGATTTTTGTCTGTGTGCTTTGGAAAGTCTGAGCTTCGCGGAACCAACACTGGAATATCGTATCAGGGAGTGTGCAATATCAGTGGAGTCAGTCCAACCGTCACTACTGAAGGTCAGCGTGTTGATGCTTTTATCTGACACTAATCCTTTCCTTCTGGTGCGGTAGTGTAAGACTAGTTTTCACTCCACTACAATATTCGTTCAATGCTGCGCTTTCCAGGAATAGCTTAGATTTACACAATGGAAACGTGTAGCTCTTCCTTGGTTCGAACAGCGAGAGACCTCGCTAAGACGCCGAAGTTTCTTTAAACGCACTCTGTTTAATTTGATCTAGCCGCTTCAGATGAGAATAGAGAACCTGTCTGCATGGAGGTTGATAGATTTTCAAGGACAGTAGATGTAAAACAGCTAGTTGGGTAGATGGTCAACTTGCCACAATAATTAAAGGTGTCAGAGTCAAAAAATACACAAACAATGGAACAATGGTATATGACGGGTAAAAAAGCATACACTTACCGAGTCCCGCAGGTTGGCAATAGAAATACTAACAGATTGGCAAACCACATAATTGGTTGAAGTAGGGAGCGTCAGTGAGATAAAAGGCAGAAGTATAACAGTTTTAGGGGGATAAAGTGGTACGACGCAAAACTGGCTAAGAAATTATTATCGTTGGTGATGGTAGCAAATAAAAATGGAGTACTCACCGGTTCGCACAGATTTACGACGGTGAACTTGGGGTATAAATCCAAAGAGGCTGATCAGCCTAAATATATACAAGCGTTTTCGTTCACAAAACAAAGCGTAGGGGCTCAGTGCGACGTCCAATCGTTTTTAAACGTATCTAATGTGGGGGCAAAAACAACTGAGTTTGGAAGGGCCTTCCAGGGCCCGCAGACCCGGAGGGAGAAATAGGTTCTCCGACAGTCTAGACGACTGTACTGTTGGCTCAGCTTTAAACTGTTACCGCGAAGGTTAGTGTTCGGGCTGAGCTTCAAGAGGTGGCGGCATACGTGACTGGGAACGCTCAATATCTGGTACACTAATATGAGGTCTCCACGAAGTCGCCGGTACCGTCCGCTGAACACTCCGAGTATCTCCAGTCGTTCCTGGTAAGGAGTGTGGCGCAAGCCCTTGACGATTTTCGTTGCTCGACGCTGTGGGGTCTCAAGCGCTGCAAGGTCACGTTTTAGCCAGGGTTGCCAGGCCTGGATTGCATATTCGACGTGAGGACGCACGTAGGCATTCAGCATCAACGAGAAGATGGATGGATCCAAAATTCCGAATGCTTTTCGCAGGAGTCCAACGTGCTGGTTGCCCCTTTTAGAAGCGTAATCTGACCGTTTGGAACACCCGAGGTCTTCCTGTACCAGCACGCCCAAGTCGCGTTCCTGAGTGGTGGTCTTCAGATCGTGTGCCCCAAGCTTGTAGACGTGGACTTGTCGATGGCGGATATGAACAAAGCGACACGTGTTCACATTAAACGGCAGGGCGTTTCTCACCGACCAATTCCAGACCTCATTCAAGTCACGCTGTAGGGCTTTATGGTCGTCCGATCGTTTTATCGCCCGTCAAACCTTGAGGTCGTCCGCGAAGAGTAAGAATTTCGACGTAATAACTCTTACTAGATCGTTAATGAAAAGCAGGAACAAACGAGGCCCAAGTACCAAACTTTGCGGTACGCCGCATCCCACTCGAATCGGATCGGAGAAGGATGATCTAACTCTAACTTCTAACTGCCGTTCAGAGAGAAACGTATGTAAACGAAACCATCCTGCTAGATTGCTTGATGTTTTGTAAAGAGTCCAGCCTCTACATGGAACTACATACACCAGCTTAATAATAAATAAATAGATATTTTATTCTCGACTATGCGAGACACGCTCATAGGGGCTTGATCAGGTATGTGCAACTCTACAGACATGTAATGGCAACTTTAACAGTGACAGTAGGAATAGGTTCATTTGTTCATGATTGGAAATGTACGCTCAAGGAAATCCGAAAAAATAATTTGGATGCCTTGAGATCTGGACCTGTCTTTTAAGACATAATCGGTCTTCCATATGTTGCAGTTGTACCTCGGTTAATAATAGATTGAAAATCCTGAATGATCCATTAGAAGATAACTGAAGAGCACACTCCATAGAGATATGACAATATAGTGAGTTTGTGCGTAAGTAACGCAAAGATCAACGGTGATATCGTAGAAAGCAAAGAGACGACGGTATGTGTGAAGTCGTAAAAAGAAACGACAACACGCTATGCAGATGTAGAAGTTCCATTGTAACGAACCTATCTAGAATGGTGAAGCTAGTTGGCCTGCCAGTGTGAAGTTATGGGCTGTGACCACATTCGGTGGCGAGTCACTTTTGACACGATGCAGTGTTGCTAAATAGACATTTGTTTTTTATAGAAGACACTTGTCTAGCGAAAACCTACCACGTCCGGAAACACTGCCGCAGGTACACCGAATGGCAAGTTGTAACTTGCTGTTTTTTTGTTGAGCGTTTGTTTGTTCGGCTATTAGAAGACAAATGGTGTCTCATTTTCTGTTGGCTGATCCGTGAGGCCATTGTCTATTGCGTTCCTGGGTCCTGCTTTGTTTTGAACGAATGCCTGTGCCGATTGCTATGTAAGGAAATAAATATTCTTTTTGAACTTGAGTTGTTCATCATTTACAGAACCAACTGAAGTCTCCGAGGGATATCCATTTAAATATTTTGTACCTTTTTGAAGTCTTGAAGGGTACAGTAGGCTTCTGGAAAGCAGATGGCAGATCCACCCGTGGCAGGTTGTAAAATTTTTTGGAAATATAGGCAAATACGGCCTGATGAGCCATCAAGGCAGGTTACTTTAATAAAGTATGCCGACGACCTCGCCCTGGATTTCAACCATGGAAGCTCCGATTGCTCTATCCGATACTTAAATCCTCTGAGCGACCTCAGCATTTGGTCTAATGGTCGCCATCTGTCTCTTAATGCGTCGGATGTCATAATATGCTTTGTTGGTTACACCTGTGAGCCAGTTACGAGCAGCACCTTGCACAGCGCCCTAAGAAGCTTAGTGACCGTTATGGATTCCACTCTGATATGTCATGGATGTACCTAGTTAGGGCACTTGTAGTTCCGCCAGATGACTGACGGACAAAACTTGTTTACGCGAACGACACAACCCCTTTGAGTCTGACCCAGGGCTGTGTAAGCAAATGGAATCGACCAGCGTGTAACGCTGCACGCTTCGGCACGTGATGTGCGTCTTTTAAGTGCAATGTTGTGACAGCATTTGGTCGATCAGCCACTTGTGCTGGCTGTCCTTATAAAGGGGAAGTTTGGGAACCATCCTCAAAGTATTAATCAAAGAAATAATAAGCGTGATTTACTAGAAGTGCCAAACGGTCCGTTCGACACTGTGCGTTTGAATGACTCGCTCCTCACCGATAAGGGAATATGTGACATAAAATTGAACTGCCTGATGTTGGAAGCTTTAGGAAGGGTTTCCTGAATGCTGAGGCGTCGGAACTTGCCAAACGCAAAGGCTGCGCTGACAGAATGAAGTGTGGTTATCGAGTGTGTGCCTAGCTGTCACAACCGGCCACCTTGAAGAGCGTTCTCGGACTGACTTGGGGAAAGGGCCAACCTCAAAGCACTTCCACTGACGTAGAAGACACAGGTTTAGTGTTTTGACCCAATATAATGAAACAACATGGATCTTACCATCGCTAATATGCCACATAGAATAACCCTATTACCTGTAAGGTGGTTAACATCCTGCTGCCATCTCGAAAACCGCAATTATTGTGCTCTCTATTGCTTGGCCTGCAGAAACTTTCTTGTCGAACACAACACGTTGACCGCTGACTACACTATAGACAAGCTTGGTTGGTTTGGTCTCCTTTTCAAAAAAGCTGTACCTTTCTTTGTTTTCTAAAGGTTGATCATTGCTGGCAAAACATCTTTGCGGGAGATCAGGGTGGTGAGAAAATTACTCGAAGCTGCCGGCGAGGGATGTTACTTTGTATAAGCTAAGGTCGTACACACATAGCGGTTGTGATCTGTCCCGAAAGCTTATTAAAGAGATCGGCTTGTTTGCGTCATTAATGCTCATCAATCCGGAAGGCATTCGCGCTTTCAAAATGTTGCACAAGTCAGCCGTTTGCAAGCCGCCTAGTCCGCTAATTTACCGTCCTATGGAATACCGTACAGGCTGGCAGAGTAGAACCGATGCCACTTAATTGACCCGCTCCATATTGGTTACAGTTCCGTACCCTAAGTGCTAAGCCAGCCAGAACGCTTGTCGACTTAAACACAGGCCACCACCTTCCAATCCGCACTTCAATGGCAATTTGCGCAGGACCATTTTGTCACGTTACTTGCAAGAACGTCACTAGAGCACTAGAGTTCCCCATCGATCGCATTCATATAGTTGCGAGCAACCCTATCCGCATATACCGCTCGTGTGTAATCGTGTGCCACTTTTGAAGTCATCCTAATCCTTAACCTACAGAACCTGCAGGAGCGATTTGGTCGTACACTTCAGGTAAAGTATGCTATCATGCGTGTGTGTCCACAAGCAAAGGTGCTCCAGCTGGTTACGTCAACTATTCAGTGCTAACTGGTACATTTGACGTCACGCGTCATAGTACTCTCGGAATACTCAAATGTTGGGGACATGGATGTAGTGTCAGTGTATCCACCCTGAGACGCGCTTACACTCGTGTCCACAAATCGTACTGTTACTGGATATACCACTTGCGTAAGGTAGTGCATTGAATTTTAAGGTTGCGTGGATCTTAATGATGATGAATGTTAGACGAGTTGGACAGAGGGGGTAGAAGAGCTTGGTTTAGATCAATCAAACACAGGGTTGAGATGAAAAGCTCACATAGGGAAGCAGCAAAATCGTTGTTACAGTAGCTTTGACCGAGCAGCTTGTCAGTCGCCATTGTGTTCCACTTTAGTGGCCCGGTTGATGGGGTGACCACCCCCGCAAGGCTGAGCCCAGCGGTAAAGTTGAATCCAGAAGCACACTTAGGTGCACGAAGCAGTCATACCAGTGGATCAATGAATTAAGCACTAGTAAAAAAAGAAAGCTTCACAATTTCCGCAGACAAAGCGTAAAAAAGATTGTGGATCTAGCAAAAAAAATCAAAGGTAGCACCCATTAGTGAAGACACCGAAGTTTCACTGACGTAAATAGTTTGCTTATGCGGTGAGGTGACAGTATTTAGGCTTTGCAATGCAACTGTTTTATTGTCTATCAACTTGGGTCAATAATTCAGTGCAGTTGACAGAAATCTGGACAGCGTTCCAACTCTTGGACACGCGAAGTAAAAAAATGATGCCGGCTGTGCTGCTTAATGAGTACTGGTTGGTAGCAGCAAGTGACGTTTGTCATGTACAGCTGCATCTACTGTCAAGCAGGAACAAATACACGTTATGTTGTGTTGCGCACAATATAGTTTGTGTCGACAGTGTATTTCCAGGAACTACGTAAATTCTGACACCGACGTTGCCTCTACTACGTGCTGCGACAGGCCGTTCCATAGAAACAACACTGCGTTCCAAGAGAGCTGTTGAGCGACCCGATACAAATCCTGTACGACAAGTTTGTACCGGTGCCCTTGAGTGCAGCTTGGTTTGCACAGATGAAGCACCGGTACAAAAATGGGGTAGTCCCGCAGATTTAATATCCGGTGCGTCGTGATGAGGTAAAACCGAAACCGTCCCATGGGCAAACATTGCTGCCCATCAAAGTAGGAGATACTAGCACGTGAGATGATGCTTACGCCATAACCAGCGCGGACATCCATACTAAACGGCACATGAAGCGGTCTATATCTAGTGGTCGCAAGTGGCTACTTGGCGGCGGCACATTTAGGGGCCCAACCATGGTGGCGTAGACAGGCAGTCCACTAAATGGTATTCGGCAGTCACTGAGGTCTGAGCTAGTGGGAAAGGCCTGCATTTGCGGTTGGTCAGGCATCCGGCGTGGCTTGGACACTGCACACTCAAACCTAAACCAGCAACGGTAGCGAGGCGGTTAGACAATTTTGTGCGATTGTTATGGCGCCGGTCATGGGGACGTTGTTCCCATTGAAGTTGGTAGACCAACCTGAAGCTAAACAACTTAAGCTTTAGGTCTGCTTACTAATAGCACAGTTGCTGCCTAACCACAAAATAAGAGGGTTCCAACTGCGGCGGTGGTACGACATTAGTGAGTGTCCATTTGTCTCTACACCCATGGGAGCCTTTGTTAATCAGTTATTGCTTTAGTGTCTCAATGTGTGACGTTATTTAAAGGACCTAGAAAGCAAGAGCAGCATATGTATTCATCTTATGAATAAGCTTATATAAATAAGCTTATATAAATAAATAAATATAATCTTATATAAAAAGGCTTAAATAAGCTTTACTAACTCATACTAGTTGAAAGCCTTTGACAATTGGAAATCTCCGAATTGTTCCAAAGAAAACCCAGTCAATGCAGATGGAACCGCACTATAAGATATATGGACTGGAATGCCATCCTCATGAAATCGGCATTACACAAGAAAGAAATGACTACCGTATTCTCACAGGCCACATAGTCAGGACAGAAAATGCGCAGGGCTGCTAAAAACATTGGTGACGCACGCAGTCAACTCTGGTAATTCAGGTGAGTACTTGGAACAGACAAACACTGTTGTCTCAACCATGGGCGTTCCTACAGCGCGTACCCAATCATTTACCAAGGCAATCGCGCCGGCTAATCCTGCTATGTACCACTGTTTCAGCTAGTCGTAGAAGCAGACAGGTTTGCAGACCTTGACATACCTTTATCGCGACTTGGCAAGTACTTAACCACATTTTCTTATTAGAAGTAGATAAGTTCAGAGGCGCTGTGGTAGGAAAAAATTTGCTCCAACCCTTTGCTTACAATGTGTATGCAATGCTCTTTGGCAGGTTATATCAGGGCCGTGAAGTCAACTGGTATTTCTAGCTGCCATCCCGTGGCAGTGATGCAAAAACATTAGGCAGTAACGAAAGGCTGATGTGCATATACGAAATTTAAATCACGGCAGAAACATTATTAATGAAGCGGTAAATTATTCCTGAAGTAGTCAACAGCTCTGTAAATGAAGGAAAATAATAGTGCTTGTTAACGTCAAACTGGGATCGATCCTAGTTGGAACAATGGCTACAAATCCACTGATGGTGTTATTTGCCAAGCGAACTTCACCTTAGTAAACAAAATGCCGACTAGCTGAGCAATACTTATCTACACTAGTCACAGGAGTGCACGGCCAACTTAAACAACACTGCACAGAAGCCTTGTAGCTGTAAAGGCTTAAAAGTTTCTATGTGCGAACTAGTCCTAGCTTTACCACCTTCATATGAAGTACTGCATCTTTGCTGATTACTTCACACTAACTTAACTATCACATGTATTTCCTAAATGAAATGGCATCCGGATCGATTCCCCATTTTGCTCGCATAGGCGTGATTACACTACGCATACTGTATCACGTTTGACCTGATTGGCAATCGGACAAGGCAGCCGTACACTCCACCCGTAAGCCTTGAACGGTTCCGTTCTAACAGCCTGCAAGTGTGGCAGCCTCAACATAATCAACCAATCCGCTTCTTATTATCACACACTTAGATGGCACCTTGCTAGCGTTTTAGTGGAACATCCTTACACCTGATTGGAAAAACCAATCACGTATTATGTCTCGCATTGGCTGCTCACAACCGACACCATAGAAGTGTGGTGGCACACCGATTGCGATCAAGAGATAGGCGACCGAAAAACAAAGCTAATTGTGCAGCGAAATCGCAAGCCTACTACAAGCCTGCAGGTAAGTTTAGACAAGTCAGCCGTTCAAAAATATGCTCTGGTTTAAAACTACCAGCACCTTCCGTGCTGCACCAATGCGCGCATGTAGGAAAGCCGTGGCGTTCACTCTGAATGCAGGCCGTCCTAGCGAAATGACCGAAAGTTTCCATCAATGGCTCGCGCGCACGGCGACACACATGTTGACCTTCCTTTTGGTGTGGCCGCAACCTTCACCTCAGAGTGCATCGCGCGTTACGCGGCGAACCAATGTGTTTCAGAGCACACGAGCATTTTACTCGGTGACGAAAGCAAACGAACAAGCACACCATCAACTGAAGCGATCGCTGGTACTGATTCACCAGCGGTTTCGTCGTCGTTTCTAGGGTGGTTAGTCAATGGAGTACATAATGCGTGCTTGAGCATGCTACCAAACTTGCATAAGGAGGTTTAACTACCACGCGAGCGTAATAAAATCCAATTGTGGCAATAAAAAGCGGATTGGTCGATTTGTTGAGGCTGCAAGCCTTGCAGACTTGCAAAAGAAGATTTGAAGGGGGTAACGAGTGAGATGACATCAAATTGAGTAGTAATAAGAAGCGGATTAATTAATTGTGTTGTGGCTGCAAAACTTGCGGGCTGTTGGAAGCGAAGCATTAAAAGCTTACGGGTGCACTGCGCGGTTACATTTCGTGCACGCTATCCTATCGGTCCCCGCGTGATACAGTACGCATATTGTAATCGTTCCACTGCGGGCAATCTGGTGAATCGATCCGTATGCCATTACGTTTAAGAAATGCTTGTCATCGTTAAGGCAGTGTGAGCTAATCAGAAAATATGCAGCACTTTGTATGAAGGACGTAAAGCTAGGACCTGTTTGCAAATAGAAATTTTAAAGCCTTTACAGCTGCAAAGTTTGCTTGCTGTGTTGTTTAAGTTGGCCGTGCACTCCTGTGATTAGTGTAGCTACGTACTGCTGATGTAGTCGGTGAATCGTGTACTATGGTCAGGTTCGTTGGGTAGGTAAGAGCGTCATTGTATCTGTAACCATTTTTCCACTGAGAAGGCAACTGTTGTGGCTGTGAGATATTAGCGAGTATTTGTTCGTCTCCACCTGTGTAGGCCAATTCGGCTATCAGTTACCCCTTCAGAACCAATGGTGCTGACTTTATTCAAATGTTGTTAGAGGCATGCCACTCCTGCGTTGTTACATGATAGGTACGCTTCACTTCTATGTGATTAACGGGAATAAAATACCAGTTGAATTAATGAACTGACCTGACGCGCTAAAATGCACTGCATAGCCTTTGTATGCATGGGGTTTGGAGCAACTTTCCTCCTACCACAACGCCTTTGGAATTATCTACTTTACAAAACCAAAATGTTCCGAGTAGTTTGTAGGATTATAACTACATGTGTCACGGCGTGCACACATGACTGCGGCTAAGGTCAGCTGAAACAGTGGTTCATAGCAGGATTAGTGGGCGCGGTTGCCTTTGTAAATGATTGGGTACGCGCTGTAGGAACGCCCATGGTTGAGACAACAGTGTTTGTCTGTTCCAAGTACTCACCTGAATTACCAGAGCTGATTGCGAGCGTTGCAACCGGTTATCGGCCTCACACTTTTTCTGTCCTGACTATGTGGTCTGTGGAAATACATTAACATTTGTGGCCCTTTAAGTGTTTGTTGCGTAATGCTGGTTGCATGAGGACAGCAATACGGTTCACAGATGTAGGTTCGCTCAGTATTGCCTATTCTTCCAAAAGTGATATCCAGAGAGCCACCTGTCAAATCGTCTCAACTCCTATGGTCGACCACACGGAAGTGTAACCTAAATATTCTATGAACACCTAGGCCAATTTTCCTTCCTAGGACCATTGAATAACGCCATACGTGAGACACTTAAGCGCCGACTGATTAACCAAGCCTCCCATGGGTGTGCAGGCGAACCAAAACTAACTAACGTCGTGCCACCGCCACAATTTGAATCCTCTTAATTTTTGGTTAGGCAGCAGCTGTGATAGCAGTAAGCAAACCTAAAGCTTCTGTTGTTTAGCTTCATGTTGGGCTACCAACTTCAATGGGAACAATGATTGCTGCAATAACAATTGCACAACATTGTCCAACCGCTTCGCAGCAAATGCCGATACAGGTGTGGGTGTGCAGCGTGCAAGCCAAGGCGCATGCCTGACCGATTGCAAATACAGGCCTACCCCACTCCCTCAGACCACAGGGACTGCGGAATACCGGTTAGTGGATTGCCTGTCTGCGCCAACATGGTTAGGCCGCTGAGGAAGCCCCACCAAGTAGCCACTGGCGATCGCTAAGTAAAGACTGCTTCGCGTGCTGTTTGGTATGTCTGTCCGCACTGGTTACGGCGTAAGCTTCGGAGCATGTGTTAGCTATTATCTCCTACTTAACCAAGAACCACGGCTTACCCTTTGGACGGTTTCAGTTTGGATACCTAACTTCGAAGTTTACTTAAGTTGGGAACCAAGACAGCACAGAGGTTGGTGTTCAACCGCTTTTATTGGACTGTCTGTCGGTTATGCTGGGGGCTTCCAAGCGTTGTGTTATTGGCTTACGTCCCGTGACGTGTGAGTGTGTTAAAGACACCAAACAACGTTCTTATCCTCGCTAGCTTGGAAGCACTGCACGCGAAGTTGGAAATGTGTCACGCAAACTACTTGGTACAATACGGAAACATGCCTGTAAATTGCTATAGAGTGCTACATGTGCTTGCTTTGTGTAAAATGGGAGACCAACTTTAAAAGGTGTGCAAATAATTAACACATATAATGGGAAACAATTTACTTAATACACTTGTAACTTATCTGCTCTTGGCATGATGACTGCGTGCGATACTGAGAACATACATCCTGTATCGATGCCCGATCCATCAGATATATGTACTTGCTTCTTGTGAAGCGTTAGTTACTAAATGTAGGTCGATGAAGCGTAGCGACGGATACGGTTGCAATGTGTGCAGTATAAATGGAATCACCGCGGTGCGAAGACGGTGTCGTACGAGCACTTTGACTGGTTAACACACAACCGTGTGTGTGTAAGGATTAATAGCTTTAAAAGTTTTAATGTTAGACGTTATACCTTCGGAATGTGAGCAGGTAATGTAATGTACATCCAAAGCAATTATTAAAAGCTTAGTGCTTTTACTGTTGAAACTAGCATCAAGCTGTTGTATTTGGTTAGGCTCTTAAGCAACTGGCTTGGTTAATCACGGCAATTGCTAATGTTAGTAAGGGCGGAAAAGTGTTTCGCGGCATGGTTTTTCATAACAGCAAAAAACGATCGAATGGCTATTAAGTTTATACTTATTACGCATATAGGAGAACAGTGATAATGGGTTAATGTTATCAGTTGGTTTGCTTTAAGATTCCTGCTTTGATACAGGAAAACGCTGACTGCCGGTGTGTGTGAAGTTCGCGCTCTATTCGAATGCTGGAAATAATGAAGTGCAAGTGATGTGCGGACTGGCCTGTTAGGCAGCTAAGGATACGCCTAAGTTCCTGTAAATGAAGAACGACGATGAAGCCCAATAATTCAACTAAGTGATTTTCATGCTTGGCAACGCTTAGTACTAAGTTCCCACTGGTTGTTGTATATATTGTAGTTCTTGGTAAGGGTTAAATAAATAATAGTTGTTTGTCACTTGTGATAAACATTTGTTACTGAAACAGAATGAAAGATACCCTCAGCGCAGGTTGATAGTGTGGCTAACGGTTTCCATTAAAGCCTGGACTTGTATTAATTTTGAATACTGAAGGATTTGTGCGATGATTGCGCTAAATAAAGCTATGTGGTTGGCGGCATCCGGTTTCGGAATTGCCTGTCACTCTGGCCAGCCACAGGACGCCTGCGCCCTACAGAGGGACCATGGATGGCTTGCGCTGCACCACCCACAGCTCCAACCACACACCCCATAGCCAGTGTAAACCCGAAGGAATAAGACCGGGAGGCATGCGGATGGGAACCACTTTTCATCAACGGAGCCGGCCCACACTCCTTCACAGGCAAACACAAGCACACTGTATTTGGGAATCAAGCGCACACAAGGCGGTGGCTGGACCGTAGTCCGCCCCACACTGACTGCATGGAACCACTCTTCGAGCCTAACACGGACACAAGGACCGTGTACCCTGTCCCCTCCAGCAACGACCAACTGTCTCCTGGAGCCAGTATGGACGAAGTAGTGGGTAATAGACAGGTAGGCACCTTGTCAACATGCACATCAAGCGCAACCACACCGGGGATATCAAACAACGGCCAAACACCTGAGAGAAAGAGAAAGAAAAAGAGAAAAACTCGATTAATGCATAAGGAAACGGTGATATAAACCTTAAGTAAATAGCATATGTAATAAGTTGTTCACAAACAGATCCTAGCTAAGTGCACGAGGTCAGGAAGTATAGTTCACGGAATGCCACGAACACAAAAATGTTATGGAAATCGAATACAACTGGCCGAAGCGATGTGTGCAAGTTAATGGAATAGAGTACAGGGAGATATTTATGTGAGAAAGAAAAGCATTAAGGTAAAAACAGTAAACTCACCACCTGAAATAAAGAGACTTAGCATGCAAGCACGCGGTTAGTAAATCGAATTCAGCGTGTCTACAAACGCTGTGCCGGCTCGCCGTAATTCTCTGCAGGATCCGTCGTCGCTTCTGTAGTGGCCTCAAATGGCAAAGCTCATGGCCCACTAGACATTTATATGAGAAAGAAAGGCATTAGGAGAGAACCGAAAACCCACCACCTGAAATAAAGAGACTTAGCATGCAAGCATGCGGTTAGTAAATCGAATTCAGCGTGCCTACAAACGCTGCGCCGGTGCTGCCTACGTTCACTGCGGGACCCGTCGTCGATTCGGCAGTGGTCCCCAGTGACCTCTCTCATGGCTCACTAGGCCTGCCTGACTAAGGCACTCGCGACCGCACGTTCTACAGCACAATGCGCTCGATGTCGATGGAGTACAATTCATTGGTGCTTGCCGCTTCCGCAACTGCCGCTTCTTCTCTGCATGCATGAGGGCTTTCTCCCGCACTTCAGCAACTGCCTTCGTGATTAGATCGCGCCATGTACCACAATCAACCGCCTTCGATTCCCATGATCTGCAATCAAGATTAGAACGTGTGAGACTCACTTTAATCATGTCCTGGTAACGTAACTTTGGTTTCCCAGCATGCTGCTTCCCTATACTCAGCTGACCGTATAAACGTTGTTTCGGTATTCGCGTCGAATCCATACGGCTCACATGACCGAGCCATCTCAGGTGTCGCAGTAAAAGTATGCCGTCCACTGCATTCATCCCACTACGGCGCAACACTTCCGTGTCTGCAACTCTGGCGCCTCAACCGATCCGCAAAATTCCTCGCAGACACTGCTGATGGAACCGCTCGAGGTATCGCACATCCCGACGGTACATCGTCCACGTTTCACTGCCGTATAGAAGAACGGACAGTACCATGGATTTGTACACCATCAACTTCGTGCCAATGCTAAGCTGATGGTTGTTCCACACTCGGTACTCAAGCTTCCCGAATGCCGCCGCCGCCTTCGACACGCGATTACGCAACTCAACGTGAAGCTGCTGATCAGCCGACATCACACTCCCAAGGTAGCAGAAGCGGGAGGTGGTTTCCAATACTTCAGCACCAATGCTGATTTGCGGCAATATTGAAGATTGCACCTCCGGTGAAGGCTGAAAGAGACAGACAGTTTTGCTTGCGTTGATGGTGAGCCCGAATATGGACGATGTCGTAGACAGGGCACTAGTCATGTGCTGCAACTCATCCGCGCTGTGTGAAAACAACGCACAGTCGTCAACAAACAGCAACATACGGATAGTTGTCTCACAGACTAGAGTTCTCGCACCGAAACGACGGATGTTCAGCAACCCACCATCAATACGGTGCTCCACACGAACACCGGAAGCACAAGCGGCATCAAAAGCACAAGACAACATTGCATGAAGATAGATATTAAACAGGGCTGGAGCTAACACACAGCCTTGCTTCACACCAGAGACAACTGTAAAGTCATCCGAGGTCTCTCCACTCAGCTGCACCCTCGCTCGCATACCACTGTGCAGACATTCAATTAAACTTACAGACTTACGCGGGCAATCAAACTTACCAAACACCAGTCACAGTGCCTCGCGGTTCACCGTATCTAATGCTTTGGTGAAATCAACAAAAAGCGAGTACAATGGCTGGTGTCGTTCTCTGCACTTCTCTTGCAACTGACGAGCCGCAAACTCCATGCCTATAGTGCTGCGACCCGAACGGAATCCACATTGCTCTTCCGCCACGTTAGGTTCCACAACCTGACTCACGAGGCGATTGAGCAGGATTCGGGCAATCACCTTGCCCACGCAACTCAGCAAATTGATGCTACGAAAATTCGTGCAACATTGCTTGCTCCCTTTGCCCTTGTACAGTGGTAGCGCAAGGGCATCCTTCAGCTCAGGAGGCACCTCCTCCTCAATCCATACACGTTGCACCAAGTGGTGCAGCGCAGTCAACAACGCGGGTCCACCGTGTTTCAATACATCAGGGGGGATCCCGTCACCTCCGGCACATTTGCCGTTTCGCAGCTGAGCAAGTGCTCTCTGCGTCTCATCCAGTCTCGGCGTATCCGCCAGATCCGCCTTCACATCGTGCTGCTTCAGGCCATTCAATGTAGGCCAGTCGATCTCTGAACAGTTGTTCAAGAGACGGTCAAAGTGTTTCCGCCAGATTTGCATTATGTCGGCAGTCTGGGTGCAGATAGCGCCTGAACTACCATCGATCAGTGTCCTCAGCGGCTCCAATCTCGGTCCATACACCGCCTTCAAGGAGTCAAAGAATTCCTTGTGTTGACGGCGTTCGGCGTAGCATTCCATCTGCTTCGCCTTCTCCGTCCACCACGCACTTTTAATGCGACGGAGCTCTTGGGTCAGTCGCCGTCGAAGTTTGCGAAACTGACTACTCTTCCCCAAGTCACTGGGGTCTGCCACATGTGCAGCAAATGCTGCATTCTTCTCTGACACCAATGCGTCAATCGTCACATTGTTGTCATCAAACCAATCAGGCCGCTTACAGTTTGCGCGCACGATGGTCTCCTGGGCAACAGCTGTCACCTGGTCGCGAATGTGGTGCCACAGGTCGCCCACTGTGGCTATACGGTCCACATCACCGCACAGGCGTACAGCCATCGCCTTCTCCAGCTCAATACGTTTCGCCACAGTACCGAGGGAGAGAATGTTAACTTTACGCCGATTCACGGCGGGAGTGCAATACATAGATTTACGAAAATATATCTACAGTTTGGTCCCAACCAATTTGTGATCTGTGCCACACTCAGCTCCACGCAGTACACGTGTCATGCGCACTTCACGTATATCACGCTGACGTACGATGACACAGTCGAGCTGGTGAGCGTAACCACTCCGTGGGTGCGTCCAAGTTGCTATATCACTCGCACTCAGTGCAAACCGAGTGTTCGTGATCGTCAGGCCGTGGGTGGCACACAGTGAGAGCAGCCTGTCACCGTTCGCATTCGCTGAACCAATGCCATGCGCACCGATAACATCTGTCCACGCTGATGCATCACGCCCAACGCGCGCGTTGAAATCACCCAGCAGAAATAGTCGGTCGCTCCTCGGAACAGACCGTATCACGGAGGATAGCTCAGTGTAGAACTGATCACGCGTGTCATCAGGATAACACATGGTCGGACCGTACGTGCTTATAAAAGTAGCAAACTTACCTCTTCCGAGTCGTAGGCGAACAGTCATCAGTCGCGCGCTGATGCCCGTTGGTTCACCCACCAGCTGGCCATTCAGGCGATCGGATATTGCAAATCGGACCCCATGTTCACGTGGTGCTAAGGCTGCGTTGTTCAGCCAGTAGAATGTGTAGCCAGCACCTGATTCGTGCAACTTACCTTGCTCAGCGAGCCGAGTTTCACTAAGCGCCGCAATATCGATGTGGTAGCGCGCCAGCTCCATTGCGACGAGTGCAGTGCGTCGCTCCGGGCGCTCGCTCGTGTTCCGGTCCAGTAGTGTGCGCACGTTCCAGCACCCGATGCTGAGTGCTTTGCGCGCAGGCATACAATTGCATTGGTGGGCAACCGCACGCGAGGTGGTCGTTGTGCTTCGGAGGTTTGCTTGAGGGACTCCACCCGGAGCCTTTGGCTCAATAGCCTGACCCACAAAGCAGTGGGTGGTTTGGAGGTTTGCTTGAGGGACTCCGCCCGGAGCCTTTGGCTCAATAGCCTGACCCACAAGGCAGTGGAGAGCAGATCCAGCTCGGGAATGTGATTGCAGAGACAGATTGGGATCTGCTTGACGGCCGTCACACGCAGCCTTTGAGGTTCTGGAACAAATATTATATGTTTTGCGATCGTAGTAGGATAAGCACCTGCGACCACGGCCAGACGCAGGTGGGTTTTTGGCGGGTTTGCACCAATTTGACCAGGGGCTGCCTGGCTTGAGGCGGGCAGTAGCAAACCATTGAACACCCGGAGGTGTCCTCCCACCGTCAGAGACAAGGCGCGGCACTCGTGCTCTACGCCAATCGAGCTGTGAGATTATAACCCGGAAACCTGTTGTCTCCCATGGCTAGGTTTTACGGGAAGTGGGCCATCGACCACTTCCTAACCTCCGGAGAGGATGGACTAGGATACTGCCAGCGCGCCCAATCCTGACAGGAGAACGACTCGGGTCCTCAGCCAAAGCCTTTGATCAAATGAACACCCGAAAGGCAGCGGGTGTAGCACATGGTCAGTTAGCTGACTCATGCGGATGGGTGTCCTGGATCTTAGCAGGGAGAAGGGCGAAACTTAACTCCCACCCAGCGGTCGCCACGTGGAGGCGCCCAGGACATGAGACTATGGCGCAGCAGTAGCAGCAGTGGGTAGACCATCTGTCAGGATCTAGCCACCACCAGCCTCAGCGCACTATAGGCTCTCCCGCCAAATAAAGCTATGTACGGTCATAGAAATATACATCGACTTTGGCACTTAAGTATGCGGAGGCACGAATAAAATTTTTAACATGTATACGTTGTTAAAACGTTGTGTCACCACGGAGCATTGCCATATGCCACGTTTATGCAATCTTTATATATTAATAACTCTATTCACTTCTGCGCTTAGTTAACTACAACCATGGTATGTTTCCATGATCATAAATAAATATTTACATGTATAACGGTGCTTAAAGGATACTATGAAATAAAATACACATATGCAATAGGTTATTCCTAGTGATGGATGACGGGGATATATACTCGCGTTTTGGTTGCGTTTGTCGGGCAATATTACGATTAGTACAGGACAGGAGGGGCTCCAAGGAAGAAACAAGCTTTGCTTACCGAGCAACCCGTTCCGTGTGCCAATAAGCAAGAGAAACCCTCAGCACAGCGAATTGTCAAAATGTTTTTGCTTCTCGGATGATTCAAAACAGCAGCAAGAGCAAGACGATAATATATTTTTATGAGATAATTAGAATAGGGTAAGGCACTGGATCACAAAATTTTCGGGAATCAGGGCCAGACACGATTTGTTTTGGCTGCATAACTTCCTCCAGAATGTTGCATGCTAATAGAGCAAACGAAAGTTTATACCAAACACGCGCCACCTGGCTGCTTACCCGAACCACCTACACGTGGTGTAAGCTGGGTGATTCAGGTTACTCCCGTTCCAGCGAATATTTCGGCGGCAATGTTCAATGACTCGGTAGGTTTCCGCCTGGCGCCCTTTCTTTCTTTAAAAAGCTGCAAAGGTCCGTTTAACGATACTGCGACTTGGTGGATGTAATACGCCACTAAAGAAACGTACGGCCTCTCCCCCTTCTGGCAGATCGTCAATTCACAAACCACATCCAAATCAAAGACTTCCATTGATCCCTTCATACGATGGTAAACACAGTAAAAGAAACCCAGGAATTCAGCCCCTCTTCACATGTCTACTCACCATGCCTCCTGACACAAATATGTATATATATACAGGTACACGGATCCAGTATGTTACTGGCTAACGTGCTACATTTTTATCCAATTACCCACCCTACCTGTTTTATTAGCGTGCTGATGCCTATGCGCCGTGCGCCGAACTGCCAGGAGTAAAATATTTATTTATTCGTTTAAGAATCAGAGCTTAATTGCAGCCTAGACCTTTGCCAATTAATTTCATGCAATGGCTCCGCAAGTCTTTTGACCTAGCTGGTTCATATAGATCGGCGGAATCGATACCACTGAGATCCTTCATGAGTTTGGACGTCTGTTAAGTCAACTCCAAATATACGTATTCACATTGAAAACAAACTGTTATCTAAGCGACCTTTATATGATAACCCGCGCTGGCCTATCATTTGAGCGGCCAGTCTTTGCCCATACTCAATACAAATAATATCTATCTGCAGTTAGGGTGTCCATGCTTGAACACAATATTCGTGATGTGGTCTGCTTACGGTTTTGAACAATGGGTGAAAGACCTCTTGTTTATTACAACTCTACTATCCTAAAACGAAATAGCTCCTGTCGCGCTTTATTTGCTCCGTGCCTGCAATGCTCCGCAGGCTTGAAGTCACCCGTCACAGGGACACCTAGCCTGTTTACCTCGGTGACTTGTTGCAGTGTTAGGGACCAATTAGATTTATGCATGGTAAACTCTTCCTCACACGAGGGTAAGCGTTGGCATTTGTTGGTGCTCAGTTGTAATTTCCATAACTGTGAGCACTTAAGAACGGTGGCAACATCTGTGGATAACGCAGCCATAGCTTCCCTTCAGCCAAGCTAGAGATCGTCAGAAAACTTATAGAACGGGTCTTCAATTATAGGGATCAAGTAGTTTATTACCATGAGAAATACCAAAGGACCGAGTAATGATTCCAGGGGAACTACACTGTCAGCAGTGCCTGCCGTCCAAATAACGTCACCAACCCCTATAAATGTTGAAGGTAGGATAATCCAGCAGTGTTGTAGTCTCGATTGTAGTATGACTTTTGGTAAGGATTTTACGTACCACCTACGGGTGGCGTATTAGAGAGGATAACCACAAGCGCAATATAAATGGTCACATATAATGAGGTTGTTAAGTCAAGGGGTGCTTCTGCATGAACAACGTTATTCGCAGGAGCAAATGTGCGGGAATTGCACACAATGGCAACCATGCTAACACGACCGCGCTGCCACTAATTGGCTAGTTGTGTAGGCTTCGGATAATTTCCAGTGGCATATGCTGAAAAGGAAGCTGTAAGCAATTCATCAAGAATGTAGTTGGAAACATTTCAGCGCACTAGGGTTGCGTTGCAAACGGGTGTACCACCGGCCCAGGACCACGATGCGGTAATCACGAATGTCGGAAGAACTTGTACGGCCAAGGTAGTGAGATGGTGTGATCCGAGGAATATGTTGCACCCGGGAATAAAAATGCGCGTTACACCTGTGCTCTAAGGCCGGCAGGTGCAGACGCTGGACATACAAACGTGGTTCCGCGTTATTTGTTATGCAGCTAAATGTTAACGAGCGCATGACCTCATACTTTGTGTCATGCAACGGAAAGCGGTAATGGTGATGGATGTGGCCCATGGGGCAGTGGAAGCACAGGCAAACAAAATAAACGAAGCGGCGCGGTACTACAACTGAGGTAACCGCATGCATTTAAGCATGAGGAACTAAGCCAACAGCACTACTTTTGGGAAGGTACCAAGCTACATGTAAGTCTTGGGCAAGTGCGACATCGGATGCAAACGGAACGAAAGGAGTAGGTGTTCGTAAGGGGAACAGGACCCAAATGGCACGGAAAGTATAAGTTGGATCGTCGGTAACGCCCAGTCAAACTGCTTAAGCATATGCGGCGGACGAATGCTTTGCTTCGCCTTGACACAGCGGCTCTCTGAGTTATGGGGCATAGAGGCACTTGTAAGCTACAGGTCTTAGTGAACAATGAAACGGAGGGCGGGTGACATGTGACCTGTGTACCAGGTTGTGTGGGAAACCTCAAATGCGTCCCACAATGAAGTAGCAACTTCCTGTGGACGGCTATAAAATGAAGGAAGTAACTATGTGGACTTGTTACAGCAAGAAATGTAATGACAAGATATGAAAGTAATGTGACAACGGATACAATACGGATAATCGTCAACACCGTTTCCATCGTCCGCGTCATTGTTGCAAGCGTGTATACGTATGCAAGCAACCCACCATGCGTGAAGACTAAGATATTGCTACCTTCTAAATTGACTTTTTGTGCCTTCCCCCGATAAATGCTGTTGCTGCCTTCACTGGTCTGATGTACTGGTACGACGTTGAACGGGTGGGTGTGGTGATGATGGACTGCATAAATAACTAAACAACTAAATAACTGATTTATTTCCGACAGTGTGGGGTACGCCTAGATATTCATGAGCAGAGTAATGCAAAGCGTATAATCGGTAATTTTCCCAAGTGCTACGAGGTAGCCAGTACTTACGGGTGGTATGCTTTACGCGTATATGTAAGTGCTTGGTTATGTAATCCTGTAGCGTGAATTTCTACTTTTTCGCTGAATTTATGCCTTTGTTCGGTAAACTCGCCAACATAGGAAAGGACCAAACAATATCATCGAAGTGATTGTTAAAATATGGATGCAGACCTTAAGCCGCTCGCTGGTGCACTCGGGGCGGCTGTCGGTCACGGCAGACTGCAATCACAAAGAGTGGACTGACGTTTCTCACACGCACGGTAGAGACACCATGGCTCAGAGGACAATTGTCACATGCGGCAAACAGGCGAACTGAAGTTGCAGGCCATGGGAGCCAAGGTAAGGCAAAAGCGATGCACACTAACCTAAACTAACTGGCATCTGATATGCCAGCCACGTTATAAGCTGGTCGGACGTTGAGCACATGCCACCGGGAAACAAGGTTAAGTGAATGAGTGGCAAACGGGCGGTGCAGGATACGAAGGAGGATGTAAGACAAGAGCGATGCATCTTTACACCAAGTAAGTGGTGGTTAAAACTCCAATGATGTCTCAAGCTGAGCTGACGTTTATAAGCAAGGTAGAAACATCAGTGCGGGGCGGAGAAGTGACTCAGGCGAAAAGCAGATGGGGAATCGGATTACATAAGAAGCAGTGAGTAAGACATGGGGCAATTGAAGCTTAACGACATAAGACGGTAAAGGGTACTGAATTTTCTAAGCCATCACAAAGCTCCTCGACCTCTTATGGTGAACGTGGAACTCGCTGAACACATACGAAGCGTGGACATTGAGAAATGGGTTGAGTCTCGTAAAAAAGGGGTAGCAAGTTTTCCTAGACAGGGTTGCTTTGTGCATGTGGGCTCCCGATGTGACACTTCGCACTCACCGGCGAAAAGAAAATACCATCCGCGACTCTATGTTGGTATGTGCCAGGTGTAACTGGGAAAGCATGGACTGAGCAAAGAATCTACGCTGGCTGTCTAAAAGCTGCATCAATAGAGGCTATGTACCTACCCGATGAAAATAGGGCGACATAAGCAATGGGTAAGGTACTTTGATAGAAGATGATACTGTGAAGCCAATGGTAATGGCGGAGCTTGTAACCGGGTGTCGGAAGACACGGAAATGGAGGGTGTAAACTTACCGGAAAAAGGTACAAGATAATCCATGTCATGGTAGCTAGAAGCGGTGGGTCACCGTTAAACCATAGACAAGGAGAAGACGTGTGTAGTCTCGAGAAACGTGTCACACGTACGATGGAGCACTTACATAAGGTGAACCTGACGCAAAAGCCATGGCTCGGGATTGATGGAGGCACTATGGCCCTACAAAAGAATGAATCAGGGCAGCATATGCATGCCGCGTAAGTAGCAGCACGGATGCAGCTGAACTTCATGATGGATCATTATAAGTGGCTGTAGTTTGACCTTGCATTTCAACGAAGCACAGTGGCATACGTGTACGGACTGCCTGAAAACGACATTACTGGACCTTATTTACTTACCATAGTTGAAGCAAGCAACCAAATGTAAGGTTTATTGCACTCAAAGGTTGCGTGGTCCCGTGACTACCTTTTTCAAGGGGCCGCATATCTACCACTGGCTAGAAGCCACTAGGGTTGGGACTGCGCGATTACCATAGGTGAACAGGCTGATTTGGATACAGGGGAAGGCTTTCACAAGCCACAACGTGCAGGCTGTGTGACTCCAGATGATCGAACTATTTACTTGTCGCACGCCGACCTCACCCACTCAACTGTAACAACTCCCGAAGGTGCCAAGAAGTAAAGGACAAATTAGCACTGGCTTCGCGATTCGTTGCTAGCTGCCACAAAGCAGACGATTACCATTGTCTATGTGCAGCTGGTTGTAGGACCGGTAGAGTGCTAGGTTCATTCACTGTAGCCCGGAACCTTAAGTCGTCTGTGAAAATTATGGTTAGCACACCTAGTGCAGTTCTGTCGATGAACTATGTTGGGAACACCGACGTGCGATAGATGCGGTTGTCAAGACTCAAATCGCTAGACTAACAATAATGAACGACTTCAAGACAGTTGGCTTGGACGCAAATGGAACCTGAGAAAAGACGATGTAAGAAGTGAGCGTAATTTACCAGACCTGAACGAAACCAAGCAACCTGGTGCAAGAAATGGCATACAGGAACGCCGCTAACTGTGCCACTTCTGATGCGGCCGCGTATGCATCAGCATCAGAGGCACAATTTCAACGGCAGTCTATCGCGCACTAGACGAGGAGGCGAAGGAGGAAATGTAGAAAAACAAGAAGAGGAACGCGGATTTTAGAACTGATAAAGAGGGCAGATATCCCGTTCCTAGTGCCTGTTTAGAAACGGTAGTTTTGCTCAATGTGCCGTGTCCTTAGCGTTGGCCATAAGAGTCTGTACCATGGGGCAATGTGGTTTAGCAAGTTTCTCTTTGGGCAGCCTTTCCCTACCTTTGGCGCAATAGCCTGACCAATTTGACTAAAGGCTGCCCGGATTGGGGCGGACGGTAGCAAACCCTAAACATCCCAAGGTGCATTTCCACCGTCAAAGACAATGTCTGGCGTCGGTGCTCATCGCCATGCCGGCTGTAATCTTAACCCCTAAACCTGCTTGTTTAAATGAACAGGGTCATCTACCTCTCATGGAACTCTGGAAGATATGGGGTGGGACTGCCTTAGTTCAACACCTATCAATTCACCTCACTGGTATGAGTGCCTCTAAAGGCAGTTGGAAACTGCCACCTAGCCTACCTACACTTTCGGTACAGAGGAGACGTAGAGCTTACCTGGTTGGTCCACGTTCCGGCGATCCACCGCAGGATATCGATGAACGCTGCACGTGCATGCAGGGGAGCATGGTCCGTTCTGGACAGAAATCCTGCTGTCTCACTTAGTACCCTATGGAGCCCTGGATCTCCATGCGCCCTTTGGACCTAGTTGAACGTCGCGAGAAGGTCCCAGAGGAGTCTAGTCATGATGCAAAGACAGCTCAAACAAGGTATATGCAGGGGTGGTCCTCAAGGGGCTTCGGAAATGCAGGCCGCTCTCCTCTTGAAATACGCTCCAACTCTCCTGACTCATTCGATCTATTGACCAAAGAAAGCCTGAGACTATCTGCAAAGCGATTAATTCACCGATTTACAACTTACGGAGACGATTGGATGGAGGGGCCGAACATTGTATTCCCAGTTCAATTGGTCCTCACCCTCCACTTATATGCCCTGCCATCCCAGCTACCCGCCCTGGGTCGTAACACTATCCACCCAGCGAAGCGGAAGTCTTTCCTGCAATTCAACAATCAAGATGATACAAGGCTACCGGTACAGACAGGCTTCTTCCGGAGCTCTTTAAATATGAAGGCTCAGTTACCATTATGAAGCTAACCACATCATTCTTCAAAAGCTGGCATGAATAGAAGGTGCCTTTTTCCCGGGGTCACTCAGTTATTACCCCGGTTTTTAAGAAGTGTGCTCCCAATTAGTATGCCAAGCGCCAGGGGATTGGTCTAATTCTGGTTTCGTCCAATCTATTGGCATCCATTCTACTCCTTAGACAATCTCTCATTAGTTCATCCCGGTACCGGGAAGAACAAACTGACTTCCGACCTAGCCGCAGATGTGTGCAACATATATTCACACTCCGTAAATTCCTGGGACACAGCCACTATTACCGAACACCTGCTATCGTTGCGTACCTGGACATTCGTGCCGCATTGGACACGGTTGAGCGACTTGCAAGCCTCTGTACACAGTGTCTGACAGTGCGCGAGCCGTAGGTTGGTATACTGTTTAGCCATGCACTAGTGACTTTTGAACACTGGGCAGCCAAAGGATAAAGATGTAGCAAACTCGGTGCCCAAGGGAGAGCCGTTAGTGATGTTACCCGAGGAGTCTAGTGACTTGGCAAATACACGGTCGAAGATAGACGGTACTTTAACGTCATCAAAAGATGCAACGACACTTGTTGCGTATTATCACGTGGCATTGCACCGAAAGAAGTTACCGCAAAGTTAGAAGACCTGGCGAAGTAGCTTCGGGTAGATTGGACCCGCCTCGTATCAAAACCTACTGTAGGATTAGGGGCAACTAACCTTAAGCACCTTGTTGGATGCACTCCAAGGGCTACTATAAACAATTACCACTGGAAGTTGAGCCGACAGAGCTTCGACAGCTTTGTCTACTGAATAAAACCTGTGGATAAGCAGAACGTTAAAATCACAGCCAACACAAATCAAAACGTCCCAGCTTTGTCGGCCAACGAAGCTATTACATCTAAATAGTGCGTAGCCAGACTGACGTGCACCATCGTCAGGAATGTCCTGATACAGCCAAGCTTCATTGAATGCACTTATATCGGAAAACAACTACAAGCGATCCTATCTCGTACATTATATTCCTTAGGCAGCGCAGATTGCTAAGCACTAGGTAGGTGCTTTCGCAAAGACCAAACCTGTGTCGTACGGTAAAACAGCAAGCAAAGGCAGGGCAGAGAAAGGCCGCTAGAGGAACACCTGAAAAGCCACTGAACGGACATCCTGGTTACCAAACGCTCGCCTGCTTTTGCGGTCCTTCCATGTCACTACCAGTATTAACTTGACCGCTAGCAGGTCCCGCTAAACACCAAAGTTAGTACCATTTCATCTTTAAGCAAACCGCACCAGTGCCTTGAGTTACCTAGGTGTGTATAGCGCCACGCAATGCAAACTCGGTCCAAGGTTTTACGCGTAATCCTGGACGTTATCCTGGGTAGTCAGTCTTCTGCCAGTAATATTGGGAAGCGCAGGTGGACAAATCTACGTTAGGCACCTTTAATCCACTGCAGGTGGTCCAACAGGCGTTAAGCAGCAAGAGCGGCAGTGTATGAAACTAGATCACGGAACTTCACTCTGCTATCCATGCATAAGCAACGGCTTTTGACTTCTTAGTGAGCACACTGGCTGAACAACCAAGTTCAGGTGCCAATGCGGCTTCATCAGACGGACAACACTAGGGAACACACGTGCCTCCATCAGTCAGTCTATCTTGTGTGATTAATCATACAAGTCAGAGACGGTGCACGAAATTAGGCGCGAATATCAAAAGGCGCTCGGAATCGGCCAGAACGGACTGTATTCGATGGACTACAAGAAGGCGCATACGGATACAGCTAGACAAGAGCAACACGTTAGCTCGGAAACTTACAAGCCGGTCAAGCGTCCAGCCGGATGTAGGGCTACATGGGCGTAATTTGAAATAAGAAAAAATTAGTGTACAAATGCTCGTCAGCGAAATTACACGAAAAAGATGATAGTTATATTTTGGGACGCTACGGAGCTCTTCCAAGGAGGTTAGGTTAAAGAATCCTTCAAAATAAAAACGAACGGGTGAGTGGAAGTAGCTAGGGCAAAATCGCGATGTGTGAGTAAGCGTTCGGGTCAAATAGAGGCTCGCCGAAAGTCGGAGACCGCTGTGCTGTTTGTGCTTTATTGTTTCTTGTTTGCTTAGCAGGATGCATTAAGGCTAGCCGTGGGAGCGAGCATGTGGGACTACAGAAAACAGCCCAGCCCAGAATAAGGCCGACAGGATCTCAACCTCCGCTGTTGTCAAATGGTGCGCTTGGGAGTGGCCGCTCCCTTCGCCACATCTTGCCCCGCGGCTAAACCACCCTCGTCCCACGGAGAAGAGACCATCAGCCCACGAAGTACATACCAGGGTCCCAGGAAGAAACAACTATCGTCCCACGAAGAAGCTACCCACCGCCAGTTGGTTAGCTGAACAACTTCCCCTTTGTGCCAGCTCGGGTTAATCCCATTCTATCAAATGGTTCGGGAGCATTGTTCCAGGCGGTGGTGAGATTTCGCCTGACAACCGTTCTCCCTAGAAAAAACCAGTGATATCCGTTTACCAAAACTGTGCCGTGGCGGATGTGACTAGCCACTAAGTAAAGTCACCGCCACTCTCCTTTTCTGAAGGAGCATTCGCACATTATGAACGCCAAACAATGCGAAGCGTTCCTTTGATTCCCCGCCTTGATAGCGAACCTAGCGAACAAAAACCACACAGCTTGACATTTACATGCTCACATGACAAGGCTGCTTCGAAGTAAAAACTTAAACATACTGCGACAACAAACAGGAATAAATTCGTATGCTATTGGTCAAACTGTAATAGTTTGTGCAATTGTCAATCACGCAAATCTGTATTACCAGCATGCATTCGATAGTATGTCTCGTAATGACAAGAATAAATTATTTTATTTATTTATTTAAATCGACCAGCCTTCGTAGCAGGTACCTCCCCTGCTAGCACATGAAGTCCTTTTATCGGTCGTCAAAGTCCTTCAAAAGTCCTGCAGACTCAGGAACTTATTGGTGGCTACTTGATCTACTCCGTATTCCGGCGAGGGGTGCACATATATGTGTAGGGTACGCTAACTAATAAATAAGGATAACATTGGTTAGCCGCATTATTCTGTCGAAAATTCATAGAAGATTGCTTAGAAAGGGTCACTTTCCCTCTTTTTGAAATTTGCTGCGCTCTTAAATTTTCAGTTTCTTCTGGCACTGCTCAAATTTAGTTACCAATTCACCTTCGCTGTAGTGGGATTCTTTTTGCCTTGTGCATTTTCGACATTTGAGAAAAAATTTGGAGTTGGTAAGAAGCCGTTTTGACGTACGTTAGACATAGGAAGCATTATAAGGGTTTTATTATTATATTGCAAACATAATTTGTTCAGCTTGGCTTTATTTCCTTAGCCTTGGCGTTGGTTTGCCCTAGCTGCTATCGCAATAATGCACAGTTTGCGCATTGTTATCTTCACTGGCGCAATTACTCGTGCTCTACGTAGATAGCTTCATTGTGATCTTCTTATCACTTTTGTAGGGCGCATACGCTTAGTAATATCGGTAGCGACCTTGCAGGACGTTGCGGTGTTTTTAATCATCAAGTTCTTTTTAATATACGTCACCACCTTGAACGTAAAGGTTGATGTTCAGCAGTTTTAATGAGACTTCGGTGTACAAACCGACAAAAACCTTTCATGCTGCCAAGCGACTGCACATTGTGGGATCGGTAGTTGCACGCGAAAAGTCGCCTCGGACAAAATGATCAAAGGGATAGTCCTGTGGAGGCTACTGAAAATGCGATCCCAACGCCTACAATATGTGAACCGTTACCGTATACCGGTAACATATAAGCTCCCTATGTTATTGCTGATTAGCTCCTATAAGAAACTACTGGGAATTTGTGCACAAATGACCTTCAGGTACAAAGAAGCCTGCAGAATGCCGGACAGCAACGGAGTACAACGGCAGTGCCGACCGTTGGTATTGATGTATGGGGTTCATCGTCAGTATTAGAAGCGGAGCAATAACTTATTTGCAGGGACGCCGATCGCATTGCAACCACTGATGTTAGGAAAGACTTAAGACAATGGGTGCGAAGCACGAGACCCAGCATTTCTTCCGTGCACAATTTGCTTGCCACCGTTCGCAAGAGCATGCCTTGGATACCGAAAGATTATCGAACGCTTATGAGAAACCTAAGGAATGTGCATACCGTTAGCATTGGTGCTGGTGCATATGGACACATTGGGCTGCTGCGGGGTCTGTGCAGTATTTACAAGAATAAAGGATTACAGTCGCCGGAAAGGGTTGTTGTCCAGATGCACATAGGTGCTCTCACTCCGTTCAACTCCTCGAAAATGCAGATCCGGTCAATTCAGTGTCGATCTATTTACCCCGTG
Organism: Dicrocoelium dendriticum; assembly: GCA_944474145.2. NCBI lineage: Eukaryota > Metazoa > Platyhelminthes > Trematoda > Plagiorchiida > Dicrocoeliidae > Dicrocoelium > Dicrocoelium dendriticum. The sequence goes on from OX104062.1 coordinate 51,075,950, forward strand.
AAGCCAACACCTTTTGTTGTCGGTGTGTACGGTGGTCCTGAGTAACCGGATGTGAATGGATTTCTAACTCCCCCGATACGTGATTTGCAGGTGCTGTTGTCAACGGGTTTCACGGTTCCTGCACGCTCCAGGCCCATATCCCTTGAATGACGGGCTGTTACATGTGACGCGCCTTCACGAGCATATGTGAAGAGGACGAAGTGGCCCACAGAGTACAGCAATTGCGGCAAATGCATCCAGCGAGTTAGTTATGTCAACCGAAAGGTTACATCCCCATCTACTGCATCCCGCCTTTGGCCTCATACATCGGTTATGAAAAGGAAGCGACCTTTAATGCCCCCTTCTGAATACCTCGGTATTGTTATGGTTTCGAAATTTCCAATTGACTACATGCATTGCGTGTGCTTAGGGGTGGTGCGACGTATAATCGGTTTGTGGATAGCGGCATTGGCATGGAAGAGATTGTAATTGCTTAATGCTACGTTGCGTGCTATAGGTTACTTATTGCTACCAAATATGACTGCATGGACATGTGATTTCCCTAGGCGTTGCAGTGATATATCCAAGGTTAAAGGTTGGAAAGCCGTGAAAGTTAGGCAGTTTGTTTTATGCGTCGCGCCCGCAATGTTGGTAAACGTGCTACCGGGAGCTTATTAGGACCACCTTTTACACCTTCATCTAGGAATATACATTTTCTGTGACCCGCTGTTGCATGAGCATTACTGGTCTTTCGCGTAACGGTTGATGCTTAATTTCATACACGGGTAACACCGTCTGTACGGGAAAGCCCAGATGCCCTTTAAGGTTCACTGCCTAAACCACCTAGCATTGGATGTGGATGTGCATGGAGCGCTTGATGATTTCTCCACATTTCTATTCAAGTCTTATATAGGTGTTCTCTACCAGCACGGACGCAGATAACATGGTCATTATCTTAAACATGACAAATTTTCAATGGCAATGCGTTCAACCGCATACGTTTTCAGCAGACAGCACAGGTCTTTCGGAGTGGGGGTTCATGTACTGACACTATTTATTTATTAAACGTTTCGTTGCCGTTAAATATTTTATAAGCAGTGTTTGTGCAAACGGACTCGCACAGATCATCTAGTTCAGCATTACGGCCTCAGTAACATATTGCGTCGTTTCCCTGAGTGCGACCGCCGGACCCACGGTTACAACCATAAGCTGCTGTAGGCTGCTGGTGGACGGTCGCCGGGCGTTGCTACCAAACGTCCCTCATCGGAATACCTAAACGCTGTGTGGGAACACCGGCCGGCGGACGAGAACGGCACGTTCGGCCACGTGACTATACTTCGGCGAACAAGTAAGTTCTGTGCTGTTATAAGTCTTCAGTGTATTTCGTTCAGGATGCTGCGATAGTCAGCTCTGTGGACCTTTCGTACCTACCCGAAGACAAGTATTCAACAGTAGACATTAACACACCCCAACATAGACTCATGTGAGTTGCCACATCTATATAACATTTCTCACAGCCGTATATCACTTCGTTTGATTTCGGACGACGATGACTTTTAGCCCCAGGAAGCGCAAGGTCCCCACAACCGTTTCCTATGGATCTCCACCTATCTTTTCTTTAACTGAGTTGGCACGCTTGAGGGGTAAAAGCCCACGTCAGTCGTCTTCCCAAAAAATACAAGATGGGTGCAAACAAACAAGGTTGTACAGGTAAGGGGTAAATTTTTATTAATATGGAACTTCAGCGTTTAATACCGTACCACTCTGTGGTGAAAATTCGAACCCATGGGGTCGGAAAACGGATTCGGGTTGGTGCTTACACTTTGTAGCTTGAGTGTCTTAATGCTAGCGGCCACCTCTGACTCCACCTTCATCACCCTTCCTAAAAGCGCTTGGATCGGCGTTCACCGTAAGCGTGTACTTGAGGTTTTACCATTTTCCTGCGGGCGACGTGGACCAACTGGAGTCTAAACTAGAGTCCATAAATGGCAACTTCCTACATTTCTAAAACAGGGTATAAATTTGCAGGTAACGCTCAGAAAATTATGGAGATACTGGAGTATGTGAAGCGATGCTTGAGATAAATAAATAAATACATAAATAAATAGTATATTCTCGGTAAAACGAGACACACCTGTAAAGGCGTGATCAAATATGCATACAAGCATAGCTTCTGTGGAATGTTAAAACATTCGTTTTGATGAAAGTTATAAAAGAAAAGATGTTGTCCGTATGAGTGAGCATACTGTCAGGTAATAGTCAGACCCAGGGACATTGTGGCGCTGTGGCGCGCAAAAATCCGTCAAAACACAAGTTGGGGGTAATTTCGCCAGGTAGTGATCCTTGAGCACAGGAGCCTAATTGATGCTTTTTGCAACCAATAACCATTACGAGACAGAGATGATCTGTGCTCCAACAAAGCATTCTTCATAGCAGAATTATTTGCACAGGTTCGATGTAGAAGGCTGAGGACTGCGTCAGTGTAAAATGCTTAGCTGTGACTTTATTTTGTGGCGAGTCACATCCGCGACCATCGCCGGGCAACCATGGCAGCGGGCCAAGCAGCTTCCTTTGCCAATTGCATCGGTTGAGGAACTACATTCGTTCGATATACTAATGCAGGATGCACGACGCAGGCAACGATTGGTAGGATTCTTTGATACCTCACATATGCATGCAGCATACTTATCTGGAAAGTGTGCATGGAGACATGTTGTCGGAGACTGTACGCCTCATGATGCAGCGTCTTCTAACGCGGTCATTGATGGTGGAGATCAAGTACTCCGGTTCCCGCAACAAACACGGATTCCGGAAAACCAAGCTATTCACCAAAATATAAGGTAAGTAACCTCCTTGCTCTTTTATCCCTGTCATAGCTGCTCTATTAAAACGATTCTCTGGAAGCAACGTGCCCCCGGATCCCATAAAGCAATATGTCAGGCAATGCTTGAAATCGATTTGTAGCAAAGCATGGAGCGACACTGCCAAAGGTTGTGCATGCAGCTAGCAGGTATGAAATGATGCATTACTTATTAACATTTCTTAAATAGGGTTTTCCAACTGGTGGACTTGAAATGCCCAGGCCACAGCATGGAAATAGCGTAACCGTTTAAACGGAACATGAACCTCTGTTGTCAATATTAATGCCCTCTCATTTAATGTATCCACTACTATGCGTTGGGAAACGGATTTTACTGTGAAAATATTGGATTCCATTCCCGCTATCTTTGTGCTTTTTGGGACGGAAATACTAAGTGGTAGGACCGGACCTTTTGCGCCGTGTTAAACATGGTTTCCTCCATTCAGTAGCAGCAGGATGTACACCATGTTGCCACGCTTTCCCCTGTCATTCAGTTTGTTACGCCTCATTCAAAAAATGTCCTATGGGCGGTTAGCCATGACTAGCGCGTTTACATTGCATTAGCAAGCGGCAGTGATACCTGCGTTACATATTATTATTCACGAGAAGCGCAGGTAGGGATTTGAGATCCTCCCACAGCGGTGTGCGAGCTTGGGTGGGTAGTCAATATGTGGGGCGTACAGGGGTAACCCCTAGGTGCGTGCGTAGCGTCCTGGTGCGTGCACGGACATTGGCCCACGCCGCCTAGCCACTAAGTAAAGTCACCGCCACTCTCCTTTTCTGAAGGAGCATTCGCACATTATGAACGCCAAACAATGCGAAGCGTTCCTTTGATTCCCCGCCTTGATAGCGAACCTAGCGAACAAAAACCACACAGCTTGACATTTACATGCTCACATGACAAGGCTGCTTCGAAGTAAAAACTTAAACATACTGCGACAACAAACAGGAATAAATTCGTATGCTATTGGTCAAAATGTAATAGTTTGTGCAATTGTCAATCACGCAAATCTGTATTACCAGCATGCATTCGATAGTATGTCTCGTAATGACAAGAATAAATTATTTTATTTATTTATTTAAATCGACCAGCCTTCGCGGCAGGTACCTCCCCTGCTAGCACATGAAGTCCTTTTATCGGTCGTCAAAGTCCTTCAAAAGTCCTGCAGGCTCAGTAAATTATTGGTAGCTACTTGATCTACTCCGTATTCCGGCGAGGGGTGCACATATATGTGTAGGGTACGCTAACTAATAAATAAGGATAACATTGGTTAGCCGCATTATTCTGTCGAAAATTCATAGAAGATTGCTTAGAAAGGGTCACTTTCCCTCTTTTTGAAATTTGCTGCGCTCTTAAATTTTCAGTTTCTTCTGGCACTGCTCAAATTTAGTTACCAATTCACCTTCGCTGTAGTGGGATTCTTTTTGCCTTGTGCATTTTCGACATTTGAGAAAAAATTTGGAGTTGGTAAGAAGCCGTTTTGACGTAGGTTAGACATAGGAAGCATTATAAGGGTTTTATTATTATATTGCAAACATAATTTGTTCAGCTTGGCTTTATTTCCTTAGCCTTGGCGTTGGTTTGCCCTAGCTGCTATCGCAATAATGCACAGTTTGCGCATTGTTATCTTCACTGGCGCAATTACTCGTGCTCTACGTAGATAGCTTCATTGTGATCTTCTTATCACTTTTGTAGGGCGCATACGCTTAGTAATATCGGTAGCGACCTTGCAGGACGTTTCGGTGTTTTTACTCATCAAGTTCTTTTTAATATACGTCACCACCTTGAACGTAAAGGTTGATGTTCAGCAGTTTTAATGAGACTTCGGTGTACAAACCGACAAAAACCTTTCATGCTGCCAAGCGACTGCACATTGTGGGATCGGTATTTGCACGCGAAAAGTCGCCTCGGACAAAATGATCAAAGGGATAGTCCTGTGGAGGCTACTGAAAATGCGATCCCAACGCCTACAATATGTGAACCGTTACCGTATACCGGTAACATATAAGCTCCCTATGTTATTGCTGATTAGCTCCTATAAGAAACTACTGGGCATTTGTGCACAAATGACCTTCAGGTACAAAGAAGCCTGCAGAATGCCGGACAGCAACGGAGTACAACGGCAGTGCCGACCGTTGGTATTGATGTATGGGGTTCATCGTCAGTATTAGAAGCGGAGCAATAACTTATTTGCAGGGACGCCGATCGCATTGCAACCACTGATGTTAGGAAAGACTTAAGACAATGGGTGCGAAGCACGAGACCCAGCATTTCTTTCGTGCACAATTTGCTTGCCACCGTTCGCAAGAGCATGCCTTGGATACCGAAAGATTATCGAACGCTTATGAGAAACCTAAGGAATGTGCATACCGTTAGCATTGGTGCTGGTGCATATGGACACATTGGGCTGCTGCGGGGTCTGTGCAGTATTTACAAGAATAAAGGATTACAGTCGCCGGAAAGGGTTGTTGTCCAGATGCACATAGGTGCTCTCACTCCGTTCAACTCCTCGAAAATGCAGATCCGGTCAATTCAGTGTCGATCTATTTACCCCGTGAAGCCAACACCTTTTGTTGTCGGTGTGTACGGTGGTCCTGAGTAACCGGATGTGAATGGATTTCTAACTCCCCCGATACGTGATTTGCAGGTGCTGTTGTCAACGGGTTTCACGGTTCCTGCATGCTCCAGGCCCATATCCGTTGAATGACGGGCTGTTACATGTGACGCGCCTTCACGAGCATATGTGAAGAGGACGAAGTGGCCCACAGAGTACAGCAATTGCGGCAAATGCATCCAGCGAATTAGTTATGTCAACCGAAAGGTTACATCCCCATCTACTGCATACCGCCTTAGGCCTCATACATCGGTTATGAAAAGGAAGCGATCTTTAATGCCCCCTTCTGAATACCTCGGTATTGTTATGGTTTCGAAATTTCCAATTGACTACATGCATTGCGTGTGCTTAGGGGTGGTGCGACGTATAATCGGTTTGTGGATAGCGGCATTGGCATGGAAGAGATTGTAATTGCTTAATGCTACGTTGCGTGCTATAGGTTACTTATTGCTACCAAATATGACTGCATGGACATGTGATTTCCCTAGGCGTTGCAGTGATATATCCAAGGTTAAAGGTTGGAAAGCCGTGAAAGTTAGGCAGTTTGTTTTATGCGTCGCGCCCGCAATGTTGGTAAACGTGCTACCGGGAGCTTATTAGGACCACCTTTTACACCTTCATCTAGGAATATACATTTTCTGTGACCCGCTGTTGCATGAGCATTACTGGTCTTTCGCGTAACGGTTGATGCTTAATTTCATACACGGGTAACACCGCCTGTACGGGAAAGCCCAGATGCCCTTTAAGGTTCACTGCCTAAACCACCTAGCATTGGATGTGGATGTGCATGGAGCGCTTGATGATTTCTCCACATTTCTATTCAAGTCTTATATAGGTGTTCTCTACCAGCACGGACGCAGGTAACATGGTCATTATCTTAAACATGACAAATTTTCAATGGCAATGCGTTCAACCGCATACGTTTTCAGCAGACAGCACAGGTCTTTCGGAGTGGGGGTTCATGTACTGACACTATTTATTTATTAAACGTTTCGTTGCCATTAAATATTTTATAAGCAGTGTTTGTGCAAACGGACTCGCACAGATCATCTAGTTCAGCATTACGGCCTCAGTAACATATTGCGTCGTTTCCCTGAGTACGACCGCCGGACCCACGGTTTCAACCATAAGCTGCTGTAGGCTGCTAGTGGACGGTCGCCGGGCGTTGCTACCAAACGTCCCTCATCGGAATACCTAAACGCTGTGTGGGAACACCGGCCGGCGGACGAGAACGGCACGTTCGGCCACGTGACTATACTTCGGCGAACAAGTAAGTTCTGTGCTGTTATAAGTCTTCAGTGTATTTCGTTCAGGATGCTGCGATAGTCAGCTCTGTGGACCTTTCGTACCTACCCGAAGACAAGTATTCAACAGTAGACATTAACACACCCCAACATAGACTCATGTGAGTTGCCACATCTATATAACATTTCTCACAGCCGTATATCACTTCGTTTGATTTCGGACGACGATGACTTTTAGCCCCAGGAAGCGCATGGTCCCCACAACCGTTTCCTATGGATCTCCACCTATCTTTTCTTTAACTGAGTTGGCCCGCTTGAGGGGTAAAAGCCCACGTCAGTCGTCTTCCCAAAAAATACAAGATGGGTGCAAACAAACAAGGTTGTACAGGTAAGGGGTAAATTTTTATTAATATGGAACTTCAGCGTTTAATACCGTACCACTCTGTGGTGAAAATTCGAACCCATGGGGTCGGAAAACGGATTCGGGTTGGTGCTTACACTTTGTAGCTTGAGTGTCTTAATGCTAGCGGCCACCTCTGACTCCACCTTCATCACCCTTCCTAAAAGCGCTTGGATCGGCGTTCACCGTAAGCATGTACTTGAGGTTTTACCATTTTCCTGCGGGCGACGTGGACCAACTGGAGTCTAAACTAGAGTCCATAAATGGCAACTTCCTACATTTCTAAAACAGGGTATAAATTTGCAGGTAACGCTCAGAAAATTATGGAGATACTGGAGTATGTGAAGCGATGCTTGAGATAAATAAATAAATACATAAATAAATAGTATATTCTCGGTAAAACGAGACACACCTGTAAAGGCGTGATCAAATATGCATACAAGCATAGCTTCTGTGGAATGTTAAAACATTCGTTTTGATGAAAGTTATAAAAGAAAAGATGTTGTCCGTATGAGTGAGCATACTGTCAGGTAATAGTCAGACCCAGGGACATTGTGGCGCTGTGGCGCGCAAAAATCCGTCAAAACACAAGTTGGGGGTAATTTCGCCAGGTAGTGATCCTTGAGCACAGGAGCCTAAACGAGGCTTTTTGCAACCAATAACCATTACGAGACAGAGATGATCTGTGCTCCAACAAAGCATTCTTCATAGCAGAATTATTTGCACAGGTTCGATGTAGAAGGCTGAGGACTGCGTCAGTGTGAAATGCTTAGCTGTGACTTTATTTTGTGGCGAGTCACATCCGCGACCATCGCCGGGCAACCATGGCAGCAGGCCAAGCAGCTTCCTTTGCCAATTGCATCGGTTGAGGAACTACATTCGTTCGATATACTAATGCAGGATGCACGACGCAGGCAACGATTGGTAGGATTCTTTGATACCTCACATATGCATGCAGCATACTTAGCTGGAAAGTGTGCATAGCGACACGTTGTCGGAGATTGTACGCCTCATGATGCAGCGTCTTCTAACGCGGTCATTGATGGTGGAGATCAAGTACTCCGGTTCCCGCAACAAACACGGATTCCGGAAAACCAAGCTATTCACCAAAATATAAGGTAAGTAACCTCCTTGCTCTTTTATCCCTGTCATAGCTGCTCTATTAAAACGATTCTCTGGAAGCAACGTGCCCCCGGATCCCATAAAGCAATATGTCAGGCAATGCTTGAAATCGATTTGTAGCAAAGCATGGAGCGACACTGCCAAAGGTTGTGCATGCAGCTAGCAGGTATGAAATGATGCATTACTTATTAACATTTCTTAAATAGGGTTTTCCAACTGATGGACTTGAAATGCCCAGGCCACAGCATGGAAATAGCGTAACCGTTTAAACGGAACATGAACCTCTGTTGTCAATATTAATGCCCTCTCATTTAATGTATCCACTACTATGCGTTGGGAAACGGATTTTACTGTGAAAATATTGGATTCCATTCCCGCTATCTTTGTGCTTTTTGGGACGGAAATACTAAGTGGTAGGACCGGACCTTTTGCGCCGTGTTAAACATGGTTTCCTCCATTCAGTAGCAGCAGGATGTACACCATGTTGCCACGCTTTCCCCTGTCATTCAGTTTGTTACGCCTCATGCAAAAAATGTCCTATGGGCGGTTAGCCATGACTAGCGCGTTTACATTGCATTAGCAAGCGGCAGTGATACCTGCGTTACATATTATTATTCACGAGAAGCGCAGGTAGGGATTTGAGATCCTCCCACAGCGGTGTGCGAGCTTGGGTGGGTAGTCAATATGTGGGGCGTACAGGGGTAACCCCTAGGTGCGCGCGTAGCGTCCTGGTGCGTGCACGGACATTGGCCCACGCCTCCCAGGTTCAACCGTCAATGACAATTGATGCTCCGCTGATGTGTCTGTCGTGCACGCTTTAACCTAGGTTTCTGATTGCACGTGGTACCAAGTTCTTAACTGTGTAATTAGTGCGGCTGCAATGGAAGGACAACCTTCTCCTTCAAACTGGTTGCCAGTCTTTAAGCATGGATTCAGCTTTATAGTTGACGGTTAAGTACTTTACCATTTATTATCGCCTCCATAGGCCATTTTGTGCTGGCCGGGTCGTTGACTGGGCAGATCCTCGAAAACCTTGCGCGTGTGTACCGGTCGATAAAAGGGGAAGGCTGGGGAATGTCGAGTAGAGAAACTAGAAGGACACACGCGGAAAAAGCCAGCAATAACGAACGAATCACTTATGTGTTTAGATTTTGGTATTTGAATATTGATAGCAAATGCTTTTTCAAATGGTTTTGCTTACTTGCTGTTGAAACGTTTATCGAATAAACTCAGAGCACATATATATATATGTTATCTAGAGCCATGGCCAGCCTACATAAAACCTTCAAAACAAATGGTTACTACAACATACCAGAACCAATCGTAACCTACCTACCCTGTGATCCCGCTGGGCAGCAGTCCATTCTCTTACTTATGGCAGGTCAGCCATTCCAGGCTGCTAAACCAGCAACGCAAATATAACTTTTCCGTGGCACCAGCTGATTTGTTCGGTTCTGTCCCGTTCCAGCAAATGTTTAAGGACAGTGCTCCAGGACGTGGTGGGTTTTCACTTGGCAAGCCTTCCCCCACAAAAACGCATAAAGGTTTGTTAAACAGCACTGCGACGCGGCGGATGTGACACGCCTCCAACTAAAGTCACGGCCCCAAGATTTCCCAACCAACCACGCTCCCACCACTTACGTCACGCAAACCTTTGCACATTATGCACGCGATCAGTCACAAGTACAGTGGCACATATACAAACTAGAATAATAGCTAGGCCCATGCACACCCGCAAAAATGCAGGAATGCACAGCGCCAACCTTCACAGCAAAATTGCACCATTTTTATACCTTTCATGGCATTTAATTGTGTCTTTAACTCCATCGTGCCTACACAGGCATGTCTCGTATTGCCCGAGGATAAAGAATTTAATTAACTAATTAATTAATTAATTTACACGGTACATAATCGGACAACTGAAAAAACTTACACACCTCATGACCACGGCTTTTGATCGTGGGAGGCAGCGGGCTAGGTTCGGGAGACTGCTAGACGGTTGTTGCTTGTAGACCGGGATCGTGGTCTGGCTGAACCACATTGGGAAGTTAAAAGTTGGTGCGGTGAGTTGTGACGTCGCACGAAGTTCTAATAGACGAAGTAGGTGAGGTAGTTACTTCTATAATGGCAGGCTTCAGACCCCCGATCATAACTACTTGGCGTCGGCCAGCGCGGTCAGTAGTGCGCGCCTTATTTACAAAGTTTAGCATTTTGTTAGGTCCTATTGCTACACTATGTACGGCGACTGAAGAGGCTGTCGAACACAATCTGCGCGAAGAAGATCATGTGAACATATTGACGCCTTCTCCGGCATTTACGTTGGTGTCTTCTGTGATCCAGGAGCGGTTAGACGTAGCTCATGCAGCTCGTAAGCCAAAGGATCGGTGCAGCTTCCGTAGCCAAAAGAGGAAGTAGACGGGACTGGTGCTACCTGGCCTCCGGGCAACCACAGCTTGCAGCCATAGACTAGCTGCGCTGGCTTTGCATAGAAATCGGTTTATAGCCATGTTTCTTGAAGCCAGGAGGACGAGGGTAATTATGTCAGACCATGAGGCTGGCTAGCCGAACAACCTCCTCGTGGTGCCAGCTGGTTGGTTCGGGTCTGACCCGTTTCAGCAAATAGTTCGGCGGCAGTGTTCCAGGACGTGGTGGGTTTTCGCCTGGCAAGCGTTCTCCCTATAAAAAGCCACAAATGTCTGCTTAACAACACTGCGAAGTGGCGAATGTGACTCGCCACCAACTAAAGTCACTGGCCCATGGATATTCGGAAAATGCTACCCAACCCACGAAAATCAATCGCTTATTCTCACATTTCTGACGATAACAAACAGCAAAACATTCTGCGGCGCATTCAAAACCACAAGCTACATTTCTACACAATTACATACGTATATACACCCATATACTTACATACACTGTTATGCCAAACATGTCCTTTTGTACAATTTGACCACACTATGTTCGCTATATATGATCATGCCTGTAAAGGTGTGCCTCGCGTTGTCGAGAATAAAATAATTTATTTATTTAATTTATTTATTTATTTATGAAGGATCTGCGTGGGCACGGACCGTAACCTTCACCTGGCGGTGAAGACCCACTACCATGTGCTTAGCAGCCGGATGATACGCCGTGGTCTGCACTTGGTGACATCCTAAATCATTAAGCAACTCGGAGAAAGGCGAGGAGAAATGTGACCCTGCTTCGGTGGCTGCGATGGTCAGGATGCCATATGGAGCTACCTAGCGCTCCAGCAAAGCTTTCGCTACCGTTTCCGGAGTGCAGTTAGGTACGTAAATAGCTTTTGTACACTTAGTGAATGGATCGACACAAGGCAGTAGATGTACAGAGCCTTTCGAAGGCGGCGAAGGACGTACGATGTCAACGTGTACTTGGTGAACGTGTGCATCTAGCGGGGGAAATATGCCTACTGTGCTATACGTGCATTTTCACGCGTTGACACGGAAGGCAAGCAGCTGCCCAAGTATGAACGTCCTGATTAACAGCGCGCTAGAAGAACAGTATGGTTACGAGTTAACCGAATCACTAACTCCTGGATGAGACAAGCTACGTAACGTGTCGTACAATGTCTGCCGAAACTCGCATATGACGAGTGGGCGCGGCGTGCCCAGAAATAAGTTGCTAAGTATAGTACCGTCAGACGATGTCAATGGCACGGGTCGCATGTCCAGTGCAGGAGATCTTCGTATTATATAAACCGTAGGATCATTGAGGTGTGTTGCGGCTATGGCTGTTAATCCGTCAGCGGGGCCGGCTTCCGCAAAGGTCGTTTGAATTTAGGAAAGTGCGTTGGCGACAGTGTTGTACACTCCTCAGAGACGTTGTATATCGGTCATAAACTCAGCGACATACCCTATGGCGGCTCTACTCGCTGGGTGAGTATCGGTCAGTTATCGAGCTAAGCACGTAGGTCAGGGGTTTGTGGTCAATAAAGACAGCAAAGGAGCGGCTTTCTAATACGTGTGGGGAAGGATGTATGGATAAATTAATGGCTAATGCTTCTCTACCGAAAGTAATGTAACGCGATTCGGTAGGTTTCAGACGTATGGAGAATGACAACGGCTGCCACGCGTCAAATAACTTGTTGTAAGACCGCCCCAGCTGCCACTGCAAAACATCGGTACTGATCGACAGTAAGGCTGTCGGCTCGCGACGTGCTATAAAAGCTATGTTGGCCTGGAAACCGGCGCGTGCTGTAGCAGAAAATCAAAGTTAGTAAGCCTCCACCAAGGAGGTCCGTGAGGGGTTGCGTAAGCGAGGCGCAACTATGTACTGGGGATAAACGTTGACAGGGACATCAAAGTGTCTCAGCTATTTTAAAGAGTGAGACTCGTGGTTGTCGACGATGTCCTTAAATTTGTCTTGTAGTAGCATGTCACCTGCAGAAGAGGTATTGTGGTCGTGAAACCCGACCGAATAGACAGCAGCAGAACACGTTCCGGTATTGCTCGTCACCCCGTGTTGAGATAATCGAACAATAGCTTTCGAACGTGGCGTAAATAATCCTGGCGTGAGGAGCTCGTGAGTAAGATGTCGTTGAGGTAGACATAAGCGAAGCCTAGGCCACGACAAATTTGTTCGATGAAGCGCTGAACAGTCTGCCTGACATGCTTAAGAACAAATGGTATGCGCAGAAACTCGAACAAAACCAACAAAGTAGTCACGGCTGTTTTAGCGAAGTCTGGTTCGTCTACCGGAAGTTGGTTGTAAGCACACACCAAGTCGATTTTACTGAAATCGCTTTCAGCTGCCAGATTAGCGGCGAGGTCCACGGCATGTAAGGTAGGATAGCGGTCAGTCGTGCTTAGGTTGTTTAGAGATAAATAATCGCCACCATGACGCCAAGACTTCATAGCCTTTTTCGGAACAATGTGGTGAAGGGACTCCCAGGGGCTTTTGGGTGGTCTTATGATCACGAGATAAAGCATCTGAGCGCATTCAAAGCTTGCGGCACGTTATTCATGGGAGGCGAGTAGCCTTGCTCGGGCGCTCGTCGGCTGACCGCGCCATCTCTGTCGTGCCTCGAGATAGCTCTGCAGCTGGTCGTACCAGTCGCGGAGATCCAAACCGTAGGTCCGCATCCACTGAAGGTAGACCGGCGTTTCGGAAAACGGGACTAATTATCTGGGCGTCCGTAAGAACGGCTACACTCGCTAGTTTAGTAGGGTCATTTAAAAGTCTGTGGCGGCCAGGTTGAACAAGCATACCAAAATGTCAGAGGACGTCGATACCGATAAGTGCGAAAGGTACAGACACAATCACGAAGGCACACTGAAATTCTCGGCGGAGGTTGAGGTCCAGGTTCGTCATGCGCTGACCGAATGAAGCTATCGGCGAACCATTGGCCGTACGCAGGTTGTACCTAGGCTTTGCGTGTTTATCGTTTAAGTTCACAGGGATGACGCTGATTTCTGCGTCCGTGTCGAAAAGAAGCGTGATGGAAGAACGCCGATGCTTAACATAAGGCAGTCAACATAGACGTAGTGTATGGGAGATTCAAACAACAAAAGAATGGCGTACAAACCGGCATCAGCGAAACTGTACACAAATACCAATGGTAATCTTTTAAGAGTTGCAATCTTACGATCGATAGTGGATAATTCCTTGGTGAACTCCGCGGCTGATATAACAAAACTTTGCTGTCTCGACCTAGGGATCCATGGATTCCCTGTTGGCGCCTTTGAAAATTGAAGAAGATAAAAGCAGTGTCGCTTGTAAATAGCATGGTGTAGGTTGTAGCGGTGCGATCGGTGCACTGATAATAATACCCCTAGTTGCAACTCTATTTTACTGGTTGTTTATGTGACTCAGTATCCCCTGAAAACGGTATGCTGTGGCCTTCTAACCGTGAGTTAATTACAAGCTCCACTGAATTCCCTTGTAGATATAATATTCCTTGCTGGATTTCTAGCGTTTTCGCGCAAGCTCACAGTATTCCGACTGAATGCCGCAAAACTCGTTAGGCCCCCGTAAAGCAAAGCATGTCTAAAGGGTCGCCTGTACCGGGAGCCCGGAGCGATTCAAGATGACAGATCGCGTTGCAGGGAACTTTTATTGGTACAGTAAAAGCTTCCCTGTTATCTAGCTATAAAGGAACGACACCGCGGACGCTCTAGCTAGGGGAATGGAGCATACACAGCACGCAGGGCAGTCGCGACTTGCAACCGAAACGAGCGCCAATCAAAATGGCGATGAGCAATTCAAGCATTCAAACTCAGCAATCAGTTTAACAAACCACACCGGTTGCCTAAGTGCACAATGAACTAATTTTAGTTCGAATTTTACACAGGCAAACCGGGGTATCTCCAGACTGCTACACATGCACTCTCACAAGCGGCCTAAGCCTCTGCGCCGGCAGAGGTGTATAGGGAGGCTGACAGTATGAAGTGGAAAGCACTAGAAATTTAACGCGTATGCGCAGCTATCCGACTAACAAATAAAAGTGAAAAATTATAGAAACGGTTTAGTAGACTGAAAACCCGAAAACTTCAGTGGCAAGCGTTACATATCCGCTCGGTTCAACACAAACATCAGTCACATTTGCCTTAGAGCACATAAGATTAGACCATGGTCAACATTTATTTTCGGTGTATACTCACACACTGTTTTCCACAATATTTCCACTAAGATATCCGTTAGTATGGTAAGCCCGAAATTACATTTACCGAGTCGAAACAAGTACTGAAGAAAATTGGGCAGATTCACTTATTAAAAGTCATCTATGCATGCACTATCAAGTACCGCTTCCCACGGGATGCACCGCATTTGGAATGCACGCGGCGGAAATTCACATACTAGTACAGGAAACCATCAGGCTGCGGAGCCACCAACGAAAGCTTGAAAATACTGAATGACTTTGCGAATTCATTATTATGCACCGCACCATCCACATCCTCAGCGCTTCTGTAGCGTGCACAAGCCATCCGACAAAACACAGCAGGGTCCTTCAACGTGGTTAACGTTAACCAATTAAGCATAGTCGCCTTATTGCCATTTCAAACAATCGCAACATGGGTGAAATGCATGCATATGATATTTAACCGTAATTGATTCCTTCTGAAGTCAGCTTTCCATATCAATGTATTTCATCCTTAACCACGCGATGACTAACATTTTGACCGGCGTACCTTAACGCAACGCCCCGAATGCCTACTTTTCCGGAGCGTCGTATCCGCCAATTGAGATAAATGATCTTTCGACAGTGCGATTTCGCTACACACGATTGGAGGTGGTTGGAGGTAAATTTGGGGTCACTGCACGCGTGGGAATGTTTATTATTAATTTTGGATGCTTGTTGAAATGATAAGACTGTAATTAGTAATCATTATACCAAGTGGTTTAAGTGCGTTACGATGGTTAATCATTTTCCCGCTCCACGAGTAGCAGCCATGGTGGATGACTCGCTTGTATTCCGACGGAAACTCAAGGGTTCCTATCTGGATTCCGCACCGATGAAAGATGATTTGAAAGTGTTTCAGATTGAAACGTCAACATCGTTTATTCGTCGGAACGTTATAACTGCAAAGGCGTGCCAGAGGGAGACCGGACAGGTGTTACCGGAAGGATGCCCGTACCGGTATATCCTGTTTGTATGTGTGCATCGGAAGAGCAGCAATGTTGCTGGAAAGCGGTAAGTGCATGGTATCTGCCTGTTGAGAAGAGTACTACAGGTACCACTGTTACAATTGCCCTGCTCGCTTTTCTGTGACGTTTAAGGGCGAATGTTACGAGATTGGAAAGTCATCTGATGATTGTACACAGGACTTTCCAAAGATGCTGACCGTCTCGGCTGCCAGTGAACCAGCCCATTTTGATTAATTCCTGGTAAATGCTCGGTGCTATACAAGGTCAACGGCCCCTGCTCCAGTGAACCAAAAGAAGAAGCGGACTAGTTCTGTTCGTATAACTTTGAAGGGGCTTGAAGACCCAGGAATTAGTAAGACGCCGGCAATAGATGGAAAACCTACGCTACGGTTGCTTCGGCGTCGTTTGTGAAGACAAAGGCAGTCCCACCGCCAGTGGTGAAACAGCTGGTAAAGGTGTCGGCTCTAAGGCATGTGTGGTAAACACTCCCCGCCGTGCCGACTTTCACGGATAGTAGCGTTATATTCCGTAACGTTACCGAATCTGCCGCCGACCTCCCAAGGGAATGCATCTTGGATGACATCAAGTAGCTGAAACTGTGTGTCAGCAAGCTGCTTCCACCTGGCTTCCCTGGTATCGCTGTCAGAAAGCTGACCAGATTGGGAAACGTCCCTATCGCTACGCGAAATCCACGACCCCGACTACTTCGAGTGGTCCTTTCTACCCCGGTGGAACGCAAATCATTACTGCGGTTTGCATTCAAACTTAAGGGTAGTGGTGTCAGCGCTCAGCCGGACCTACCACTGGCAGATAGATTGAAGGTAAAGGAGGCTATAAACGACCTCATAACTAGACGGGCGGCTGGTGAGTAAGGCCTCCGTCTGGTGGGTTTTCAGGTAGTCAGCCGGAAGTTATTTTCTGCCCTATCGGAATCCATCCTGATGGCGCACGAAACAGGGATGGTCGTGCCGACTTCCCTGAGGTATTACTTAGCAACATGCGTAGCATCAGGAACAAGGTGCACGAGTTGGGTCTACCTGTAGACAAATCTCGTCCCGACATACTTGCTTTCACTGAAACGTGGTTGTCCCCGGATATCACGGACGGTGAGGTATGTTTAGCCGGTTACGCACTGCTTAGAACTGATCGCTCCGTTGGTTGGCAAGACTGAGGCGTTGTACTGTATGTGAGCTGTAACTTAGATGGGTTGAGGATCTGCACATTCTAGTCGTCGTATCAGACTGTTGAAACCCTATTAGCTGTTCTGTGCACTTCCTGTACTCAGTTTTCAGTTATAGTGATATACAGAAGTCCTGGAAGTTCTTCCAGGGGAGACTTGACTTTATTCGCACAGTCTGCGAATAATTGGTTAGTTCTAAGGGCTTTCAACCTCCCGGAAGTCGGTTGGGCCGATCTTTCTTGCAATTCGGCATTAGGAACGTTCGGTGCAGACTTTCTTGAACTGACTCTCCAAGTGCTTTTGCACCAGTTCGTGGCCATTCGCACTAGGTATAAGGACAACCAAATACCATCTACTTTAGATTTGGTTTTCGCTAAGCCCCTTGACTGCGGGACTGACGTTTCATAC
This sequence comes from Dicrocoelium dendriticum, assembly GCA_944474145.2. Taxonomy (NCBI): domain Eukaryota; kingdom Metazoa; phylum Platyhelminthes; class Trematoda; order Plagiorchiida; family Dicrocoeliidae; genus Dicrocoelium; species Dicrocoelium dendriticum. The sequence goes on from OX104062.1 coordinate 51,093,363, forward strand.
AGTGCACCTCTAGGGTCCAACGATCACGTACGTGTATCCTTTTGATGTGCTCTTTCAAGGCATCAAGAGGCCGCTGTTAAATTATTTTCGAATATTTGGGGGGCGGACTTTTTAGTGCAATGCGAGCTAAGGCTTTAGTTCTGAACTGGGAGATCTCGATGGCTAACTCTGTCCAGTTACCGTGGGATCAATTTAAGGCATACCTTACGGAGGTCTCCACTCCCTATATTCCACTTATGAGGAAAAGAGGGTTAAGAGCACAGCCTCCATGGATAGGTACCACAGGCAATACCCACTCAGGAAACGGTCTAGAAGCTGACGAACCTACCAAGCAGCTCCATCAGCCAGTACGTATGATAGTTATCGAAAGATTAGAAATAAGTGTAAGCAACATCTCAGAACTGCTCGTCTCCAGTACGAGTAGGGTTTAGCAGACTCGGCCGCAGCTAATCCCAAGAAATGTTTTTCTTACGTTAAAAGACGCAGCGGGGTAAAACTGGCTATACCAGCTTTATTGCGAACAGACGGGTCCCGTGCGCAAACCGACTATGAAAATGCTTGTATACTTAGTGATCAGTATACTGGGGTGTTTGCTCGGAAAGCCTCTTTATCGCAGGTTTAATTGGTTGCAAGTTCCAGAGAATTCTTGCTTAGATGAATTTAGCATAACGGAGACTCAGGTCTTCGAGCTACTGCAAGGCACTAATCCCTCTAAAGCTTCCGGTTCTGATTCAATTCATCCGAAGCTGTTGCATGAATTGGCCGCTGAGCTGCGTGGTCCTCTTACATGCGTGCTTTCAATATCGCTGGACAGCTGCATCTTACCTTCGGAATGGAAAGAGGAAAACATGTTTGTCCGATTTTTAAGGGCGTTACCAGCGCTCCACCCTCAAACTACCGGCCTGTTAGTTTGACAAGCGTAGTAGCCAAGCTGTTTGGGAAGCTGATAAGGGATTCAGTGGAGAACCACTGGAATAGATTCAACATTCTCAGTGTTGCGCAACATGGATTCCGCAAACGATTTTCATTTCATACCAATCTACTTGTAGCTGGTGAAAGCTGGCCCAGGCTGTAGACAGGGGCGACGCCGTAGACGCGCTATTCGTATATTTTTCGAAAGCTTTTGACACTGTTCCACATCTTCTGCTCTCACTAAAGTTGAGAACTTACGGGATATCTGATCGCGCCCGTCAATGGGTGTCTGCCTTTCTTGAGTGGAGGGAACAGTGCTTACGGGTGGGGCGTAGCCTTTCGCTTAGGCAAGCTGTCCTTAGTGGTGTCCCGCAGGACTCGGTATTGGGGCCATTGTTGTTCGCGATCTATGTAAACGACTTGCCGGGAGAGCTAGGGGTGTCATCACTAATGTTTGCTGACGACCTTAAGCTCTGGAATATGGTGGATATCCCGGGGGTCCTGAGGCAATTCAGCATGCCTTGGATAGGCTCTGAGAATGGTCTACCTTATGGTTGATGCCTATAAATAGGGCCAAGTGCTCTCCGAATCGGAGCTGCTAATCCTGCCACCCGATATGTTGTCGGCGGTAGTGAACTCCCTGTTGTCACTCCGCAGGTTGATTTAGGAGTCGTACACGCATCAGCCCCTCATTCTGGAGACAACTGGAAGAAGGCTGCTTGTCGACGGTTTCGTATGATATGGTTTATCCGCCGCTGTTTCGGAATCTTAACGGGCAATTTGTTTGTGAAGCTATTTTAGGCATTCATCCGACCCCATCTGGAATATTGTATTCAGGCTTGTCCACCATGTCTTAACCGAGACGAAATGGACTTGGAGAGGGTGTTACGAGTGGGCACTCGGCTAGTGTAGGGTCTACGGGGACAGACGTATCCTGAACGCTTGCTCAGTTTGGGGATGTACTCCATGCACTACCGAAGGATAAGAGGGGACCTGATTTTCACTTATCGTATTTTGACGGGTAAGATTGGCCCGGACTTGTCAGCGCTATTTAGCCCCGCTACGTCATCTAATCTCCGCGGTCACCCACTGAAACTGCATAGACCACGGTGTGATAGGAATAGGACGAAAACTCGTCGGTCGCGCCGAGTTATAGATGGCTGGAATTCGCTTCCAGATCACGTGGTCAGGGAACCTATGGTTAAGGGTTTTGCGCGCCAGCTCGATGCTTTTGGGTGGCAACTGCAAAGTTTTCCTTTTCCCAGTTGATTCACCTTCACTTTTCAGTTCGTTTTTAAATGACTCAAATGTCTTGGTATCCCACTTGCTTAGCTCCTTCCACTTTCTTGTTTGCCTTCTGTGTTTAATTTTTTCTCTTTCTTACTTCACGTAACCTGCCCAGCACGGACTGCTAAAGCATGGTACGAGGGCATTATTTGGTTGGACAGGGTGTGATACGGTCTTTGTTCTAGATTTGTCAGTATTTCAAAGTCCGCCAACTCCTGGTTCAACGACCAGCTGAAGAAGGAACACTCACGGGATCATCCTATCGTTCCAGTCCCGCTTGAACATGAACTTGGAATGCGTTTCTGTAGCATTCGCACATTTTTCACGTTGGGAAGCCCTGGCTGTATTCGAGAAATCGGAGGCTAACAGGAGATCAGGAACGCATGGTGCTGGACTTGATGAAAACGTTTCGTCGGACGCAGGAGATGTGTGCATTTGTCCAGCAGCAACAAAACATTTGTTTAACAAGGCGGTATTTGTATGACATAAGGCGGCGTCATCGTAACGCTTGTGTCACCGAGATGGAGGAGGTAACATAGCTGTTGTAAAGAAATGGTCAGGTTAAAATTATGCTTGAGGGGAATGAGATTCGGCACCTGTTTTTCGTCCCTTCGCGCATGCTGGATTTGGTATTCGAATATGGGGGTAAGTTTGGCGGACCGACGTCAATTACGGCGGCTACAGCTTATGGCACTGCATGTTTGTATACGTTAGCTGCCTCGGTATGAGTTTCTTTTATGCGCTGTTGCCAACTGAGACCGAGGCTGCTCACGAAGAGGCAGTAAGACGTATGTTGGATTTGGCTCCCGCGGTTGCCGGCGCTCGGACTTTGGTGATGGACAAGTGCACCGCTCATGTGTATGCGTTCCGGAGTGCGTATCCCACTGCGAACATCGTATTCTGCCGGGTACACATAATACGGGACGTGCAGCGACGTTGTTCACACCTTCCGTTCTGTAACACGGAAGATAAAAGGGCTCTGCTCAATATGCTGGGGTCGGTGTGGTGCATTAAGGATACCTAGCCACAGGTAACATAGATCTTCCATGCTCACTTCTCTTTCAGAGCCACGGTGACATGCGCCGCCCATTGCCTTCCTACCTCACGCTGCCACCGAGCCTCCTCTCACGTACTGCCGCGGCCGTGTGATGCTGCAATGATACTTGGCCACAAGTAACATTGCTCGTCCATGTTGATTTCCGCAAAACACTTCTTAACCTCAGAAATCAGCGATTACGCACTTGCGTGCTTACATACCATCAATTCATGCGAACTCACATTTTCCCTTGCGTGAATGAAGGCAATCGCATTTAGCAAAGGTAAATCGGAACAGTCTGATTATCCCTATAACAAGCCTCCGCAGTCCGAACTCTTATATATATATATATATATATATATATATATATATATATATATATATATATATATATATATCATTCCTCTGCATCCGCAAATTTATATCACATAATCAATTGTAATGAAGCATGACATTCTTCCTTCGCAAAATGGCAATCCGGAAATCTATTTTATCTACAATTTAACAGGTATCATGCATACAGCATGCGTCAATATACAGACTTACACAGAAACATTAATCAACGTTCACATTTGTTACTTATGATTTTATCAATGTCCCATACTATATTGCATAACCTATAGATGCTTACATACATAAGCATTTTAGCACAATATACATATTTATATACATTTCCATTTATGTTCATATATATATTATACATACGTATATATATAAGTATATATTTACGTATAATATATATATCGCTTTCCACAACACTTTTCGTGCTTACGCACACGCAATCCATTACCTATCAATTAGCAAGGATTCTAGTCATCATGTCGATTGTACGGTTAGCAAAGCCATATGTAAGCTCCACTGAAAATCAATCCCCACTTAAAAAGCCATCTGCTAAACACGGATCCTCATATGTCTTTGGCAGTTTACCATGCATTCTCGCACTTCGTGCTTTTTTCGGATACATACCGAGGCCTTCCATAAACAACTTTTAATATCCCGTTTTCTTTTTAACCACTTACATACTGTTATATTTCAACTTTTCCACTTTTATCCAACTTTGTAAAAACTGAAGTGCTACGGGCCTGCGGATGACGAGCTCCTTTGTGTTTCGTTACTGTCTTAAAGGTTCATTCTAAAGTTATTGTATATGGTGTACAATGTCTTCTAAATGCTTGGATTGCTGTAAGGCTGGCACTTCTCGGTCGAAGGCTGTTCAATGTTTCTTCTGCGAAGGGTGGCTACACGTTGCATGTTGTAAAATTGGCGCAGATCTGTACGATCCACTGCGTAGGACCACTTCCTCAGTCGTCGTCTTTATTTGTGACCAATGTCGCGCTGGACTGAGTGTCATTTGCGATTCGAATGGCCTACCTCCAATCAGTCCAAGTCACGCATGACTGCATTCTGTGCAAAAGCAGAAAGATCCTCCGCTGCCCCCAACGTGTAGTCGAGAATAAACTATTTATTTTATTTTATTTTATATCCTGGCAGGTCGGAATCCAGCGAAAAAGGCAGGTATCGACACTCCACCGCCTGATGAACTGCCTGCACCTAACTTGCGTTACTATTCAGCTCAAACTAAAGCAGTCAGCGATATTGCCTCCTTGGCACCCCCATGCCTCTCGCCACTTGATTCTCGTCTGATTACCCCCACTGGTAAGCCGACGGTTGTTGACCAAGTTTACGCCCCAAATACCAAGATTTAGGCCTCTGTAGCGAAGGATTGTGCGCCACTGTCCTCGCCAGTACGAGTGGCTGAAGAAGGACAACACAGATGTCAGGGTGAAACGCAAAATATTGCCTTCACAAACAACGCTGAAGCTAGTTCTGGATAGAGTCGGTCAGCTGGAAAAACTGCTTAAGGGGGGTCCACCTCCCTATAAATCGCAGATCCCTGTTAACAACAAATCACCCTCTCGTGGCCGTTGTCTAATCATCGTAAATGCTCCTGAATCATCCAAAACCACTCTAGCTGAAAGGATTATGGATGATCAAGAGTTTCTACAACGGTTGGTCTCCTTACTGTTCGTTGAAGGTGAGCCAGGAATCAACATCGTATCGGCTTTCCGCCTTGGCAAGAAACAGGAGGACTCCTCTAAGGTCCGTTCCTTGAAGATTGTATGTCAAATAGATGATGAAGTCCATCTCATTCTCCGACGAGCTCCGCATCTTAAAGGAGAACCATTTTTCGTACTACGAGACCTCTCTCCGGATGACCGAGTAAAAATGAAGAAAGCGGTTGATGAACTCAAATGTCGTCGTGATAACGGTGAGGCGGACCTACATATCGTGGATTTTCGTGTGCTTCGAAAAACACCAAGAACTCGTTGGAGGCCACTCCTTGTAATGCCCGGGCGTTAGAGTTGAAGAATGGACTGCGCGTAATTTCTTCCAATGTGCGCAGTCTCAGAAACAAACTAGACGAAGTTCAGCTTTTTGCCTCCGTGAATCGGCCGGATATTACAGCTTTCACCGAAACTTGGTTGGCCTCGGATATCCTGGACTCGGAGGTGCAAATCCCTGGATACCACAATTACAGGGCAGACCGCCATGGAGGAAGACCTGGGAGCTCTGTGATACTCTATTGGAAGACGGACTTCAAAGCTCATCTGGTTGAAGCTACCTGTTGCAGCGAAGGCGACTTCGAAACTCTCTAGTGCCGTGTTCATGATGGAGGCAGATCTCTCATGGTCGATGTTGTCTACAGGTCCCCATTGGGTTCCGGAACTTATAAATAAATAAATAAATAAATAAATAGGTATATTTCTAGACCTGCTAGAGGCTGCACCCTAAAGGGTTCAGATCAATGCTTACATTTATCCGATGCTCTTGCATGGAAGTTGGTAAAATATATGTTCATCGTTAGCAATTGCAAATGCATTGGCACTGTTTAGTATACAGCTACTGGGTCGCCCACCTTGACATTTTTCTGGTTCCTTCGGGCGATATTGAGCTCCTTGTATTTCATTGTGAATACTTCGCGGAGGTGTAGTTTGCCTTTTCCCCTTGAAACAGAATCCAATTTGCCACAAGTTCACTTTAAATTGATCGCACAATAATTGGCCACTCAGTTGCCCCAATTGTTGTTGCGCACATGGAAGAAATTAATGAAGGAATTATAAGGCATACGAAAAGTAAAAACAATTCCGAAAAATGCAGACATAAATAGAAGCAATTTGTTAAGAGGGAAAATAAATCTGCGTGCTTCAGTAGAAAAATACCCATTAACAAAAAAATATAGCCCTACTTTTATTACGCTGATATTGCTCTACGGCGCAAAATTCCAACCTGAGTTATTCTCAGATAAAAGAAAAAGCCCTTCTAAAGTTAGAATACCGCTTAAAGTAGCACCAAATTACACTTGTCTGGACGAGCTTTAGCGCCTGAATACGACGAATGCAAAAGCAACACCATGCGTGCAGTAGTTTGCGAGTTATTCGCAATTAAATGATGGTCTACGAATAAGGCCATTTTTATTTTTCGCTAAAAATCGCTTTCTGCTTTGCAAGCAGATAGCAGAAAAAAGAAAAGAAAATATAAAAAGTAGGGAAGCGGTGTATGTTCTAGATAGGCATAGCTATCCAGAAATGCTCTAATTAGCCCGTAATACCCTGCGACAACTACGGACTGCGCAGGTCGCCGAAAAGTAAACTTTGCAGGCAAGCATGAAAAATATATGCAATTAAGGGATGAGCTTGCGCGAAAACGCTAGAAATCCAGCAAGGAATATTATATCTACAAGGGAATTCAGTGGAGCTTGTAATTAACTCACGGTTAGAAGGCCACAGCATACCGTTTTCAGGGGATACTGAGTCACATAAACAACCAGTAAAATAGAGTTTAGCATTTTTTAAGCCTCTAAACTTTTCTAAAGCTTACAGCAAGGCCGCATGAGCCAGATCTACCTGAGTAACTCAGGGGATCTTTCAGATCCGTTGACAGATTTCGGCCTGCAAAATACACACATTACTTAGCTAAACATCACAAGATTTATCCCTTAGAGCCGATTTTCTATATTAATGAGGCTCTGTATCTAACATCAGTGAGCTATAGGAGCCTGTCACTAATAATAAAGAAATGAGCATGGGAAAATTTAGTAAAATTTAGCTAATTGCATTTGGGCGTGAAATCCGTTTTGGTCTGCATTGGTTGGGCTTTAACAACTCTACTTCTGGTGGTTGAGCTTGCTTATACTTGAGGTATTGTTATGCCTCATGTGTAGATGCACACTATTGTGCAGTTCTTTGATGAATTTCGATTTATTTCTCTCCATTTTTAAGTTCCGAAGATAGTGCCGGCGGTTTTAGAGGGTTGCCTATTCCGGGAGCCCAGAGAGCGATTCGAGAAGACGGATCGAGTTGCAGGGAAACTTTTATTGGTTCAGCAAAAGATTCCCTGTTAGCTAGCTATAAATGAACGACACCGTGGACGCTCTAGCTAGGCAGACGAGAGCAGTCGCGCGTTGCAACCGAAGCGAGCGCCAAGCAAAAATGGCGATGAGCAAGTAAAGCATTCGAACTCAGCAATCAGTTCAACAAACCACACCGGTTGCCTAAGTGTACAATTATAGAATTTTGGTTAGAATTTTACACAAGCAAACCGGGGAATCTCCAGACTGCTACACGGTGTTCATCCAGATGGCAATGTTAACTGGCACTCTAATGTCACACCGACTATTTCTTTTGTGGTTTTCCTGGCAAGAGCTGTTCTAGCACCCTAGGCAAAGAGCGATAAGGTAAATCAGGAGTAGAATAGTAACAAAAACCAGTGGGAGCTGGTCGTTCACCCGCCATTACGCATAACGCATGGTAGGCTTTGGTGCCAGCTAAAATATAAATGACACACGGGCGGCCAAGATAAGAAAAGTGGTGATGGAAAGTTTCTGGTGCTCCAGCCAGCCAGTGTGACAGGGGCCTCTCTGTCATTGGTTAGCTTTCGTGCCAGTGAAATGAAATCTGGAAATGCGAGTGTTTTACGAGCAAAAGCAGTTAAAGAAGAGGATCTGATTTTCATTATGCCTGTCTACTAGTGTTGCCAATAGCGAAAGGCACATGTATACCAGATAAAGCTAAGTATATGGGGTCAAGAGAGAGTAAGTGGAGAGCAAAATGTCTGATTCTTGAGCCTAGAACTGTTAAAGTGCGCTCTTTGTCAACAATAAGAAAGATTATTTTTTTTATTTTGCGGTTTAACCACTGATAGTGTTTGGAGACTGCTGAGTATAGTAACTAGCGCTCAGACTTAATGAAAAAGATTCTATTAGGGCCCGCTGGCAACCGACATCTAGGAAGACACACAAAGGTTCATTTAAAGCCGGCATTTAGACGATTTTGGACAATTCTAATGCTACGCTTAGGTGCATCCGCAGCAGAAAACGTTTTCAACATTCTATGCAAGGCTTAGGTCTGGTAGCATGCCTTTACTAGGGGTACCATAGAGGTCATAAGCCTAATACTTTTTCCACGGATCTAGTGGTCAAGAAGTTGAATGTGATAAAAGTCTGAAGAGAAGGGATGAAGATGTAGATAAGAAATAAGGATTGAAGGAAGAGGTCGGTGAAGAATAAGATCATCTTGTATTCAGTTTGCTATTCTTAAACCCTGGAAAATGGGTGCGACAGATACCGTTAAAGTCTCTTAGGTGCTAGAACGGTAACCACAGTGGATGTGGATGAGTTTTGAGCTGAAGGTGCTTAGATGTCTTGCACTACATCGTGGGCGTCCTTAAGCTATATCAGGGCCAGTTTCAAAGAAGTGGTCTTGCGAATCGCAGATATGGAAGATGCTTTGTAGATTGCCAAAACATAGGAATTTTTGTATCTCCTTCCTGAAGACCTGCAAATTTTGGATTTCTCTTATTCTGAGAGGCAACCTGTTCCATATGTTCACGTAGACAACTAAGAAGAAACGAGACCGCAGTCTCTTCTTTGCCTTTAGCGGAGTAATGGAATGGCCCCTGTTTCGGAGTCTTGATTCAGACGCGCTCCTTAGTTTAAGACAAGTGATATTACTGTGCAACTTTCTATGAATTAGCTTGTGTAAGAAGCACATGTTAAGGATAATGCGCCTTTGCCATAGGGGCTGAATTTTAAGGTGTTCACACCTTTGTCGGTAATTCAGCGCTTGCTGCGGTGGAGTCAACATCTTTGTAAAGCGTCGCTGAGCTTTCTCAAGCAGAACACGGTCCGACTTACGTAGATTGCTGCATATAAAAGAGTAATATTCTAGATGTGGCCTGACGTGACTCTTATACAGTTCTAGCCTTGCATCGGCGGTTTCTATGCAACGGCGTATGTGGAACGATAATCCTCTTACCCTTGCGACTTGATAATGCACTTGCTCTGCAAAGTTGAGGCTCATAGAGTAGCGCAAGCCCAGATCTGTTGTTATGGTATTCTGTTCGATAGTGATACCGTTTATTGTTAGGGACCCAGCAGGTATAGAGAATCTGTGGGTCATGACGTTAGATTTTTGAGCGGAGAAGGTCATTTGCCAGTGTTCGCACCAATTTTCAAGTGCATTAAGATCCTCACGGATACTATTAAGTGCGGAAAATTCAGTACCACGGGGAAAGTCGTAGACAACTTTCACATCGTCAGCAAAGATAAAGGAGCGACCGTGTTGCAAAATCTTGCAGAGGTCATTGATATAAATCAAAAATAGGGTAGGGCCAAGGACACTCCCCTGCACCACGCCACTGGGGACGGCGGTCGGGGTGGATATATTTTGTTCAAACTTAACAGACTGCGTACGTCCTATTAAATAGGAACCCAGCCAGTCTAATAGAGGACCGTCTACCCCATAAGCCTTTAGCTTATGCATCAGGCGCATGTGTGGTACCCTGTCAAACGCCTTTTGCATATCAAGGTAAAGAATTACAACTGCTTGATTAGAGTCAATGGCCTCGGTGACCAAATTGAGGAAGTCCAGCTGACAGGTTGCACAAGACCGAGCACTTAGAAACCCGTGCTGCGATTCATTTATGTGCTCGCCTGCGTACAGATGAGTCATGAGGGCCTTTTTAATCAGCTTCTCCATCACGCGCGAGATAATAGAAGTGTGGTTAATAGGGCGATAGTTACCAACTTCCTGTAGGCTTCCGCCCTTATGCCTTGGCACTATGATAGAATGTTACCATGCGGCCGGGCATTGACCTTTTTGCATTGATAAGGTAAAGATTTTCAAAAGAAGCATAGGGATATCTTCACCACCATTCTTAAGTAGACTGGGCGGGATTCCGTCTGGACCAGGGTCCCAGGATGGCTTTGTAGTTGAGATCGCAGAACGGACACTACTTAAGTCTGCTGGACGCGCTCAAAATGCATGGTAGAGGCAAGGACTGCTTATTACTGGGTGACTTCAATGCCCCGAGTATCGACTGGGACCAACTGCATTGTGTTCCCGCTTCAAACGCTTTTGATTTCGCTTTTTTGGGATGGTTATTAGATATAACTTATTCCAACATGTCACAACACCTACTCGTATAATTGCAGGACAAACACCCCATATTCTTGACCTTGTACTCTCACCGGCACAATCAGATGTTAGCAGCCTAGCCGTTCTTCGGCCGAGTGGTAAAAGCGACCACTGTGTGGTTTAATTCCTCTGGACTCGACGACTTACGCTCCACAACCAAGGTCGCCTCCGCAGAAATTTCTAGCGGGTTGATCCCCAACGCCCACAAACGGCTGCCAGTACTGTGGACTGGAGTATGCCCCAACCCCTGGATTCGGACGATGAGTGGAACCTCTTGCACTCCAAAATGATTTCGCTCGTTGAGCAGGTCGTTCCTGTCTACAAAAGACCTTTTGCTAGAGGTCCTCCATGGATTGATCGAGAACTGAGGTGCCTAATGAACAAACGACGGAAACTGTGGGTCCGATTCAAGCTCACGCAATCCGGGTTTGACTATTCGGAATATAAAGTGTCCAGGAATATCTGCAACTCGAAAAATCAAGAGAAGCGGCAAAAGTACGAACTCGGTTTGGCTGTGCAATCCAAGACAATTCCCAAAGCACTTTTCTCTTACTTGAAGTGAAGTACCAGAGCAGGAAGTGGTATACCTGCTCTGTATTCCTTGGCGCATGTGGGTTTACTTGACGATGATGCCGCGAAAGCCAGTCTCCTGGCCATGCAATATTCGTCTGTTTACTCGATGGAGACGCGATTTCCCAGTGACGCGATGCTAATACTCCCTTCTTCGTTGGAGCATGTAGAAATGACTGCTGATGTCGTTGCCAAAGGCGTTCGTGCATTAGATCCGAACTCCTCGCCGGGTCCTGATGGGTCGCATCCACTGTTCCTCAGGACTGTGGCCGATTACATTGCCGCTCCTGTTTGCCGGGTATTTCGACATTCTCTTGAAGATGGGCGGCTCCCGATTGCTTGGAAAGTGGGGATTGTTAAACCCATACACAAAGGAGGGGATCGTCAAAACCCTGCCATTTATCGACCCATTTGTTTAACGTCAATATTGTGCAAGGTAATGGAGAGGATTCTCAAGCGGGCACTTCTTCTCCACCTCGAGAACCTAAACGTCATCTCGTTTGCGCAGCATGGTTTTCGGCGGGCGCGCTCCTGTTCTTCGAATCTGGGCGACATCATTAGACGCTGGGAAACGTCTGGATGTTATTTTTGTCGACTTTAGCAAGGCATTTGATAAGGTTCCTCATGAAAGACTCCTCTATAAACTACGATTAATCGGTGTTTCTGGGAACGTTCTCGCTTGGATCACCGATTTTTTTGGATAACCGGACAATGCGAGTCGACGTGAACGAGACTTATTCCGCTCCTGTGCTCATGACTAGCGGTGTCCCTCAGGGATCGGTACTGGGCCGAGAACTTTTCAAGATCTTCATCAATGATCTCCCGGCGGAACTTGAGTTGGACTGCTTGATTTACGCTGATGACTTGAAATTGTGGATGGAGATATCCTGTCTTGACGAGGCGGACCGGTTACAGGCTACACTTGATACGTTACATGAGTGGCCAGTCAAATGGCGATTGCCCATAAATCGCGATAAGTGCTCGGTCCTCCCCATTGGTGCTTCTGAGCCTTTCGGGAGGTATCACATTGGTGGGGCGTTGCTCAGAAACTCAATCATTGAAAAAGACCTCGGTGTGTTGGTGTCATCTGATCTACGGACTACACAGGACAGGTTACGAAGGGTTGCTGCTGCCAACAGGATGTCCCATGCCATACGACGAGCCTTCTCGCGTTTGACTCCGGAGATCTTCTGACTATTGTTTACTTCCCATGTGCGCCCCATTCTCGAATACGGATTACCTGCCGTCTTCCCTCTCACCAAGTTCGAATGTGACCTCAATGAGAAGGTCCAACGGCGGGGATCGGAAAACATCTTGGAGTTACGGGACTTGCCCTATCCTCTGAGACCGCAGCGCATGAACCTGTTCACCCTGGATGATGGCCGACGTCGCGGTGACCTGATTTTCACCAGGCGTATCCTGAGGGGAGAGATGGAAATGGAGCAGCGGGCATGCTTTCAATCCAATCCAAACAGTTCAACTCGAGGCCACAACTGGAAACTGTTTAAACTCAGAAGGCTCTGGGTTCATTCTGCTCTCAACCTACCAACTCGCGTAGTCAACGATTGGAACGAATTACCGAAGCATGTGGTTGATGCCCAGACTGAGGAATGTTTCAAGTGGATGTTAGATTCTTATCTTCTGAATACGATGGGCCCTTGCAGCTTCCACTGTAGCAGTCACAGTCCTTTGTGGCTTACCGCTTAACATCGAATCGCGGCCTCCACATAATGATCGGGAAGCGATGGAGCTGACAAAAGATTTCTCCTTCTGCTCTCTACAATCCTATGAACCGATGAACCCACGAAGCATGGTACAATTCAGTTTTTGGAACTTTGAAGATACCGGCCTCTTTACAATCATGTTGCGCAAGAGATTAACTCAATATAACCCTGCTTTCAGAGAATTCAGAAACCGGTTGTCCTGATGAACAACTGCCCGTATTCAAAACCGCGCCAGTGACTAATACGACGGTCACCTTCTTTTCCTTACTGTACTGTGAGTGCTACGCGGTAACTCGATTTTTGGCGCGCCTAACTGATCTAGAATTTTAGCTGAAATAACGTGGAAAACAGTGTTTGAGTAAACACTTGGAACGAAATTTGATTATTGTCAAATATCCTCTGATCCAAGATATCTTTGATATGTGCTTTTCAAATAATGCAAGCGTCTCTGGCTTGTATCTGTAAGCAGCACCAAAGACAGTCAATGAACAATGAATTTATACGGGTTAAGAAGCGTTGCTTTACAAGCCCCGTTGGATAGTTGGTGGGGATATCAACATAACAATTATGATGAAGAGGATAGTAAAATAGTTAATACTTTAAATACGAAAATAAGGACTTATCGTTTGTTTCGCTGCAGTCCTGCGATCCACTTAGATTCACAACACCCACAGTTAACAACAAATAATTCCATGGTAAACTCCAGGTGTAGGATGGAGACGCAGTGTTAAGTGACAAAGTGTAAGTGGATGAGTGCATCGTCCAACCGTGCTTTAAATACTGTTAGTGTCGGTGCAGAGACGACCGATTCTGGGAGAGCATTCCACGGGTAACAGACACGAATGGAAAAGAAATTTCTGCGGCACTCCAGACGACTGTATTGTTCTGCGAGTTTTAATGAGTGGCCCCTCAGGTTTGTATTGCTGCTGAGTTGCAGTAAAGGGCGGCACACATGATGTGGGTCTCGCAGAATCAAGTATGTCATAATCAGGTCGCCTCGTAGCCTGCGATAGCTGCCACTGAACAATCCTAGTCGTCGCAGCCTCTCCTGGTAGGACCGATTGCGCATTCCAATGACGTTCTTAGATGCCCGGCGTTGTGGCTGCTCCAGTGCATTAAGATCGTGTTTCAGCCATGGATGCCAGGCTTGAATTGCATATTCGACATGGGGGCGAACATACGCACTGAGCATTTGTCGAAATATGGAGCTGTTTATTTCTCCAAACGCCCGCCTCAACAGCCCAACGTGTTGGTTCCCGGTCTTCGAGGCCTTTTCGGATTGCCTGGAGCAACCCAAGTCATCTTGAACCAGGACACCCAAGTCACGTTCGAGAATTGATTGTTGCAGTACATCCGTTCCGAGTCGGTATGAGTAGCTGCTTTGATGTCGGATGGAAAGCACCTTGCATTTACTGACGTTGAAATGCAATAAGTTTTGGATCGACCATTGATACACTGTATCTAAGTCACTTTGGAGCACATGTTGGTCGGCGTTCGCCTGGATCCTGCGCCAGATCTTGATATCGTCGGCAAACATTAGGAAGTTTGAAGCGATTCCCTGTGCAAGGTCATTAATGAACACCAAAAACAAACGTGGACCTAGAACCGAGCCTTGCGGTACACCACACTCCACTTGTATGGGGTCCGATAAAGAGCTCCGAACTCTGACCACTAATTGCCTTTGAAAGAGAAAGTTGGCGATCCAGCTTAAAAGAGGGTCGCCGATCCCGTAATGCTGCAGCTTGGATAGTAGTATCCGATGGTCTAGGCGATCGAAAGCCTTGGAAAAATCCAGGTAGATCGCATCAACACCTTCTCCAGCGTCGGCTGCCTCGGTCCAACTACTGCGTGCAATTAGTAAATTAGTTGTACATGACCGCTGTCGACGGAAACCGTGCTGTTCAGGAGTGATGAGGTTGCGGTTTTCCAGATAGCACACCAGTGCATCGGCAACTATGGATTCCATGACCTTGGAGAGTATAGGAAGAAGGGTTACTGGGCGGTAGTTGGAGGGATTAGTTCTACTTCCACCTTTGTGAATCGGGCTTATTATTCCAAGCTTCCACATGGCGGGAACTTGGTTCTGCTCTAAGCAGTGCTGAAAAAACTGAGCTAAATGTCCTGCCAGTTGGTTTGCTGCTGCTCCCAATGCCTCAGGACGAATGGCGTCGACACCCGGCGAGCTGTGTTTGCGTAGAGAAGTCAGCTTTTGCAATACAGCTTCTGCGGTAAAATTGATGTGGGTTAGTCCTGGTGAGCAGAATACAAAACTTGGTAGATCGCTTGGTGGCAAGACCCTTTGAAACGTGGGGGCGTATTGCATCTGCAGCGCGTTTGCAACTTCCATAGACGTTCTTGTTGGGCCATCAGCCGTCTTGAGTGGAGGAAATCCTTGCCTCACCTTTCGTAGGCTATTAACGTACTTGTACAGCAGCTTGTGGTTAGCACTGAAGGTTTTTGCGATGTTCTGCTGATAGGCGGCTTTGTCTTCTCTTAACAGTTGAGTGCAGTGGTTACGTTGGGCTACGTAGTTGTCCCAAGTTTATGGTGCTGGAGCTTCTCTGTACACTCGCCATGCTGCGTTGCGTACTGTCATCCATTTTCGGGTTCTGCTCCTAACGAAAGAAACGGATTTGCACTTATTGCAAGCTTTTATCTCTGAAGCCTGTGCAATCAGCTGACTGAATGTGTTGACGAACTCGAGCCAGGCGACTTCCGGGGGTGCTTCTTCGAGGAAAGACCATGTTGTGGCGCTGACTAGCTGGGCGAGTTGGTCGTACCTTGTGATGGTTCGCACAGTATCATCGTTATCATTCCGATATTCTGCATAGCAGACGAAGTTGAAACTGATGACTGCGTGATCACTGCGACCCAACGGGCAGCCTAAAACCAATGCATCAATCATATGCTCCTCGTTGGTAAGCACAAGATCCAGCACAGATGGCGTGTTACCAGTTCTGAACCGAGTGGGCAAAGTGATGTGGTTGTAAAGAGGAACAGTAGTTACTAGATCGTGTAGATCGGTTTTGAATTGTTCTCCGGTCGTGGCAGGGGATTCTAAACAATGTACGTTGAAATCACCCATGATAAGAATGTGAGTGTACTTGGGTTGTAAACTGCACCTTAAAGCCGCCATTAGGTGGTAGTCGGTTTCGGGTGTTGAGTTAGGGGCGCGGTACACCAAGATAATAAGGCAAGCGTCCCTGCCTTTTAACTGCAACCGGCACCAAAGAGAGTCGCGGAACTGCGAATCTGAATCCTCCACGGCTTCGCACTGTAAGTCGTTTCGGTAGTACAGGATTACCCCTCCTCCTTTTGTGAGCCTATCGTTCCGGATCAGCGACATGCCCGGTAGCGAAACTTCAGCGTCCGTCATCCCCGTGTGCAACCATGTCTCGGTGATACCAATGACATCATACGAGCCGGAAGCTTGGCGATCTTTCAGTTCAGCCAGTTTGTTAGAAAGTCCCTGAGCATTTGTATACAAGCAGGCCAGTTTCTCGGTCTCTAGGAGCCCGCAAAGAGGTGAAGCTGTCAAGTGTGGGAGAATGCCGACCGATGGGAGGTCGGCAGTTATTCGTTTTTTTTGATGGGTCAATGATACCTCGTTTGCAACTTGATTCGGCCAAGGTGCGTCCCAGCCTTTGTTTAGATCTACGTCAGAGTCAAGTAAAGCAGCCGTCAAGTTACACTTCTGTATATTCGTCAGGATGCTTGCTGCTTCAGTTGCTTTAATACTTGAGCTGTGCGAATTGTTTACGACCTTTAACCGAATTTCGGAGGGAAGATGTTTCCGATTTCTCCGCCATCGATCCAAAACATCCTTTGTTTGTTGCTCTGACTGCACCACAAGTTTTAGGATTCTAGGGCCGCATCCTCTATAATTTGGTGAGAGAAGTATCCTGGTGAGCGATAGTGCCACAACATCATCCAAAGAAAGTGTTTCACGAATGAACCGCCACTGTTCTAAATCGTGCTTTCCGGTCTCTTGAACATCGTTAGAAGGATGTTCTGGCACGCCATGTATGAAGATGGTGTTTAGGCGGTCTTGCTTGCTGTGGCCCTCTTCGGTGGTTCGTTTTGGTTGTCGCGCGCCCCAAGGGACATCAGGATAGACACGTATCCCACAGGATTCGTGTTTTAGCGCGCTTGCGGAGAGCAAAACGTTTTCTACGTCGATGGAGGATTCTAGAGTTACTCGAATAAGTCTGGGTTCACCATAGTGTGGCGAGTTCGGATGACGAGTAATTCGTAACAAGTTTATGGGCTTGGCTTTGATACTCATCTGCATACACAATGAGTTCCATTGGTCTTGGTCGTCCGATAACTTATCCCGCAATGTGATGGCGGTAGATTCAGGGACATTTGAGCATACAACAGTCCGGGCACTGTTGTTGGATCCCTTTTTAATCGATCTACAAGTTATGGTACTCATTTGTCTTGACTTGTTGACAAGGGATTGTTTGCTGTTTTTCTCTCCATTTGCGTTAACGGTGTTTACAGTGGAAGAGGACGCAACAGCGGCCTCTCGATGGACCCTTGCAGCAATCTCTGCATAGGTAACCGATGTTCTGGGAGGCTTAGTCTCAACAAGAGATATTTGAGCTACAGGTACCAAGGGTTGGTGTTTGGCTGCTCCATCCTTGTTAATACTAGATGTCAGGTCTATTGGAATTTGCTTAACCAGACGTTTTGAATGGTGCCTGATTTTCTTTGCTATGAGTACTGCTTGATTCACGTAGGTACAGTCTGTTTTCGCCCGGCGTTCTACCAAAGTTGGAGAAGACAACGGAGATGGAGACATGGCTGATTGCGGTGCAGGGGAAGCGATTTGTTCAGCATTCCGTTGCTTAGCAGCCGCTACGCTTCTGTGGTCCGTACTCGCTCCCATTGAAGTAACCTTATTGGTTATCCTCTGCTCCGCTTCTGCGATTAACCGGTCGCATTTCTCAGCTAGGATAAGGAAGCACTTAACGAGGGGGATGGTGGAACACGCAGTACAGAACCAAAATGCATCTTGGGAGCTATTTCGCTCCCGTAACTGTTGTTGGGACACATTTGCACATTTCATATGGTACCATTCCAAACAGTGCGAACAAGCTAGACCGATTTTTACTACCCGATGACATTCTCCTAACCCGCAAATGCCTTTCGATGGGAGTCTCTTCGGTTTTGCCTTTCTGCCATTCAATTTGGTGTCGTTACCTGACCCAGTGGGTTGGTTAGCGTTCTGTACTTTTCCAGCTTTGAGAGCGGCGCACATCGGTCAGGCGATCGTGGTGGTCAAATGAGCGGTCGGCGTGGTCGCGCGGTCCGTGTGATGGGTAATGCAGCCGCACTGGCTGACAAGGTCACAAGGAATGGCGAGTGACTGCAACCTGAACAGAGCGCTGAACATAGATTGACAGATCACCGATTCTTTCACAGCTGTGTTGAGAAACACTGGATCGGAGTAAGCTTAGGCTTTTCGGCCTGCCTCGAGAATTCTGTATCGAATGGTGTCACACAGAATGGCAATCGGCTCAATACGATTGAATTAAACGCTTGCGCTTAATCACAGATGCCAATGAAAACGGTTGGCGATGGTGCAGCCTCTAATCGTAGAAGATATTTCCACGTATGATGGATCACTGTGTAGAGCTGGTAAATCCGGTTCGAATGAGCGCACAGTGACAACGCTGCGAGAAGATGGAGAGAGGATAGAGGGAAATAATCCAAATGAACCAGTAGCACGCACGTCACGCGTGTGTGAGGAACCGCGAGACTAAATCCTCCACGGCTTCACACTGTAAATCGCTTCGGTAATACATAATTACCCGTCCTCCTTTTGCGAGCCTATCGCTTCGGATCCGTGACATGCCCGGTAGCGAAACTTCAACGTCCGTCATTCCCGTGTGCAACAACATTTCGGTGATACCAATGACAACATATGACCCGGAAGCTTGGCGATCTTTCAGTTCGGCCAGTTTATTGAAAAGACCCTGAGCATTCATATACAATCAGGCCTGTTTCTCGGTCTCTAGGAGCCCACACAGGGGTGAAAGGTCAAGTGCGGTGAAATGTTGGCCGATGGGAGGTCGGCAGTTACTCGTTTTTTTGATGGGATAACGAAAGCTCATCTAAAACTTGATTCGGCCAAAGTGCGTCCCAATCTTTCTTTAGACCTACGTCAGAGTCAATTAAAGCAGCAATCAAGTTACGCTACTGTACATTCGTTGCTACGCTTATTGCTTCAAGTGCTTTAATATTTGAACTTTGCAATGCTTGTGCGACCTTTAACCTAACTTTAGAAGGATGGGTTTTCCGATTTTTTCGCCATCGATCCAAAACGTCCTTTGTTTGTTGCTCTGACTGCACCACAAGTTTTAGGATTCAAGGGCCACATCCTCTATAATTTGGTGAGAGAAGTATCCTGGTGAGCGATAGTGCCACAACATCATCCAAAGAAAGTGTTTCACGAATGAACCGCCACTGTTCTAAATCGTGCTTTCCGGTCTCTTGAACATCGTTAGAAGGATGTTCTGGCACGCCATGTATGAAAATGGTGTTTAGGCGGTCTTGCTTGCTGTGTCCCTCTTCGGTGGTGCTTTTTGATTGTCTCGCGCTCCAAGGTACATCAGGATAGATGCGTATTCCACAGAGTCTGAGTCTTAGCGCGCTTGCGGTGAGCAAAACCATTTCCACGTCGGTGGAGGATTCTAGTGTTACTGGGATAGCTTTTGGTTCTCCATAGTGTGGAGAGTTCTAATGACGAGTAAATCGTAATAGGTTTATAAGCTTGGCGTTGACACTCATCAGAAAACACAATGAGTTCCACTGGTCTAGGTCGTCTGATAACTTACCTCGCAATATGATCACAGTAGTATCAGGGACGTTTGAGCACACAACAGTCGGGGCACCATTGTTGGACCCCATTTTCGTTGATGTACAGGATAGTGTAATCGTTCGTCCTGACCTGCTGACAAGTGTTGATTGTTTACTGTTTGTCCCTCTATTCGCGTTGACAATGTTTACAACAGAAGTGGCCGCAACGCCGGCTTCCTGGTTGACTTTTACAGCAATCTCCGCATATGTAACTGGGGTTCTGGGAGGCTTTGTCTCGATAAGAGACATTTCAGCTACAGATACCGAGAGTTGGTGTCCAGTTGCTTCATCCTTATTAATGCTAGATGTCTGGTCTAGTGGAATTTGCTTTTCCAGACGTTTCGAATGGTGCCTGAATTTCGTTGCTATGAGTACTGTTTGACTCTCATAGGTACGGTCAGTTTGCTTTCGGTGTTCTACCAAAGTTGGAGAAGAAAACGGAGCTGGGGACGTGGTTGATTGCAGTTCAAGGGAAGCGGCTTGTACAACATTCCGTTAATTAGTGGCCACTACGCTTCCCTGACGCATACTCGCTTTCATTGAAGTAATCTTGTTATTTATTTTCTGCTCAGCTTCTACGATCAACCGGTCGCATTGCTGAACTAGGATAAGCAAGCAATTAACGAGTGGGATGGTGGAGCACGCAGTACCGAACCAACACGCATCTTGTGAGCTATTTCGCTCTCGTACCTGTTGTTGGGACACGTTTGCACCTTTCGGATGATACCACTTCAAACAGTGCGAGAAAGCCAAAGCTATTTTAAATAATCGATGAGATTCTGCTAACCCGCAAATGCCTTTTGCTTGGAGCCTTTTCGGATTCGCATTTCTGCCATTCAACGTGGTGTCGTTACCTGACCCAGTGGGTTGGTTGGCGTTCTGTACTTTTTCAGCTTTGAGAGCACGTCGGTCAGGCGAGCGTAGTGATTGCAAGGTCAAATGAGCGGTCGGCGTGGTCGCGCGGTTC
>OX104062.1:51114696-51302749 GCA_944474145.2 Dicrocoelium dendriticum
ACGACAGCGATCCGACCTTTGAAAGAAATGCCACCAACTGCAGTTTTCAAGCTGTTTTCATATAATTGTGAAATTAGATGGTCCCGCAAGGCTAATTTTCTCGACTGACCCCAACGTCCAGTTTGGGGGACCGTCTGAAGGGAGCTCCGCGGTGACAAAGGAAGGCACACAATAGATTCCGAGTATGTTGGCACTTCCAAGTAATTTCAGAGTACAAGAAAATGTTATCAAACAAGGACTTCAGTAAAGAAAATCCCGAGCGGTGAAACACGACACGAGGTTGACCTTGAGGGACGAATCTCTCTAAGAGTGCATGTCTATGTTAGGAAAGCTTATATGCACGAATATATGTAAGCTACTGAAATATATAATGTTGTTTGTTTTTCTCATTTATAAAGCGCATATATCTATATATGTGTACACGTGTATTCAGCGCTTCATGTTTGATATGTACTACGTGGAAAGTGAAAATCGGATAGTTTTTGCGACCGGTAGGTGTCTAGGAAGAAACAAAGACGCTTTATGTTTAAAAGGTTTTGTGGTACACGATTGCGGACACAGTATGACATTTGTGAAAGTTGACCGCAAATGTTCCATATGGTGATCATCAACCCAGCTCCTGCAAGGTATCTTAAAGTTAACGTTATTGGTTCTCCTACGGGAAAATGACTATGCATCAAAAATGTATGTATGCAACAAAGGGGTTCGGTTATCGGGCTGAAGGTGAAAAATAAATAAATTGATTATTCTCGTCATTGCGAGGTACACCACCAAGGGCGTGATCATGGTGATACAGACATCTATGATCGGCAATTGCACAAATTAATGCCTTTTGACAAATAGCGTATAAATGTATGTGTGTTGACATGTAAAAGTATGTTTAACCGTGTATTTGGATGGCGTCATTTTGTGTGAGTAGGTAAATGTGACTCTGTGTGTGCTTTTGTTCCTCGCGTTCGTCAGCAAAGAGAAGAATCAATGGAACGCTTCGAATCGGATGACTTTTGTGATGTGTGAGTGCTCCTCCGTAAAATAGAAGAGGCAGTGAATTTAATTAGTGGCAAATCACATCCGCCACGTCACAGTGTTGTTAAACGGATAATTGTGGTATTTTATAGGGAAAAGCAAGAGGAAAATATCCGGCAAGTCGGCCAGGTTTAGGGCGAAAAGGTGTTTGCGTTCAAGTTAAAATATTTAAAGGATATCGTTTCGGAAAGTGAAACTGAGTTACCGTGGTGAATACCGCAAGGATAGAAAGGTAAAGTCGGGAAGTGTTACCGTAATGGCTAAATAAGACGTAGTGCTCTTCTTGCTAAAATTACATCCCTTTAGTAACTTAAATAAAGCCATAAGAAGACGAACACTGGCCGATGTCAAGATTTCGTATTGTCACTTCAGTGCTAACACTCTGTGTGCAGAAACAGTTGCTCGTAAGCCAACGGCTGCCCTGAGCGTAGGGGTGTCACATCTGCTCTTTACCCTGTTCTAACTTGTTACAGCCTCCCACTACCTGTCGTCATACATATTTTAATTTTATTGTGTTGGCACTGAAGAGACCATACGAAATGTAGTGCTCTTGTCCATTGCTGTTAAGTGAAGATGCAGTTGCTTTAAGGTCACTTTTATGTGTGACGCTATGTATTTATAAAGTAAAATCTGCTAGGAGGAGTGACATGACACTTAATGAAGAGCATATGAATTTTGGGAAGTAAGGAATGTTAGTGGAATGAGAACCGATGTGCAGGAATACGTTGTACTGGTATACGCAATGGGATTATAAGGGTGTATGTGTTGTTATCCAGTGGACAGACAGACGCTCAAGACATACGCAAATATTCTCCTCTAGGTGGAGTGTTGCGAACGCTCATCAGCCGCCTTGTGAGGACACGGAAAAATGGTCCATAATGTAGTTTCACTGGACTTAAAGTCTAATGGCAGCAGCTCAAAGGTCAGCTTGGAGTTGAGCTCGCGGTACCTCGTTGCCGCCAAGCAAAGAACGCGTCGGCGGGTCATTCGGACCAAAGCGTAAAAATGAACATTTCACTAACCCAACTGGCAATTGCCACAAAAGTGAGCAGTCCCAGAGTCTATCCAGAACCCTCTGGATGGTCAATGAATCAGTCGGATGGTCTATTGTGAACCAGAGTTTCAAGTCATTTGTAAATAGTTGGGATGGCACCCCCAATTTATCAAGTAGGTCATTAACGTATAAAGTGAAGAGAAGGCGGCCAATTACTGAAACTTGCAGAAGACCACTGGGAACGCATTGGCGGAACGACAGGCTTGAACCCACCCGCACACACACTTCCCTTCCGATTAGAAAAGCTGCAATCAATTATAAGTCTGGTCCCGTAATACCGTAGAACTTCAGCTTGTACAATAGGCGCCGATGTGGAACGGTGTCAAAAGCTTTTCAAAAGTCAATAGACAGCACATCCACGGCCTTCCCGGAACCAACGGCTTAGGCCAGGTGTTCATTCAAGTTAGTAAGGCAAACATAGCCTTTACAAAAGCTCTGCTGAGAAGGAATAAGCAACTGAAACGCTCCTAAGTGTCCTTCGAGAGCGTCCCTCATGAGCTATTTTAGCAACTATGCCAGCACGGTCTGCAATCTGACCGATCTCTAGTTAGCTGGGTACTTCTTATCACCTATCTTAAGATTGGGACAAACGGTAGCCTCCTTTCAATCAGGGGTAAAAAGCAGCTGTGTAGCGACTTCACATGTTTGTGCAATCTGACGGCATAGTTAATTAGTCAACTGGAAAAAGAGTTTAAGATGAATAGCATCCTCACCGGCAGCTTTATTGGGATTTAATTCCCTCAGCAGCCGGAGCAGTTGGGCCTCCGTTATGAACACCTTCTCCAGGTAGAACCCCTAAAGAAGGTTTGCCTGCGGGCTAACATGTGACAGCTGCGTCTCCTGAACATGAACCACAGCATAC
The DNA here is from genome assembly GCA_944474145.2 of Dicrocoelium dendriticum. Lineage (NCBI taxonomy): Eukaryota > Metazoa > Platyhelminthes > Trematoda > Plagiorchiida > Dicrocoeliidae > Dicrocoelium > Dicrocoelium dendriticum. The sequence continues at coordinate 51,117,639 of OX104062.1, forward strand.
AGTCCACCGGGCAAACTATCTTTACCGTGGTCTGTAACAGCAGCACTGCCGTCTGGGACAAACAATACTAAGGTGTACGAGTTCACGTTGCCTAGCCTCATGCCATGTGCAAAGAAGCTTTTCGGATTTGTTAAGGCTATAGGAGCAAGCCAAACTTCATGCGGTATGATAGCACTTCGTAGATGCTTCCTGCAGGCATTGCCAGCCCTGCGATGGCGCTTGAAGGGGCATGATGTAGGCGCAGATAAATAAGTACGCCAACCTCTGACATGTCTGTTAAGTTGTTTGCATACAGCAGAATCAAGCCAAGGTGGCTTAGCCTGTTTTATTCCTGGCAGACATTGGTGCATGAGGGAGAGAGCTCACTCAAGTATGATTTAAATCCGTCCCAGGCCGTATAAGTAACGTCAATTTCCAAAATGACACAAGGAGACTTTGCTGTCTCAGCTTTCATTGCCAGAATGTCCGCGCGCCATTTATTTGGAACTCGGTCGGGACGATCAGTAGTCTGACTACTGACGGCGCACATAATTTAGAGACACGTGTGGTCTCTTGCACCGGGATGTGGGTTGTATACAGTATCCATGAAAACTCGTTTTATTTTGCGAGGATGATATCCATGAATGATGGGTTTTGACGGATCATGAATCTAGTATGCCGATAGACAAACTGTTTAAGGGAAGCACGCAATACCAGCTTGAGTACCTCGGTAGCCAAACAGTATTTAACAGTCGGAGGAAAACGCTGCCAGTCAAGTTCGGGAAGATTAAAGTCCCCATCACCAAACACCTATTTGCCGAATGTTTACGGGTGATATCAACGAGACCCATAGCAAAGCTGTCGGGGCATTTATTGTCCAACACAACTTTAATTTTCGCGAAGGCAATGCAATGAACAACTGCGAGTGCCTTAACATCACCGTTTGGCAAACGGAAACTGTACGTCATAACGACAGTAAGTGCGGATTTGATGCACAAAGCAACGCCACCTTCGCGCTGATTGGAATTGCCGTCACATATCAGCCATGCCTAGCCTCGCAAGCACACTACAATATCCGTGACGTCGGTAGACTAAAACCTTCCAGGGAATGCGAAAGCATCTAGACGGCTGTCGCGACAAGGGCGCCGTCCTTGCACAGCTTGTTTTGCAGGCTACGCACGTTTCTTAAAATCACCTAAAGAGCTTTAGCATTGTGAGTCCGGGATGGCGCGCTACCGGAACCGGCTCTGGTAGGGAGGAATTAGACCGCCGGCTCACCATCCGGAAAAGAGATTGGCTGTGGGAAATGCATTGCGAAAGGCATTCATCTGCGCAGCGCACTTGTGCATTACCAGCGTTCGCGCAAGGCTAACCCCGGGGGGCCAACTCCAGCATAATTTTCACCGCCTAGCTAGCTTCCGCCCCATTCCGCAAAAGAGCATATAAACTAATACCAAGGTCACAGACGTCCACAAACCTACAATGCCGCAGGATGTATCCGCCGTAATTAAGCCGATTTGTGGATCCGCCAAACAGCTCCTTGTATTGTCCCACCAGTTCCAGCAAGCGCGAAGACACGATAAAGAGGTACCATATGCCTTTCCCTAGCGCATTTTTTTCTGTTGCCCACAGCTTCGCAAAAGCTGTGTAACCTCCTCCACCTCCGTGACACCATCGTTACGATGACGCCACCATATGCCATACAAATCGCGCCTTGTTAAACGAATGTAATATTGAAGACGAACAAATGTCCACATCTCCTGTGTGCCATGCAGTCTTCGTCAGGTTCATCAACACATTTCCCTGTCCGTTGTTTGCCGCCGATGTTGACATACTGCCAAGGCTTCCCCACTGAAAAATTGTGCGAATGAAGCGGAATAGCGTATCCATTCTCGTAACAACCACCCTGCAAAACCACGGAGAACCGAGCAAAGCAACTATAAAAACGGTGTGGGTTAAAATTATCAGGCTGATAAACAACATTTACCGCATTCCAGCAACATTCTATCGCTTGCTAGTCACGCACAGAAACTGAATGTATCGGTAAAGCCAACCCTCGGGTAGCCCCTGCCCATTTCCTTTTTGTTAGCTACCGCAGTAACAACTGTCCGACGAACAAAAAATGTCGCCGTTTCAATCTGATAACGTTTTAGTTCCTCAATGATCGCTACGAAGTCCAGTTATGGACCCTTGACGCTACGTAGAAAGGCGCTAGAGTCATCCGTCACAGCTGCTGTCGCTAGAAGTGAGAATACGATTAACCACCATAACGCATTTAAACCATACCGTATAATGATTTATAGTTAAAATGTATACATATTGACAACAACTTTCACATCATACTATATTGTGCATCCAAATACCCTATTTTTCCATTATCACCAAACCACCTTGTGTACCACAATCACACTGTCAAATCTCATTGGTCGCTATTGGCGGACACGACGCTCCGTGGTTTATAATAAATAAATGGGTACATTTCTAGACCAGCTAGAGGCTGCACCCTTAAGGGTTGAAATCAATCTTTACCTTAGTCCTATGCTCTTGCATGGAAGTAGGCAAACTACGAGTATAGGTTCTTAATTAGCAATTACAAATGCATTGACATTGTTTGGTGTACAGCTGGTGGGGTCGCAAGCGCCCACCTTGAAATTGTTTGGTCCCATCGGGCGATATTGAGCTCCTTGTTCTTTTGTTGTGAAAGCTGCGTGGAGCTGTAGTTGTGCCCTTTTTTCTTTGCAACTGAATCCAATTCACCACAACTTCACGTTAAATTCATTGGACTTTTGGCCTGCACTGTCGCCACATTTGTTGGCGCACATGGAAGAAATGAGAGCGGTGGAATTATAAGGGATAAGAAAAGTTGAAAAATAATTTCGAGAAATGCAGATGAAAATAAAAAGGATTTGTTAAGAGACTTACTAAGGCGGTGTGCTTCGCAAGAAAAATACAACTTAACAATAAAAGCTTGCCAAACTTTTCTTGCGCTGATAATGCTTTCTGACGCAAATTTCATTGTTAATCTCAGAAAAACAATTCAATCCATCGCTTTATATTTCCCCTTTGAAAACACGGGATTGCACTTCCTTCAAAATATTAGGGCATATATATATTTGTTACCAGACTTTCCCCCGTTCCACAGTCGAAGACAAACAACTCTGGCGTGATTACCTTCACTGCCTCAAACATTCCTATTCGCCAGTCACCTGGAGCTATTCTGATGTCATTTCACGGACAGCGTTGCGCACGTATACGTGGTTATTCCGATGGTTCCATGGAATTTTCACTTGGCTACGGAATCAGTTACACTTACTCACATTTGCAGGAATCCCAAAGCCAATTTGCGGAGAATGGCGTTTTTACCTATTAAGGACATATTCAGCCACAAACAACAACTTCTCTCACCGACCCCATGACAAGTCCAGCGAGGGTAGTTGGACATGGTTTGCGAGCCGAGCAAGAATATAATAGAAGAGCCGGCCTCTATTAACAATGTATTTACTCACCTGCAGCATTATCAATCGACTCTTCGAATCTTGCATCATTGACCAGCTTCAACGACTGCTGGCGTATCAGAACTAAGCCATTCGGCCAACCAACGAAGAATTTTGGCTGTCAACTGACTGCGAATAATAGAACGCAAAATCGGTCTATACGATGCATAACCGACTTGCACTACTGTTCACCGAAAGCTACGGCAGTGTTCCAGGACGTGGTGGGTTTTCGCCTGGCAAGCGTTCTCCCTATAAAAAGCCACAAATGTCCGCTTAACAACACTGTAACGTGGCGGATGTGACACGCCACAAAATAAAGTCACAGCTATGCATTTCACACTGACGCAGTCCTCAGCCTTCTACATCCAACCTGTGCAACTAATTCTGCTATGAACAATGGTTTGTTGGAGCACAGATCATCTCTATCTCGGATCAATACCTGGCGTAATTACCCCCAACTTGTGTTTTGACGGATTTTTGCGCACCACAGCGCCATAATGTCCCTGGGTCTGACTATTACCTGACAGTATGCTCACTCATACGGACAACATCTTTTCTTTTATAACTTTCATAAAAACGAAATGTTGTAACATTCCACAGAAGCTATGCTTGTATGCATATTTGATCACGCCTTTACAGGTGTGTCTTGTTTTACCGAGAATATACTATTTATTTATTTATTTTGTTATCTCTGTTAAAGAGCATTGCGGAATATAACAAGGGAACACGTCATGACTCTCACGGGACATAGCCGAAAGCCATTTCCCTTGACTGTCCGTCTATGGAGTGGTGTATACGTTCGTTTAATTGGGCGCATATCTTGCATTTTTGCGAATCAGTTTTGGTAAATTACTCAAGCTTTATATGCTACTAAGTCGGCAGATGAAAAGGTATGTGTTATTGATCACCTTGAAATATAGTGAATAGCATAGCTGGATTGCGCATTTTATTCATAACGTGATAAGGTTACTATAATGAAAAAGCAGTACAATTGCTAGTTGTGGAATATGAACGACTTGGAAGAAGCATATGCAATGCTATCATGATCAAGGACAATTTGTGCAGTGATTACGTTGTCTAAAAATAATTTCGTACACGAATATTACAAATATCCTCATGATTATGTATTATTGGACATTCTTGCAAACCTAGCGGGTGCATAGTAAGGCCATATGACTGGTCGTGGCGTCGCATTTAAGTCGATAAGTTGCTGGACTCCGTGCCTGCATGAGCAGTGCATAGGAACGTAATATAATTACCATAACGCTGGCGTCATCATCACCAATGTGTATGTATGCACTCGAAGTTTCAATCGATGTAAGTGTATGTGGCTTAATAAGGCTGTGCATGTCCCCTAGGGAGAAGTCCTTATTGCTGGGTCTGAACATATTTTATCGGCTCAACGAGCTTCCATGAACGGTGGTTAATCAGCCAAAGTAGGTCCCATGGAACGTGAGTCTTTATTACCAGCAGGAAAGCCTCAAGTGTTGGCACATGGCGCCTTTACGGTCTGTTCTTATTAATCCCGCAATGGACTCAGCCTTGTTGTCATTATGGCAGGTGGCAGATGAAAAATTATTACCTTCATAGGAATTCTGCACAGACCATAACTGTGTTATATATTGTGTTACTACTGTCCCTAATGCAAACCTAACAAATAGCGTTAAAAGCTTTACGGAAAATCTGACAACAGTATTCAAACGACATCAATCTACCGAGACATTGAGTAATCTCATCCAGAATGCACAATAAGCTAGTAACGTACAACTTCTTGGCGAAGCTATGTTTTTGCTTCGATACACCACCACAAGTGAAGTGTACCACCGAAGTACGTAACTGACGGATTCTAACTAGACCGAAAACATACTGTGTCGTTTTGTGCTGGAGTTTGCTAGGGTGATAGAGAGCAGAAAAGGAAGCCGCATCAGGCCTTCCGCTTCAGTTCAAAGTAATGATTGTGTGGATCACTGCGTTGCGCCCTTCATCGCGAACGGTAACGTTCACAGGGAAAACAACAGGACCTTTGCTTGCTCAACAGAAAAGAATCCAACAGTCGTTTGAAACTCCTTCGTCTGCGCTGTTGACTGGCTCTGGCAAATCGCTCCAGTCTATCACCAAACGGGTGGACTAAGTGAAATTAGGCTGGACTCGGCGTCTTAAACAATTTCCCGTCATTCCTTGCAAAATGCGTCCGGTGTAATTCAGATCAGCACGACGAGGAGAGTACACTAACTAAAACATATTTATGGTTTGAATTCGCCGGCCGTAAGACAATTTGCGAAAAGCAGTGGTTGATTGCGACCCTCATCGTTGGACCCTCTAAAGAAGAACACGTCGGTCTAGGTATGTGGCCGTACGGCGGGTGATTAGTATGCTGGGATGAAGCTTACATTGAAGTGTCGAGGCGTCTCAAGACCTTATGAGTCATACAGGAGAAAGCGTCTTATGTCACAGAACATCATTTTTGCAACTGCTGGCCTGTTAAAGTGCCCTTGGTTGTGCTCAAAGCAGCGGTCACAAGTACACCAAGGTCCTTCACAAAAGCACTGCTTCTGAATAAGAAGCTACCAAGGTGATAAACATTAAAGGGTTACGGATCGCCTGTAGGAAGCACTGAACACATTGCGTAATTCATACACACTTGCCACGCCAGTGGCCAACTGTGCTACCGGCCAAGGTTCCATTGCAAACCGTTAGCATTCTCAAGCTCGAATATTTCTAGCCAAAGCTTTAAGTAGTCAGCATATGGCAAAAGCTCAGTATAGAGCTCTGTTGGTGGGTCGTTGCTGAATAGTTTGAACAACGCATAACCGAGGACGGAGTCTTGTGGAACGTCATTAACCCTGACAATATGCGCAGAGTAAGTTTCGTCTACCTTTAATCGCATACAACAGCCTTTCCAAAGTATGCGGTCCAAGCTAGAACCTCCCCAGAAATACCAATACTCCGACGTTTAAAGAGGAACTGTTCGTGCGGTACGCTATCAAATTCTTTCCTGCAGTCGACAAAAGGACGCCAAGGTGAGTGCCGGCATCCAACGATTGTGCCCAATTTTCGCTGGTCAGCAGTAGGTAAGAGGCACATGAGCGTGCCCTCCGAAAGCCATGCTGAGCAGGAAAGCGGATATTCATAAATAAATAAATGGTATATTCTCGGTAAAACGAGACACGCCTGTAAAGGCGTGATCAAATATGCATACAAGCGTAGCTTCTTTGGAATGTTAAAACATTTCGTTTTAATGAAAGGTATAAAAGAAAAGATGTAGTCCGTATGAGGGAGCATATTGTCAGGCAATAGTCAGACCAAGGAACATTGTGGCGCTGTGGCGCGCAAATTCCGTCAAAACACAAGTTGGGGGTAATTTTGCCAGGTAGTGATCCGTGAGCACAGGAGCCTAAACAAGGTTTTGTTGCAACCAGCAACCACTACGAGATAGGAATGATCTGTGCTCCAACAACGTATTCATCATAGTAGAATTAGTTGCACGGGTTGGATGTAGAAGTCTTAGGACTGCGTCAGTGTGAAATGCATAGCTGTGACTTTATTTTGTGGCGAGTCACATCCGCCACGTTACAGTGTTGTTAAGCGGACATTTGTGGCCTTTTATAGGGAGAACGCTTGCCAGGCGAAAACCCACCACGTCCTGGAACACTGCCGTAGCTTCCGTTGAACAGTAGTGCGAGTCGGTTATGTATCGTATAGACCGATATTGTACTTTATTATTCGCAGTCAGTTGACAGCCAAAATTCTTCGTTGGTTGGCCGAATGGCTTAGTACTGATACGGCAGCAGTACTTGAACCCGGTCAGTGAGGCAAGGTTCGAATAGTCGAATGCTAATGATGCAGGCAAGTAAACACATTGTTATTAGAGGCCAGCTTTTTCTATTATATTCTTGTTCGGCTCGCAAACGGTGTCCAGCCATCCACGCTGGACTTGTCATGGGGTCGGTGGGTGAAGTTGTTTCTTGTGGCTGAATAGGTCCTTCATTTGTAAAAATGCCATTCTCCGCATATTGGATTCGGGCTTCCTTTAAAGGCAAGTAAGTGTAACTGTTTCCATAGCCAAGTGAAAATTCCATGTAAGGCCATCGAAAATGCAATGCTCTCCGTCAAATGACATCAGAATAGCTCCAGGTGACTGGCGAATAGGAATGTCTGAGGCAGTGAAGGTAATCACGCCAGAGTTGTTTGTCTTCGGTTGTGGAACGGGGGACCCATGTAAATATATTACTCCAGGTGAGTAAATTGTTCTACTGTGAGTACGAGGCGAGCTAAACCCATTTGTTTAGCCCCCGTGAAGGTAGCGTCTCCAGAATGGCGGAAACAGCTCCATTTGGAACAGTGTTTGGGTTTTCATTTCCCGGAGAAAGGACCAAGCGTTTGAGGATGGGTTGACCAGTCCCAGTGGATAAACCTTCTTGTTTTGGCGGATGTAACTGTGGGAATCTCGGGAAAAAAGGGCAACGGACAAGAGGCAGCCAAACAGAGACAGCAATGAAGCAAGAAGCACTAGCACATACTGGTGGCACTCACCGGTGTCTATGATACATTAAAACTTATGCAACTTTGTTTGGTGTACATGCTTTGCAGGCGCGTTCTATACATTACGTCGCTGGTGTGACTCAGACTACAACTACTAAGTGAGAAGAAGGTTCTGCATGCGCAGGGTCAAAAGACCGATATAACAAAGCGCGTTGACAAAAGTTAAGCGAATGACGCGATGGTTTTAGAGAAACAGGTAAACCGATGAGGATGGCAGAAGTCCGAATGCTAGAGGCGTCTTAGATAAAACTAAGGACAACTAGGTTAAGACCGGATGCGGACGCAAGCTAGGTAGAGCAACGTTGCAAGAGGAAAAGGGATTTCAAGGAATCGGCTAGGAGCGAATGAATGCTGACGGCAGTGCGTAGGGTAATTGGTAAGAGTAATTACGCTAAAGCGCTCATGATTCCACAGTCCAAAAGCCGTCAGAATCTAGGAAAATGGTCACAGTGGCCCAAAGATGCCGTGCATTGGGAGTCTTTATGACACATACGGTCTTAAAAATGGAGAAATGCGAGCATAAGATAAAGAGCATAGAAATAGGAAGAGTGGTAATTTGAGCATACTAATGGAAGTACTAGTAAAGAAACACTTAGCAATGGTCTGAGTGCCGCCAATAATCAGGCGCGAGCTCTGAGCGAAGGAGAACATGCGCACGAGGATAACTTGGATAGGCGCAATGAGTGTAATCCGTCGGAATAAAATTGGAGCGCAATAAGAGAAAAGACCAGGGTGGAGATTCAGAGGCAGCTTAAGAATTATCTCCGTGACTTTACTCACTATGGATGACACAATCTTGGCTGACAGTTTTCAGGCTCCTGAATATTTCCAGCGTTGTATAGTGGCTTAACGATCCCTATTTTCAAAGCAAGCTTTTGACCCCTTGTGTCAAGAAGTCGCCAGGAACATTGGCAGACTGATATGGCAATGTGCTCAGCTACTGCTTTGAAAAAAAAGAACGCAGCCCATCAGTACCTGACGAGGAATTCGGAATAAGCTAGAGGAGGAGCATGGCAGCCAAATCAGGGAAGGTTTTATAAGTACCCTAAAGTAAAGGGGTGCAGTCAAAAGGTAACTGGTAAACGGAGGTTCAATCGAGAAAAATGGAGAAAACTACAGGGCCATGGTCCCCGCTTTTGCATCATTTTTTGAAATAGCATATGACCTTCGTTGGAATACGAAGCAACTGTAACATTACCAGCTTTCGTAGGCCTCCTCAGATAGGAAACAATAAGCTTGGGAGCGGTCGAAGTTCCCTCAACTAAGGAGCCTTTATTTAAAGTGCGTTTTTCTGACCGCCTTGCAAGCAAGATGTTCCCAAGGTAATTGCGTACTTCTGAATTTATCCTACAATCCGCGGCGTCCGCTCCTAAGGCTTTTTAAAGCACGATTCATCCAAGGATGGCCTGTGGAGTAACGTTTACCGTTGGAGAGTAGACCGACCTGGTTTATGAGTGATGTGAAATTGGAGTCATGAAACTATAAGCATCATCAGCGTCTTAGTGCTGCGGGATACTCCAGCTCATAGCACCGGGGGCAGTTTTCAAACGAAGTGGACCAAGAAGCCAGAAGTGCCGAATGCATTCTCACTGATCGCAAACGCGGAGACGCCGCATCCCAAAATGGAAACCACGCAATAGTCAATTTTCCCCGTTTGGTTGGCAACCGGTAAAGTCGGAGACAACTGACTTTGCCGGTGTGGGCAGTAGACTGAGGATGTGTGGCGACTGACCGGGAGATATTCTGGTGGACTTTGTAAAATGTTGAAGCAGATAGCAAGCGTGCGCGGTTTCAAGGAAGCCTGCAACAAAGGAGTTCGGTGAGAGATCACAATAGAGTAATTTCCAGTAGGCACCAGCAGCAGTAGTGTCTTTCAACATCGGATATTGCTTGCTTCTCCCAAGCCTACTAATAGAGTCCAGCAGGCTTACTCAGGAACCAATGGGGAACCGTGAAGAACTCCAACCGTAAGAAAGTTGCATCCGTCATGTATCCAACATAATGGAAGTTTAGAGCTACCTTTCTTTTCCCATATGGTTTGAACAAGCTGCCCCCTGAGATCGGCTTACCAGGATAAAGTCACACCACGACCAAGCCTAGCACCAGAACGAGCCACTGGAAATAGATTATACCCTGGAATTTGTATCGCCGACTCTGGACGTTCCGAAAACATCGGTTTCTGTGAAAGCCATAAGAGCTGAGGGACTCAAGGAAGTACGGAACTGAAATTCTTCCTGATTGCGTCGTGGGCCGCATACGTTGGTAGATATGACCCTTAAACCGTTCTTTAATCTTAGCACCCGTGGGGCGACAAACCTGACCTCCAGCAAACTCTCGGAGATTTTTGAACCACACGAAAATCCACAACGTGAATTTTATTCCTACCATTTATTTGGCATGTTCGTAGCTCTTCCACAGCTTTCTTTATTCGGACTTCATCCTCTGGGCAGATGTTTCACAATATACAAAACATTTTCACATAAAAGGTTGGGTCCTTCTGAGTACGCGGCAACGCTTATCTTACTTCGACAAGCTAATTTGTGAGGGTGAATGTTACAAGCATCATCCTGCTTCCGCTAAGGCAGAAAGCAGAGAAAATATTGTTCCATTGCTCACCTTCAACAAAAGTGGGAGGGACCATCCGCTTTAAGGGATTATACATAAACAAATAAATAGATTTATACTTGATGAAATGGGACACACTAATACAGGCTTGAGCACGGGATTGTCAGAGCCACAGAAGCAAACAAAGCGGACATACACCGTACGACAGTGCTAACGGTTTGCAACGTACGCGGCTGAATAAGTTCTAATTAGTTATACTAAAAGAGTCGCAAGGTTAATGGGCATGCCCATTGTAGTCAAGTAGATGTGTGGCGCGGACGCAAAACCAAATCTGTAAGTGTTTCCGTTACAGAAATGCTGCGTGGGCTTTCGGATAGTTCAGAAGATTGCTCTTAGTTATTTCGTGTGGGTGTGTACCCGATAGAATACTAGCTAAACACTGACGAATGGGTGAGGTTTGATTCAGCTGCCATAGTGTTTACAGAGTTCAGTTATCATGGTCTTGTCAGTGTTTAGCAATGGGCAGTGACCGTATTTTGGCACCGAGTCACATCCGTCACGTCGCATTGTTGTCAAGCAGACCTGTGTAGCTTTCTACTGGGAGACCGCTTGTTAAGCGAAAACCCATCACGTCCTGAAAAACTGTCCTCGAACGCAAGTGGAATACTAATACGTCATTTGCAATGCCAGGTGACGATCGGTTTTCCGCACGGCTTATCGCAGTCATGGTGCACCCGTTTGTTATCGACTGAGCGAGACATAGTCAAGGTACATCAATAAAGGATGGAACCTGCAATACTGGACGGAATACGCCTATGTAGGCTAAGATATAGTTTTGTAAGTGAGCAATAACAGATTAGGGAAAGTTGGATGTTTCATACGTATTATAATTACCCATATAGATAACCCACTGGTCGGATGAGCTTCGCAGCTAGGTCCAAGAGGAAGAACCACTGCAGGTAAGTAAATAAATAAATAAATACTTTATTCTCGGGGAGATAAAGCTTTTGTGAGGTATTACAGACGTAAAATGGTCTTGATTCTAATTGTTCAGGCTGGTAGAAGACACCGAACAAGCGGCTTGCGCTAGTCCCTGAAATGGTCAAAGCAATATTTTAGTCAACCTCACAGTCGATATTACATAAAAGGTACAAGTTCATGGGCAGACCACACTGCCGATGTGGGTAGGCTATCCATAGTATGGTAGCGCCAAGTAATTAACGTTTGTGATATTGTAAGGGGAGTAATCCACTGGTGTGTTGGACGGGGCATAACGCCACAGTATCGCAAGTAGGTAGGAAGCTTACAAGTAAATGAATCGCCTTTATAAATTGATGTAAGGGATATTAACCCTATGGTTTAAGCCAGTAGAACGTTTGCATGGTGAGGTTCATTATACTCGCCAGCATACGGGTAAGACCGCGCGCAATAGTACAGATCATATTAGATAAACATCCAATGAGCATAGTATTAATGTCCGACAACACTGGCGGGTGCGCCATGTATCCATGGGATAATGGCGTCAAACAGAGGGCGATTCTTACACTTGGAGTTATCCACTGGCAAGGTAGACGGTACATAACGCCATGGAATGGGAAGTAAGTGGAACACTTGCAAGACGATATTGCTTTGATGGGATGTTTTCATGATGATAAGGAATTGAACCCAAGTGTTCAAACCGCTGAAAACTGAGACAGGGTGTCCAAGCTGGTGGTCTGTGCTGCCTGCTTAGGCCTTGGGACCTACGAGGCTTACCTTCTAAGTCTTTGCCGAGATACGACCGTCAAGGTAAGTTTATCTAAACCTTCTATGTGGATAATCTGGGATCCTTTCATAAAAGGAAGCCTTGTTAGGTTCAGGAGCGTCATAATGGTCAAACGACCGTCGTGAATAAGTTACTACTATATCACATCTAGTAACTTATGCATGACGGTCGTTGCCGTCCCCCGTAGCTCAGTGGTCTCAAACACGGACTGGCAACAGTCGAGTTGCGGGTTTGATCCCTACCAGGGGTCCGATGTAACGCGCACGGCTGATGGTGCCCGATAGGATGAAACGCGCTTACAGTGCTTTTTCGGGCATGTGGCGGCGGTCTGAGTGAGTCTAGATGTGACGAAATTCTATCTATACCATACAAGCATTATTCACTCGGGAGCAACAAATAGAATTGTACCGCCGATTTGCGCAAGTTTTTCTTGTGGGCGGCACTCTTGGTACTAACCGGTTGAAGTAAGAACTGATGGAGGCATTACCTGTTGCTTGCAGCTTCAACGTATAACAGTTTTAATAAGTGATTGGTTGGGTTATGGCCGGTTAATATTTTATGCGTTTCTGCGTCCGGTAGCTTACGCAATTTTGCTTACGTTGTTTGTGGTGTTTCGAGCTGTTATGGGTCAGGATGTTTCCGTTAGCACAAGTAGTATAGGTAAAATATCTGCCAAAGTACCTGCAGCGCGCGAATTTTATCTATGCGACATATTCTTTTGCTACTTTCACATCCGCCAGACCAGCAAGAAGCAGGTAAGTGATAAAGCTGCTTTACATTCTGTAGACAAACATTGACCGTCTTTCTTGTCTATCCCATTGCATGGCGACTTCGGACTTGGATACATACTACCGACCTTTTCTATATATAATAAACATGTTTTAGCTTTCAACAACGTTTGCAGCTCCTACAACTAACAGAACCCAGTTTTGCGCCACCTTGCGTCGCAACGGTTGTACATAAAACGCTCGTGGGCGAAACATGCCTAAGCTGGACTAGTGGACTGGAAATACAACATACAACCTGGTTGCGAATTCCAACTTACTTTTGAAGCAGGTTACCCGTGCATCTGATGGCCTCGTTGCAGCAAGCCGCAAACTTCGGGAACATTCGGAAGTTCTCCTGAAGGAGTCCCAGATGCGTGCAGCATTTTTATGTGACAGGCGTCAGCTGCTAGAAGGCACCGCATACTTTCATCGCCTAAGTTGTTTCCTAACTAGGTACGCAGGCAACCTAGTGATGCGTTATTTAGCAAAACCCGTCACAAGCAGTTTGCTCGTAGCTTGGAGCTGGAGTGGTATGTGAATAAAGATTGCTGCTGCCTCCATAGTCTAAGACATCTCACCAGAAAACGCTGCACTATTGATTACTCCTTTGGAACATGTACCTTCCATTTTATGAAACCACGCGACTGGCTTGTGTGCAGTTAATGAGGGAATACAAGCGGCACGCGCACTTGACGAGTAAGCCGTTTCTGATATGAGCATCCATTTACGGGCCAAATACCTATTTGCATCCGCTGGCTGGCGGACTACGACCTACTGGCGGTTTCCATCCAGTTGCGGACGGTAAACGTTTCCGTTACAAAACCACGACGTCTAAAATCACAAACTTTGTCGATCGTCCGAGAAGGGCTGAAGAAGTTAAACCATCCGGACTTTTGGTATTGTACCAAAAGCTACGGCGAGGACTAACAAAGTAATTGGTGATTCATCGGACTTTCAACATACAAAGAAACAATCGCGTTAGCTGAAAATTATAGCGTCCGCAGATTTATTTCGCATGCAGCAAGCCTGTTTTAGTTGACGCAGTTCGCTGTGCACACAATCGGTTTCCTTACCATCATTGGTGTCCGCGTGTGCAATAAGGAGTCCGTTGTACAATTGATGTCAAAGCTTCACAAACCAAATCAATGCCCAGGATGGCAGTGTATAGCTATACTACCAGTTAAAAAGAAAATGTTTCCTCCGATATTTAGCTATTGACTACTCACATGCACCGGATTTCACAGTTGCTTCTACCTCATTACCCTGATCCACTTACGATGGTAAGTAATAACAGTATAACAAGTTGCCGCAAAGGCAGTCAGGATGAGGTTTGCGCAGTTCCGAGTACAAGTCAACAACCCCTACCCCATTATATAGCACCTGTACTTGGCCGTGACGACATTTTTCCTTAACGTTCATTGATAGGTTGTCGGGAAAGTGCCGTCGAGTCCCCCACAACTGGCGGTATTTTTTGGAATGCAGTGCCAGGGCAAGCTATTCTGTATAACTTAGCGCCTCTTTTCACATTATGGTAGCGTAGATATGGATGTAAACCCAGCAGAGACAACGTTGAGAAACTAAATACTTGTTCAGGCAAAACTCATTCCATTGCCTGGCAGTAGGCTGTACTTTCACACTACTATTATATATTAGCCGATGGTTACGACTTTGTATAATGCTACCCTGCATGGGACCTGAGCGTACAAAGCACGTACTTAGTAAACAACGCTGCATCTCTACACATACTGCATTCTGATAAATACAAAGCACCGTTATTATTGCGGTTGCTGAGCCCATACGGGATTGAAGCGTTTCTGACGATTAATTGTATTAGCGAAACATTTGGTGCTAATGTGACAGGACCCAAATGGGCTGTAATCGCTTGGATTCGGTGGCTCGTGTTCGTAGTATAGGGGCGTCATCAGTGTCGCCTTTAGTTCCAGTGTACTAGGACCCAGATATGTTGTAAAAGTACTTTGTTCCAATGCTCTTGGTTGCCATATGGTGGCTCCAGCGGTCGCACCTTGGGCGCCAAAGGTAAAAGGACCCTAATGCGTTGTAATAGCACTCCGTTCCGAGGCTCGTGCTCATAGTATAAATGCTCCAGCTGCGGCTCTGTTGGTTCCATGGTAGTAAAACCCCAGTGGGTTATAATAGCGCTCGGCTCCAAGGCTCGTTTTGGTAGTATATAGGCTTAATCAGTAACAATTCTTTTGCCAGTGTAATAGGACCCAGGTTGGTTGTAATACCACTTCGTTCCAAGACTCGTGGTCGTAGTGTAGAGGCTCCATCTAGTGACATCTATGGTGCCAACGTACTAGGAGCCAGGTAGGTTGTAATAGCATCCGGCTCCAAGGATCTTGCTCGTAGTGTAGCGGTTCCAACAGTGGCACCTTTGTTGCCAATGTAATGGGGCCATGGTGAGCTGTAATATCACTCGGCTTCAAGGCGCGTGGTCGCAGGATAGTGGCTCCACCAGTGGCACAATTTGTGCCAATGTAATGGGACCTATGTCCGTTGCACAATACACCAGGTCATAAAGATCGTAAGCTCAGGATAGCGGCTCCAACAATGACACACTGGGTGCCAGGATAATGGCAGCCAGGTGGGTTGTAATAGCACTTGCCTCCTAGTATCGTCGTTTTAAGACAGAGGCTCCGTCAGTTGCACATTCACGGCCTATGGTAAAGTTGCATAAAATAAAATATTCTGCTTGTCTAAAAGTCATCCAGCCCGGGTTCCGTTTGGGTTTTACTTGATGGCTACAGCATTGCGTAATGACAAATGGGAGGTAGATTTCCGCTTTACTTGTACGATCTAGCAACCTTGAAAATTTTTGACTATGACCTTGGCGCAGTAACCCGAAATCCTACATGCAATACTAACGAGGCTTTTAGATGATAAACGGTGGAAGCGGTGTTTGAACAAACGCTAACAAAGAAACCTGACTTTTGTCAAAAGGTTCAAAGCAGTGAGACACAACTGAAAGCCCATGGAGCTATGAGCAGGGTAAGACGCCAGATGGGCGTTCAGAAGAACATAGGCACAAGCAGTAACTGCCTTGTGCCCAAGGTCGTCTAATCACTGACACCACCGACAGTTAGATCTAACTCAGATGACACCCGGTAACCTTGCGGCTCTTACACCAGGAAAGTTGGCTAATTGCTTTGTGCTTCTTTCCGATCCACAGTCGGTTGCACTACAGAAGTCTAAAATGTCATTAACGTCACTAAACTCGTTATCACCAAAATGTCCATGGTCTTGGCTTTCTGACTTTTAGACAACACCCAAGACCATATCACAGACGCGCTTCTTAAGGTACAAAACATCGAAAATGAGTTACTCGGTGAAATCAGAATGGCAACATATCGGAACTACATAAATCTGACAAAGTGAAAGATCTTAACGCAGCGGGTTAACTGCTCACCACTCTCACCAAGGAAGTCAACGAACGAGTCACCCACTTACGAAATGCGATAATATTTAATGTGCTTGCTCACCTACCACTTGAGAAACTGACAAGCTCACTGCTGTGTATGCAAAATGAACCGGGATTTCTGCTCAGGTAGCCGCCTCCGAAAAACGAAAAGAAGCCGATGCTCTACGTTGTCTTCAAGTTCAGCAACCAAGGTCATGTCAAATGCTTTCCAGACCACAAGTTCAATAAAATACAGCAAGCTTCTTGGACCCATACTGCTTATACAAGACATGACGCCACTGCAAACAGCACTGATGTCAAATGGACGAACCCGTAATAAGCGGAATCTACGCGATTTTATAACTATGAAAACATCTTTCACCATTCCAGCCGCTATGTCTAACTACAACTTAGATATGAACCTGAACCCTCCAAACCAGCCACCCAGACGATACCTGGCTGAGTGGTGACAAGTAACCGCTGTAACGACCTTTGCCAAAGCAAGTAGCAATAATACCACCCATAAAACATCCTTATCAGGCATGCAATAAACTGGCATGCACATGAACCTACCTACCACAACAAGTTTATCAATGGCTCACAGTGTTGACGTGGACTTGTCACAGCGACATTTAAGTCTTATCACATTAGAGATACCCGCAGGTAAAGGTCAGGCAAAAGTTACGGCCACCTCGAATGCAACTATGGACAAGACAGAGAGCAGCGAAAGCCCATCAGCTTGTCTGACATATAGGACACGTACCTTGAACTCAATAGCATTGGCGTATTATCATCATATACTCCGTCTTCCAGCATCCTAAAAGAACTCGGGCAGACTAACACGGACACGCTGTCTAAGCCCAGATATTCAAACTCAAGCTGTTTGCTAACTGTCTCCTTGGCTCCGTTTAAAACCACATAGATATAGCAACGAATCAATGCCCAGATGCACTAAAACGGCCAAGAGAGCACCCGCGTGTTTACCATAATAAGCACACCCACAGACTGCTCGGTTTTGACCCAAGTCTAGTACAGCGACAGCCAAGGTTGATTAACGACATCGTAAGAAATACCTCCGCCTAAACACTAGCTCAGCAACGAGTACTAGGACTACACCCATACCCCATACACTGCCGGCCGATCTGTAACGCCACTCTGGCAAAACTCAAAGGGATACGTCGACCGATTTAAGCACGACAATACAGGCAAGACAAATTGTCCGAACACAAGTTGGCCTCCACCCTATCGTTACAAAGCGAAATATAATACAGCGACAACCAAAATCAGCGGCCGCAACGTAAGGATTACCTACTCAGCACGCCAAGCTTTGCGATGCGTAACCGAACCCCGCAAGAATTTCACTACACTACCGGCTGAACTGCAACGCTGCATAGGCAAAGCCCAAGTAGATTTGTCGTTCAGACCAACTATACAAATATAGCCAACACAACTCCTCAGTGTAAAACTAGGCTTTCGCCCCCACGGTACGAAGCGAAGTCTCTTACAGCGACAACCGGGATTAAGCAGCCGCAACGTAAGAATTACCTACTATGAACCCCAAGCTTCGCCGTGGGTCTTCAGACCTCATGCAAAATCCAACGCACGATTGACCGACCAGCAACACCAATGGGGCGAAATCCACATGGGTACAAAGAACTGATGAATTCCGCACATGTCGCGCTCCCCCATCCACCCATCCCACCAAGACGGTCAACACTTCGTCAAACACACAACATAGTGACACGGACCGTGGCGACACCTTCCGCGGTCCATGTTTTATGGCACGCCGCAATTTGCGGGCCCCCACTCCAAGCTCGAGAGGGTCAAGCAACGGTTCTCTACCACCTGGTACGATCCATAGATATGTCACAACTCATACCAACCAACCTATCCCAGGCAATCGGACGGCTACTCTAAACACCAACCTCAGGACCGACTTCAGGTTAAATCTCTCGGCTCATATACATCATCCGTTCCCACCACCTTCCCCTCACCTCGGAGTTGCTGCTACATACTACTCCCAAACACTTCCATCTCTTTTCACTGACCTACCCGGCATGCACATCAGCGCATGCATGCAACCAGGCCCCTTAAAATATTCTGCATTGCCTGTGCTGTTACTGAACGGTTTGCTTAGTTTCAGTAATCCAAACAATAACTATCAACCAAGAGATGTCCCAGCCCACTCTACTGCATCCCACTTCGACGATCCTAGTAAGCTGGGGAGCCATAATATGCTTCTCATCAAAGCCAGGGCTATTAAGCAAAAGAATCACCTCCTGGGTCCGCTTGTTACTATGTCCAAAGCACAGTTGGTCTTAATCACAGAGACTTGGCACTCTACCAGGTCGTCTGACTCACCAATCCAAATATCTGGCTACACTTCATGCTTCACTGAACGCTATAGGCGACGGGGCGGAGGAGGACTCATCTACGTCATCAAAGCCTTCCATGCATCCTTCTTCCACGTCATAACTTTGGGTTACACAGAAGCCTCTATATGGATCCAAGCTGATGGCCAACACCTTGACCTCCTCCTTGAATGCAACTATCTCCGACCACATATCTCAAAAGCTGAAAGTAACAAACTGGTCGAGCTCTTTATAAAAGTTCGCTGTTACCTGCACGCATTAAGATACTCGGCGGTGATTTTTGTATGCCGCACGTTGAATGGTCTACCCAGTCTTCACCTCCCAAATATAGAGCGTTTGTCGACCTTATCTTTGCATACGACTGGACACAACCTGTAAAGGCACCTACCAGGAAATATAATATCCTTGACTTAATATCCACGAAAGGCAACAACCACGCACAAGTATGTGTGCTTGACAACCTTCTTAGTAATTGTCACAAGGCAGTGCAGCTGACATGCAGACTGCCCACTACTAAGCATTACAACCTCTCCACCAGTGGCTTCTTCCGTCCTCTACAACGCGTCTATTAGGAAATCTTCTGCACTTTCTTGGATTTCTTAATTGAGACGTCTTCTTTCTGACAGCAGACAAAGATTTGTCGACCGAAGTGGGGTATAAGCACATTAGGTTCTGTCTTGACGTGTTTGCTCCCAAGCAGAACATGAGGAAACCAACGAAACCGAAGAGTGTGGCTGCTACACATAGAGTCCTAAACATACTGAAAAATGCGCTATAGCTACAACGAGACAAAGTATTTTCACATAGTAATGCAAATGAACAACACTTGCTAGCCACGTCTGTCATGTAAGGGGAACCCGCTGCATTCCGCAATAACAACAATGTTAAAGCACTCACCCAATTGCTTACATGCAGAGCAAACAACCGAGCTCCAACGATCACCTCATTATCACTTATTAATGGAAATCTAATTACTGACACTGTCCAAGATTTTAATTATATCAACAAGCAGTTTTGCGAAACTTTTTCGATCACCGAGTCGGCGACACCGCCCCCAGCTCATCGACGATAGGCTGAGCAGCATCAAAGTCAACCTACGTGCATGCTTGCGAGACATTAGTACCCACAAAGTGACCCAATACCCCAATCCCGATGGCCTTCCACCCACAGTGCCGATTTTAGGAGGTCCAGAAGTTCCAGTTATCCTCCTTAACCTATTTACACTATTCATTACAGCGCACAACTCCCCCAGTGCGTGGAAGCATGCTTTAGTCGTTCCACGACCTAAGCGAGGATCCACTCTATACATAAACGATTGTCATCCTATCAGACACACACCGATAGCATCAATCGTAATCAAGAGACTAGTAAAAGCGAACGTTCGAGATCGGGATGACCGAGGTTTACCTCAAAGGGAGCCGAGGTCTCAATAGAGGTTGCGAGTCGCAAACCAAACGCACAGTGTGCTCGCTAAATTCAGCTTTCAATTAATTTCCGCTGTGCCGAGCGTTGCTCGCCGATCTCAGTAGCAGTGTTCAAGGCGTCCGCCATGAACTACTAAGCTCTGAGTTCCACCCCAGCTCAGGCAACCCCCATCTAACGACTCTTAACCAAGAGGAAACAGCGGTCGTGGTGTGCCATGGTTAGGAAGAGCAACGCCCAAATATATCCATTCAGAAATTCTTAACCTTCTGATGCCTAGTAATCTCAATGATAGTTCGCAACACGTGTTCCTGCCACCAAAATCCTGCCAGTCATATGTGTTTGAGTTTTAGTCAACTTCACATACGCGATAACTTTAGGGCATTAAATAGTAGTCAGCTTCTTCGAAATGAATAAAGCATTTGACCGCGTTCCACACCCAAAGCTCCTGACCAAGCTTGCCTCTTTTGGCACCGCCGGGAGGTTGCGATCTTAGTTTGAATCCTATTTATCAAATGGAACATCATGGGTGCCTAGGCGGCACGACGTCTTCCAGAATACCGGTCACTAGTTGAGTCTTTCAAGGACGTGTCCTGGGCAGCATGCTCTAATTACTCAGTATTGATGACGTCTTCCAAAACTTCCGCTAGGTTACACCATACCTATTCGCGGACAATATCAGTGTTGTGTTGCGTCAACTTTGAAGATAAAAAGCTAACATTTTCATAATACAAGGAGACCGTAGGGCGCTAGAAATTTGGTGTGTAATATAAAAACTAGAATTTTCTCCAGGAAAATGCAGCAGGTACTAGCAAAGTTCACCGAATACCCACACGCTCAGTGTCGCACCCGACACGGTCAGCCATTATGTTCGTGCTCTGAGGGTCCAATACTCTGATTCCTTTAACTGCGAAACAAGTAAGCTACAGTGCAGCTAAAGTTAGATCGTTAATAGGCTATATCTTCAAATCCAAGGCGCTTTTGCTATATCTGCTGACACTGTATAGAAGTGCGCTAAGACTATTCTTGAATACCGCTGTATGGTCCTTAGGAACTCACGCAAGTGCGGCAGGATTGCAATGAAAACATACAGCGTTCATTCGCCAAACGTTTCTTAGTTTCCAATACGCGGAACCACCGTACTCGATGCAAACAATTGAGATTGGACCCGCTGTGGTCACGAAAACTAAGAATAAACCTTACGTTTATATACAATATTGCAAAAGCTCAAGAAATAACACTCACGCGACACTCCCGAGAGGCAGGTGATACCCGATATAATCTGCGCAACGCGACCTATTCATGCAGTCTTCTGGCTGCGCGTTGCGGCATGCGCCATAATTGCTTACTTTATAGATACGCGGACACACCTAATAAGTTACCTCTGCAAATCTGATATTCTGTGACCGACACTTACTTCACCCATGCTAACAGAAGATTCCTCGATGCAACCCCAGTTTCCGAACTATTAAGCCTCAAAGTGCCGGAAGCCGAGTTATGGCAGACTGGACCAAACAATCTCTAGCGAATAGGCCTTCAAAGCACGTAAAGCTACCGTGTAGCCGCACTTTAACTCGGCTCTCGCTTTGCTCTCTGTGGCCAGTCTAATTCTTCCCACACAGTATTGTGCTCGCGCTCGTTCGAACCAGTTCGACGAGCTCTTCTCGGTGTTTTTCTACCATTGGGTCTTACCTGGGTGGATTATACTCTTGCTCCAGTGCTTAGTTTCCGGCATATTCTTTGCCGAATTCCACTTGTGAAACTACCTCAAACCAATTTTCGGAAAAGCTTTTGGTAGCTTTCGGAAGAAGATGCTGAGGGCTCCCAAACTACCTGGAAACCATCCCTGCAAGTTGCAGAATAACAATGTTACAGACATTTTGCTCCGCTCATCAACTGAGCAGCTCTAGGGACGCTTATCGGCGCTCCACCTGCATCATCTCTTAAGGCAGTCCGAGTAACAAACGCTGCCGCTTTGCGTAAGTGTGTGTTCCACGCCGAGTCGATCGATCGCTGAACCCGACTGCGCGTTACGACCACCATCTGCCTCTACCGCCTGACCTTGGTGCGGTTGCAGAACTCTCAATTGGTGGCGTGTGCCGGCCTGTTCGTGCGCCACCTTTTTCGCAAAGTACGCTAATCAAGATGGGCGCTTTGTGTGACCTTGCTGTAAACAATAAGAGAACGACTAGCATTCCAATGCTTCAACGTCGCCTATATTGTGCTGACAGCTGCAATAAAGTCCTTAAGATCAGTATTACCTGTTCTAGCTGCAGTAGATCGTACTGTCCGCAACGTATAGGCAAATCCATCGAACAATTGAGACAGACAAATCAAGTTGCTGACACAATTTGGTTTCCTCAATATCGTACGTCATTCCAGTTGTCAACAGTTTATCTTTGCTCGTGAACATGTGCGACAGGATGATTGAAAGAATCCCGCATTTTGTAAATACTAAGATCAACCTCACGTAGGTAAATATGTCTACGACAATACTTCACTCAGCGAAAGTGAGCTCTGATTCTAAACCGAATAAAAGAGCTAGCCGCTCCAACCGCACTACAGCGTCTGTGACTCTAAATCCACTGGGTCACCTCACTCTCATAAACTGGAGAGCCTCAATCAAGCTTGCTTTCACTTCTCCAACCGTAGACGCTTCACTTGGAGGTTCAACCATGACACCGACAGCTCAGAGCCGTAGGCAATCCGGTGCAGATAACAAGCAGGTAACGTACGCATCGATTGCCTCAACAAACACACCGGGAGCGACACACATAGGTCCATCTTCAGTACCGAGAACGCGTGGCTCAAAGCAGCTTTTACCGTCAACTTCAGTGGTGCCTTCTAAACAACCCGGATTTCCGGCAAAAGTAAAAAGCCAACACTCGCTAGACAAAACTACGCTGCGTTAACTCTAGTGTGCACCAATGTTCCCGAATCCAAAACTGGCACAATAAAAGACAAGTTGCAAGACGATCGCAATCAGTGGAGTTCCATCGGCTAGGCGATTGGTATTCGGGTTGAGCCCGCAATGCTGCAACGCGTAGCGCGTCACCCGACTCCATTGCACTCTGGTGAACCTCGAATTCTTCGAGTAACACTAGACTCAGCAGATGAGCAGAGGCTGTCCTGCTCTCAGCCGTTCGTCTTCGCAACTCACCGAGCGGAGTGCGCATATTACCTGGTCTACCTTGGAAAGGTCGCCAAAAGAAGCAGTTGACCAACGCGGCATTCCTAATAGGGACAGCAAGGAAACAATATTTATTCGTGGTGTTCCCGAGCTTCTGCATTCTTCTGATCACAATGAGCAAACATATGACCGAGAGCAGTGGTGCTACATCCACGAAGCACTCACTGTTGGCAATGTTATTGCCAAATCCCTAACAAGAATTCCGTCATCACCTAACTACAAGGGCTGTGGTCCAAGGCTATTGAAAGTAATACTACACTCCGAGGGAATGACGCAAGTTCTATTGGATAGCTGGTTAAAGTTTCGAGCTAGGTTGCCAACAGAGATCCGGCTAAGGACAGCAGTCGAACGACCAAAAGTCGGAAGCACTTCAATGGAACTTGCATACGCTACAAATTCTTTATTTGCACAGTTCTGCGGAGAGACCGACGTATCAGCACCCACGGCACACAACAGGACGGAGCACAGCGCGAGTGAAAAGTCTGTTCAGGAACGCCCAATAATGTCATGCAACATGACTGGAATACATAAATCCCAAAACGACTAATGGCTGGTCACCTAACGGCCGGCGTAAAAACTAACGCGGAGTTTACATCCGTCAATGAACTCCTAACAACAAAAGCCCTGTCTTGCACGTACACAAGGCCAAGGCCTTCTAAGCAGGTTGGCCGAAATTAGAGAACGCCATGCCGAACAACCGCGGGACCTCGTCATGATTAAAAAGACACGGTTAAACCCTGAGATAACCGATTCTGAGATCAATTGACTTGTTATGGCACTGCTTCGGCCCGATAGAACCGGAAGGGATGGCGGTCTGATTCTTTACTATAATACAAACCACCGATGTGAAGTTGTCGACCACCCGGATATCCGAGCTCCTGATTCGGTTTAGGTGCCGCTTATGGTTGCGAAACAAGGACACATGTCTACTAGCCGTGATTTATCGCCCAACAAACTCAACATCGGAAAGGGACTCCAAACTGAACCATGTTTTTCAGTTTGCTTTCAACGAGTCCTACACCCACATTCTTATCACTGGGGACTTGACGTACACGACATAGAAACGGCCGCAACCGACGGTATGCAGTTTAAAGCCTGCTTGCAAGAGCTAATTGCTAGCCATCCTCTGTACAACCACGTAACCTCTCCCACCAGATTTCGAACCGCTAACAAGCCGTCGATACTGGATCTTGTGCTAACGAAGAACTCATGGTTGACGGGATAGTTACAAGCACACCACTGGGTTGTAGTGATCATGTTACTCTACTCGTTGACTATACATGCTATGCGGAGTACCCTGAAAAGGAGGAGGATAAAGTGCACACTGTCACGCACTACAATCGGTTATCTAAACGTGTTAACGATGCATCTTGGACTTTCTTATACAAATGCTCCCCAGGTGTTGCCTGGGAAACAATTACAAGGACGTTTAGCACACAGGTTGCACATGCATCAGAACAGAGTTCTTTCCAACACCAACACAAGCACAGTCGTTTCTGAGGAGCAGAACACGTAAATGTATGGACCGGAGGAATTTGGCATGGCGAGATCACCGGAACTGCTTGAATGCCGAAACCTGGACTGCATTCGTGACACAGCGTAACTTCTGTGTGAAACTGATCCACGAAGACAAGCTCACTTATCCGCAGCACTTGATGAAGCGATTCTGAACTAACCGCAAAATCCTGTACCGTCACGTTAACGGTGTTGGAAAGGTGTAGCGTCGTGTTCCAGCGCTAGTCACGGCTGATTGGTGCACGCCATTAGCAATGGAAGCAGCTGATCTCGTACGACTTCATTACTCCCAAAAATTCCAGCAGCTAACGAGCCCAAACAATCTCCTCATTTCTAATACTCCACCATCTGGTTTAGAAAACATCACCTTCACTGCGGAAGCTGTGTTGAAGTAGTTGTTATCCTTGCGTATCCACAGTTCTCCCGGAGCTGACAACATCCGACCAAAGGCTGTGCAGGCGGTAGCTAGTGATCTAGAAGAACTACTGGCTGTTTCCTATCAGCGATGTTTAGAAGAGGATCGTATTCCTCCAATATGGAAGCGAGGGGTCATCACTCCTATCCATAAAGGAGGTAGCCACACTGATCCTGCCAACTACCGTCCAATAACACTACCTCCCGTACTATCCAAAGTTATGGAATCAATCATCGCAGATGCGCTGATGCAATACCTGGAAAGCCACAACTTAATAGCCCCAGAGCAACATGGCTTTCGCTAAAAGCATTCGCGTAATACTAACCTGTTAATTGCATGTAATAGCTGAACTGAAGCTGTTGGTGTTGGCGTGGAAGTCGATGTCTTCTACCTGGACTTTCCAAAAGCATTTGATCGCTTAGACCATCGAATTTCCCTTCAGAAGCTTCGGAATTACGGCACTGACGACCCAATTCTGAGTTGGATTGTCAATTTTCTACAAGAACGACTGCTGGTGGTGAGAGCCTGTGAATCATTGTCCGCTGAAATCGATGTGGCATGTGGAGTACCATAAGGATCGGTTCTTGTGCCTCGTCTATCCTTGGTGTTCATTAACGATTTGTCGATATCAGTTGCTTCCGATTTCCTATATTTCGCTGATGATATCAAGATATGGCGAAGGATCAGAGGACCGGAGGACAACAAGCGGCTCCAGTGCAACCTTAACACAGTGTCGAACTAGTCAGTTCGAAACACCCTACCATTCAACGTAGACAAATGTCGCGTTGTACAACTACGCCATAGACATAGCTACGCCTATTTGCTTGGGACAAACCGATTACAAAATAGCTCCGAGGAACGTGACCTTGGTGTGATCGTACTGTAGAAAACGGGCTGAGGTTGCTGCAAAACGTGGCAACCAGCAGGTCGGCATGCTGCGAAGGGCATTCGGGAGATTTGACCCATCAATCTTCCCAATGATGCACAATTCCTACGTATGCCCGCATGTTGAATACGCTATCCAAGCTTGGCAACCTTGGTTGAAGCGCGACCTTGAAGCGATAGAGGCACCACCACGAACAACAACAAGGAATGTAAAGGGCCTGCGCTATCACTCTTACCATCGGAGGCTGAAGTTGCTGGGAATTTTCAGCGGGAGCTATTAAAGACTGCGCGGTGATCTCATATTAGCGGATCGGATACTGAGTGACCGCAACCACGTATGCCGCCATTTGCTGAAACTCAGTAACAACGCGCAGCTCAGGGGTAACTACTTAAATTTGAAGGAACAATATAGCCGTCTAGAGTGTCGATGGAATTATATTGCCCTTCGGGCTTGTAACCTTGGATCGCACTCTCAGAATCAGTTGTATCCTCTCCTACCTTGGACGTATTCAAAAAACGATTAGTTGTTGCTCTCAGCTCCCAGCACTTTTTATCTAAACTCCTCCATGGTAAATTACTCCATGCATGTTTTTCTACAGGATTTATGTATCAAATGGACCTAAGTGAGCGATCATATTTTAATTGCTCTTGTCTTGTATCAACCAGCAATGCACCCAAGTGTTTTTCTGAAAGCTTATGCTCGATAATATTTGAGTTTTGCACTGATGTTAATTATTACACTATTCATCTCGACAGACGTTTGGTAGATGACCCAGATATTTTATGATTTCGTCATATTCACCTCAACCATCCTACTGGACGTGTCAAGCACTTGATTTTATCCCGTGATACATCATTGTTCATTGATCATTGTTCATTGCTCATCCCCTTTTGTATATTTTTTTCCAGCAGTCGCCCACACTGTAACCTCGCACCACAGCTGTTTCTGATATCTTAACACTCACGCAGCTGCTCTATTTCGACCGTTCAATCCCCACCTAAAAGGGGCTGCCTCAGGAGTTTCGTTCTTTTGACCCGAGTAATTCAGTTACTTTTCGAGCTAGAACGTCAAAGTTTTACCTCAGCATCATCAGCATTGCCTAATTAATTTCCTAAATGGATCCACTGTACTACCACCCCTTGACTAGACCGTTCTCTGTTGTGTTCACATCCCCGTCTATCGGAATTATGTCTCCGTATTCCACCGGTGCTAGATTCTAAATACTTGAACTTCTGCGGGTTTCATCCACCCCATGCTTAACCCTACTCTATTGCATATTGTGTACGGCACCTCTTCTGGTCAATATCGCAACTCTTCAATAGTGGTCTGGATACCACTAGCGCCAGCGCAACAGTCCAGTCCTCGCTAGATTCCCTTCGCTACCGTGACTCTCCTTATTAAACGTATTTGACCAGTTCAGCCACTGAGGCTCCAAAGGCCTATAGGTCTCCAACCAATGCCACTTCCTTGGTGCATCGGCTGCCATTGACTACGACGCTCATGGGCAAAAGCAACAGCACCACAATACTTGTCTCTGCCTGCTTCATTATCTGTATACGGTCCTCACTACCGGAAGCAAAAATTCCGGTCCCTGATTGAGTTTTGCCTCCCGGCCACCATACCAAGGTTTTTAGCTCACATTTAGCTCCGCCATGCTCACTCTCAACATTTCCTATTTTATTACGTATATGACTCCATTCTACCACCACTTTTTGACTAAAACGTACGCTGTAGTTTTCACCCCTCCTGTCTATCGGACCGACGTCTCACTATTCCACCAGCACCAGATGCTGGTCAATTGAACATTTTTAGGTCTCATCCACTCCTATGCATAACCATACTCTAATGTACATTGTGTTCGGCACCACTTATGGTCAATAGCGCAACTCTTCACCAGTGGTCTATTTACCCCCAGCGCCAGCGCAACATCCCAATCCTCGAGTGAAACACTTATCACCTGAGGGTGCTGTCCGTATTATTCCCTTCCCATTGGTTACCTAAAGAGCTGGCACTACATCCTTTTTTGCGTCACAGCTGTTGCAAGTTTTGCTGTCTGTTCTCTCTCCTGTTTTCAACTCTGTATACCTAATAGTCTACGCCGAACCTAAAATAGAGTGCCG
The DNA here is from genome assembly GCA_944474145.2 of Dicrocoelium dendriticum. Lineage (NCBI taxonomy): Eukaryota > Metazoa > Platyhelminthes > Trematoda > Plagiorchiida > Dicrocoeliidae > Dicrocoelium > Dicrocoelium dendriticum. Next base: position 51,146,089 of record OX104062.1, read on the forward strand.
CCCCTGATTTTTAACTACTCTGCCAGCAACGCATTAAGCAGCCTTATAGTTGACTTGTAGGTTCCACGCTGGACGTCCACCTTAGAGTGAAACACGTAGCATCTTTCGGGACTGCTGCTCCCATTATACGGATATTACTAGTCACTTTCAGCGCTAGCCCTACAACCGTTTTCTCGCTGCAGCTGTATGATGCAATCTCTTCTCTTCTCCCTCCAGTTTTAACGTTTTATGCCCACCAGCCTTTACCTCGTCCTACGACAGCGGGCAGTTTCTTTCGCATAATTTATCCGACTCCCTGTATCGCTCTTCCTGACCGTCTATTCGACTTGTATGCTGCACGGTAGAAGTGGCTATCTTTATCCGCTATTCCGAATCTCTTTCGGAGCTGGCTATGGAACCTTAAACGCGCTACCGATGTAGTATATATGTCACCTATTCGCCTCACAACTTCGTCGACACCCGGTGTCACACCATCACCCAGCCGTTTCTCTAGCATCTGATTACTGAACATGCTACGTTATTATTTTCATGAGTCTCCAACCCGATAGCAACTTAAATGGCTCTCATACATGTGCTCTAGGACGTGGTGGTTTTATGCCTGGCAAGCGTTCTCCCTGAAAAAGCCACTGCCGTCTGTTTAACAGCACCACGACGAGGCGGGTGTGACTCGCCTCTAACTAAAGTGAAGGCCTCATGACTACCAGACCAACCAATTACGTACCCACCACGGACGTCTCTCAACTCTTCTCATACTTCCCACGCGATCAATCACGATTGCATTAGCACATATTCAAACTGGAATAAAAGATAGACACATGCACGTTTACATACGTGTACGTACTCTCAGCTCCAATGTTCGCGGTTAATTTGCACCATGTTTTATAAATTCGCCGACATGGAGTTGGACCTGTAACCTGACCATGCCTACAAAAGCGTGCATCGCATTGGACGAGACTAAAGAATATATTTATCTATTTATTTATGTTAGAACGATTAGCCCTACCACTATCAACCGCTCGCTCAATCTATATCTTAGTCGCAGATTTCACTACTTTATATGTCCTTCTGATTGCCCCAACTCGTTTAACGGTTGCCAACGCCGAATACTTCCGGCTTCCACACAGGACAACTGTTACATGCGCTAGGCTAATTCGGGCAGCATTTGCCTCTCACATTCAACAAACATTGGGACGCCTACTTGCAAGCAAAACAACGGATCTGATGTATAACATATAAGGCCATTCCATTGCTGTTAACCAGCACAACGTTAAAAAGTTTGCTTCATCTATCAACAGTCTTGTTCAGTATTGTTGCCAGTTTGTTCGGTTCGATTTTCTTTTCTCCCTTGTTTTATAGTGTAACCTTATCAGACGGAGCACTTTTGAGAACATACCTGCGACGCTTACCTGGACACGGAGTCAACACAGAACATGCAAATCATCCGCACTTGGTAATCATGACGCATTAAAGGAATCAGAAGACTAATCAAGACAATGCAATTTACCTGAGTCGTCCGACTTCAGCAGCTCCAACCACTTGCGGTCGACTCCGAAGGAGACTACACAACAGTGGAAAACAAATTAGCGGAACGTGACTGCGAATATCCGAGAGGATAATCGGTCACATGCAATCTTGTCAATGTCAAACCACGATCGTCAGTGTTTTAGGAAGTGGTGGGTTTTCGCCTGACAGTTCTTTTCCCTACAATAGGCCACAAATGTCTGTGTAACAACACTGCGACGTGGCAAGTGTGTCGCGCCACTCAACAAATCATTGCCTCTACCACGCATTAGCAAGCTGACTGTTAAAACATTTTACAAATTCTGTACATACATCGGCTCTCGTACGACTACAACTGCATATTTGCTCGGTGACATGCCACCATTCTTAAATTAATTTTGTAATTCCTTCCTTATGCTTCGCTTACCTGACTCGCAGGGTGTACGCAACCTCCAAGGACTAGTTCCTTATAGACATACTTCATATAAGTGATCTGATTCTTATTTCTAAACTTCGCATTCGGTGGAGATATACTTCATAAAATATTCGGGCCACGTGGGCCTATACTAATGAGCACATCTATACTGGTCCCGCGCTTGGTCCTGCTAAACACGCTGTCATGTAAAATGTTGCAACATGCTGATCCTGCCAAAAGGCGTGCCTCTCTTTGTCAAGAATAAAAGATTTATTTAGTTATTAATTTTCAGGAGGCGTTGGAAAACATTTTGGGTGACCATAAGGTGTACAATTAGATGGCAATGGGCAAAAGATTTGGTCATTCAGGGTGCTACAACGCTCACTTTAGGGGACACGTTTTCGCTACGTGTGCGGCGTGCACGCATGCGCCATCAGCGTTACGCGGAAATCGATTCCAGACTTGTAATTACGTATTATTATAGCCGTTAGTGTAAGCAGGGAAGAATATTAAATGACTGAAAGTCGTTCCAAAAGCCGAATAGGACGGCCAATGGCACGATAATTTGTTACTCATGGCGCGCAAAGGCTCACTCGCGCGCACAAAAGTTACGGCTAAAACGGAAAGCTTTTTGTGCAAAGGAATGTTGTCAATAAGGATTTAGAATATTAGTTAACAACCTCTATAGACTATTCAAGCCATTTATTTTCATATTGTTTCGCCCCTCCACGAGCGACCAAACCCACGCTCCATCTGTGTGGAAAGTGTGATAATTCCTTGATAACAGCTTTCTGTACAGCTTTCCTATGATACAAAAATCGTCGCTGTTAAAGACGTCACCTGAATGGGGTTGCTATGATGTATCCAACCGCTACGTAACTCCCAAACCACAAGTCTTACTTATTTCATCACAATAATAATGTGTTCCGCATTAAACTTCCGAGGCTCCCCTGTCGGGACAATAGAGGACTACGTAAGTAGTCTAGGACGCGACTCTCAGTGGACGTCAGGTATATATAATAAACAGTCTCGGAAAAATTGCTTATATTTTACACGTTATAGTCAATATTTTTTATTTTAGTTACTAATATTGCATTGGTGTTGCACCTGTTTAAGCCAAATATAGTGGTTTTATTACATACCACATTGGTTTAGCATCGTTACACAAAAGCATTACGACGCCAGTGGAGTATTGGCACTTGCGCAACACAGCAAACTCAGCTGCTTGATTCAACACTAGTTTGCATGGAATTCAAAAACGCTTTGCTGCGCATTTTCTGTGTCATTGTCGCGTCCAAAAATGATTATACAAAGCACTGATATGACGCTTAAAGGACGCCCCACCGACAGCGTACGGAGGCCCATGCCACCAGGGTCGTCACAAAAGGTTGTTTATAGAGTCCGACTTGCGGAACTCGAATGTCTCCAACGGACCTTCAAGACTGCTAATTATTTACATAAAACATTCTTGAAAACAGAAGACCTAGGTTTGCTTGTTACTGTTAAAATAAATGTACCATGCAATATTAGATATACCAAAGATGTTATTTTGTTGTCCAGTATATTTACAAATTTGCAGCATTCTTAACCGTACCTACGTGCACTGGAATTGTTGGCAAGCGGATAATAGATTACTAGCGCACTAAAACGCAGGTTTAAAGGTAAAGCATACTAGAATGACAGAGTTTAGAGGATACTTGCCTCAATCCCGTCCAACCAAACAAAAACGTTGAAATCCAAAAAGTATTTTGCCAGCACTGCTAATACTAGCAGCGGCCAAGGTGCGATAAACAATAAAAACGAATTGATAAACGCCTGTATCGAACCGCTTACGTATATGATCATTGGTAAAAATTATGATGTATAATAAAGCGTAGGTTTTATTTCTCTACAATACAACGGCCTCTAAAACCACAGCAAGGTGTATCCAATATTTTGGATAATATTTTATTGAAATATACATAACCAAACAAAATAAAGTTAACCAAGGATTTCGGCGTTGATGCGGTATGTCAAATACTCGCCAAACTTGACGTCACCAAACCTGCCGGACCAGATGGGCTTCACACACTGGTTCTTAAGTCACTTACCACCATCATCCCTCCTGTCGGGCCTGACCTATTCAACAGATCGCTGCCCAACTGTTCGTTGCCGGTTGACTGTGAATTTTCAGTTTTGAAGCCTATTCCAAAAGGCTGTGACCCTGCAAATTAGACAATTACAGGCCAATTTGTCTGACACCTATTTTGGAAAAGGTTACTGAAAAAATCGCGAAGAAGTGGTTGCTGCATTTGCTAAAGTCCGACGAGGTCCTGACGTCCGCCAAGCATGGGTTTATTCAAGGCCGCTTATGCATTACAAACCTGCTTGTGCCGAGGCATGAGTGGTTGACGGCAATAAGCAAGGAAGTCTGTCGGCGTGATATTCCTCCATTTCGGTAAAGCGTTCGACATGGTCAGCTATGAGGTCCTCCTCCACAAACTCACGATGTGTGGTGTTGGTGGCTCACGGTGCCGGTGGAGCTGCGACATTTTTGGACGAAAGTGGAGGGTACAGGTCGAGGACCATCTAACCGGCTTGTATGCCCCTACAAGTGGCGTGCCACAACGCACTGCGCTGGGGCCCACGCTGTTCCTGATCCACATCAACGATCTACCTCAGCTTCTCCGGTCGCCGTGTGCCTTGTTTGCAGACGACATAAAGCTTTGGAGAAAAATTCACGCTCCCGACGACTGTGGAGTACTTCAGCAAGACCTCAAGCGCCTATCCACATGACCTGCATCAGTTCAGCTCCCGGTCAACCAAGGGAAGGGTGCTGACGGCTGAACCTACACCCTTTACGGTCAAAGGCTATAGCTCACACCCACCGCGAAGGATCTAGTTGTACTCTCGCGCTAAGAGTTGATGTCCGTGCACAACACAAACAGGCTATATCGTAACGGACTGCGTATGCCTTGGGTGCTCAATAGCAGCTTGGGCACATAGTCTGTAGTGGCCGCCACTCGCCTCTTCACTTCTATAATTATACCAATGCCAGAGTACGGTTCGCCCGCCTACTTTCCGATTACCCGAGGCACAAAAGATCGAACGGGTCCAGCACGTTGCTACCAGGCTCATCCCGATTTTACGTGGCTTGTGGTATAAGATAGTTGCGCGAAACTATGACGCTACACCTTGTCCTGCCGTCGGGTGCGAGTTGACCTCATTATGACCGACCGTACGCGACATCTCGGTGAATCCCCCATGCTGAGGCCAACGATGCACTTACGAGGGTCATGCAGCACACGCGGACACGGATAAAAACTTGTCGTTCCGGATGTGGAACGTGTTCTGCACGCACTGTGCTTCGAACGGAGCGCGATAATTATTTGTAACAGTTTGCGTGAACCTGTGATGGAGGCAACCTCTGTGTGGCAGTTCAAAATGTTGTTCGATCTATATTTTACCATTGTGCGATCCAGAGAACGATTGCGCGCTTACGACGACATGTCACCATTGTTAGTTCTGCAATACCGTGAGTCAGATATTTTAGATGTTACACGAGAACGAGAACGATATTCACGGCTGACAATTTGGTTAACGTTTGCACTATAGTAAAAAAATAGGTATAGAGTTTATTTCTACTTGCTTTATGATACAGTATTTTGTAGTCTCGGTGTTTTACTGAACAAGCGCTAAAGGCATGATCAATATACAAATCCAAACCTGCGACGATCTAATGTCATCGAATTTTGTCTCAACATTAGAAAGCGTAAGAAGTTATATAAGGTTGGAATAACTGTTCGACCTCACGGTTGAAACTGTTTCTTGATGCAAATGTAAAAATATTGGTAAGCGCGTTATGTGATCCTGGAATTTGTTGCCACGTAAATGTTTTGACCTAAAGCGGATCTCCTGTGCTGTTACTCGCAGTCAGCTTTTATGCACTTTCCATCCTCAAGCGTATGGTGCGTTCTCCTGTGTCCGCGTTGGGTTTCAATCCTGTGCATTCAAGCTGTGCTTTCTTTGCCAGGGTAAGTATCGAAGTTGCTGGTTATGGACCATTCATCGTTGAAGATCTGATCTATCCCAACAACTGATAAATGCTTGCAACTCCAAATGCGTATGTTTTTGCTTTTGTAAGTTCATTATAATGATCCTTCATTGTTGAATTTATTTATTATAGCGTTTGATCTCTTATTGTTTCAGCATGGTGTTTATTGTATTTTAACCATATTTATTTTTTTAGCACTAAGTCTATTTTTAATGTATATCTGTCATTGAACGGTGTGGCGCGTCAAAGTTTTGCAGTAGCAAGTCACCAATTAAATAACCATCGCGCTCAGCTCATGTTTTGTGCATCGTTTCCTCTTCTCTTTCCGTTTCATTGTTTTGAATGTTGCAGTTGCCACCCATCGCACCCCTTCACGTCTTCCATCGAGACGTCTCGCGATCAGTCCTCTAAGGTCAGCTGTGACAGTACCGCCAAGCTAGCCGAGGTGTGGCACAAGCATACCGTTCAACCAAGTCCGAGACGTAGTGGTGGGTTTCCAGCCGCCTACGAGATATCTCCCTTGCCTTCAAGCTCCATGAACTTCAACGTGTAAACCTTGTCGTTAAGAATTGTTCGTATCAACATCAGGTCTGTTTATCCGCAAACGGAATTTTTCCGCCATATAGTGCGTGAACATTTATGTGCTTCTAGTGCGTTTCGCCAACATATATGTAATATGTAATCACACGACGCACGATCCTGCTTCGTTTCCATAGGCGTTGAAATCCGTTTCCAGCAACTTTAGCTCCGGGTGTGATCGGAACCAACCACAAAGCACTTTGCGCTTTCCAATTTGCTCTTGCTGATTTGCGGTACCATCAGGATATGCGAGTTGGCGGAGAAGCCAATGATAGCGGCCGTAGCAGCAGCGAATGCACACGCAGCGTTCACTAATGTTTCAGGTAATGATTCTGAACCCAACCTGTAGACGTATACTGCCCTGCTCCTGAGTGACTGGCCTGCGACCTCGATTATTGAGGCTTGCACTCTCCCCGACGTTCGTGGCTCTTGTCGTCATAAGGCACCTGGTCCCTTCTCCTGGGTATGGTTAAACTTCATACATGTGCCTTCTCAGAAAAGTGACGTTCTACTGAGAAATGGATCCTTAACTCTACGCTGGATCGCAGACTCCTGCCGGTGCTACCTACCCCGCTGAAGCAACACCGATTTGCCTTCACGATGCCAGAACCTCACCTTCCTGAAAGAACATTTTTACGCTGCACTTCCTTGGCTTTTATAATCTTAAAATCCCTAGCTAATTCGTCATGTAGTATAGCACGTTGTAGATTGTACCAACGGTACGTTTGTTTTCATCGCAATGAAAGTTGCGACCGATAAAATCCAGATTCATGTGCTGACTCTTCATGTTCATTTGGCTCGTGATATTGTCTGTCAATGCAGCGGAGTAGGAGGCAGCCTTTTGTAGTGCGAACTGTTGCAGATAAGGGTGATTTGGGCTACCTAAGTGATCTTGTGTGACTGGGTGGACAGCAAGACACCAAGTATCCATAATATGGTGCACTACTAATGAGTAGTATGGGGGAAATGAGGGGGCGCGGTGAACGCAACGAATATGATCCCCGCGGACCAAGAAAGCGTAGTAAGCAACTTAATCAGCAGTGGAAACGGATGACGCTAGTATTTTGGGCTTAAACCACGCCGTCACTGCAATCTGAGACGATAGCATGCAGTGAGCCTAGGTTCAAATAGCACTACGAAGGAAGTGCGCAAATGAGTTCGACTGTCCTATTTACTAACTGTTGCGCCGTGTTCACGTTCCTTCTCTAACGCGTAATCCATTCGCACTGCGCCGGCTTTTCCAAATTTGGTGCCCTGACCAGCTGGATTTACAAGATAAAGGCCTCGTGGCCGAAGGCAGTTGAGGATGGGGATGTTCGGCGATCCCCAGAGGACTTCGGAGAGTTCGCGGAACCAGTCGAGATAGGCAGGAACGGCTGAAGCCAATTGCGCTTTTGAGTTTAGTCAGGAGACGGGCGAAGGCGTTCCTATAGACGACAAGAAGAGGTCCAGCCAAGTTGGAAGCGGCCGTCCTGAAGGAAACGCTGTTCACAAGGTTTGACAGTCCAGCCAACCGGCAGGATGAAATGCGACAGTTCAGTGTGACTCAGCTTGGGCTGGGAGCAGAACACTTCGTGCTTGCGGTCCATCTGGGCGGGTTGTCAGATCGGGCGTTTCCAGGTTTGAAAGATGCGTCAAAACAGCAACTGCTAGAGAAGCAATTTCCCTACGTTCTAACTTCGACGATGGTGGATTCTTTACGCAACCTATTGGACGGACTTGGCTGAAGGTGCTCAAGTGGCAATTGAGTTAGTATAGGAGCCTGTGGCAGCATTGAGAGCTGAAGACCAACAAGACAGGTAGCGATCGGAGACAAGTTGTAGCAGAGTACGCAAGACATAAGGGCACTTGAAATACCTGTCAGAAGAAGCAGTAAAATGAACAATGCTTCTTTTGTGGGAAACTGAGGCACTAGAAGCGGCATTGCCCATCAAGACATAGTACACCTATTGTACCAAGCATAAGTTATCATCGTGTTAAAGACTGCATACTTTTGGCCCTGAACGTAGGAGATCAGCCTTAATGATATACGTATAAATGGTATGGCGGAGCACGCAGCTCGTATCGTGAGTCATAAATGCAACCATCGCTTCCACCTGTCGTCGGAGGCGTAGGGGACCATTCCGGGAGCAGACTTTTCCAAGCCAAAGAGGTTGTCGTCGATTTGATAGGAGGAAAACAGATGACGAACTACAAGTCTATACACTTTGCTGGGAGCGAAGGAATCAGTCGGCGAGCTCGGTCGGTACCGTTATACAAATTAGTCAGGTCCTGCAATCGCTTGTCGGCAACTGCCAATTAATCTTAAAGGACGATAACTGCCCCTACGGACTTTGTGATTGGCTCGAAAACACAATTCTGCTTTTGTGACAGCTCTATCAGCCACACGGACCCAGAAGACTACCAATCCATCTATGGGCGATGTCAAAAGGTAGATCCAAGGGATGTTGAATGCGGGTGTAATCGTGGAATCTCACAGCCCGTAAAATTCTCCAGTGGTTTTTGTTAAAGAAGGCCAACAAAAATGCCGCTTTGGCGTGGACTTTAGAAGACTGAAGGAAATCGCGCTGTCATACTGTTACGGTGGCATCAGTTGCATACCTCTTCAATAACCTGCAGAATACAAAACAAATTCACCCGACTGGGCTGGTGACCTGGCTACTGCCAGCTAGCGATAAAACACGTGGACGGGGAAAAGGTCGCGTCTACAGTTGCCGAGAAGCAGTACCAAATTTAAAAATATACTGTCAGGGTTATCTGGTGAATGTTCACTTTTTGTGTTTGATGCTTTGTTTACTCGTTTCACCTATACGACTCAAATGTTGTGTACCCACAAAACGCATCCATGGATGTTTCCGCAGTAATTGTACTAGAAGTTTAGAGAAGGGGCGGATTGTATAAACAGCACAGTTGACAGCTTACTTGTTTTATAGATGGAATATGACGCTATGGTGAGGTAAATGCTAGCCATTTTATGCCCGAAGCTCTAGTGTCTGTCAATGGACTATCGATCACCTCGGAGGAAGTTGCAGCCTTTTGCCACTGCAATAGCACCAAGTGGATGGGAAGATCGATCAATTCCTCGAACAAAAACGAGAGGTACGCAAAGCTTTCATACAGTGTATGGTAACGTTTCACATTTATTATGCGATGAAAAAACCATACTAGATACTCTTAGGTCAACAAAATAAATAAATATTTTATTCTCGACATAAGGGCATGATCAGCATATTGCACTATTGTACATGATAGCACGATTAGCAGCCCCAAGAGCGGGAGTATTACAGATGGAGCCAGTAGTGTGGGCCCATTTGGCCCAATGGTTGTACGAAGTCTTTGTCTACAGGTTTAATTGGGCTTCGATAAATCCTAAGCAAAGACGGGTGACAGACTTGAACAGTGCAGATGTTTGTACGAAGTAGGGAGGTTTATTGGTTTGTGGGTGAGGCTTCGCCCCAGTCAGACTTAAGCAGACAGCCACCACACATACCGGAGAGCCCAAGAAGACCGGTTAGTCCTGTTTGAACGTCAGGTACGTCCGCCCACTATTCCTAGCGGATTCGAACCCACGACCACACAAGAAAACAATAAATCCCCTACTGCTTACAAATAATTAATAATTGCCTTAGCAGCTTACATGACACCACGATTGGTGGCGGCGTGCAAAAGAAGTCGTTGCACTGGGAACCAGCCCTCCCTTCTGCACTTTCATAACATGCATGACATCGGAGGATGAGCCGCGTTATATGGCAGTTAGGTAACAGTCATGTCGGTCCGTTGCCGTCGCTCATGGCTCAGTGACGTATGTCACTAGCTCGTAAAAGTGGGCTCGGGAGTTCCAGTCCGGCAAGATTCAGCGGATGTGCGCCGCTGTCGAGCCCCAAAGGACGAAACGGCCGTCCATCGCGTTCATCATTGTGTGGTAACCATCTACCTGTATTGAACTGCGACGAGTCTTCACGACATAATGAGCACAGCAGGGGCTTAGGACCAGCAGCACTGAACAGCCAACACTTCTAAAAGCTGTAAACCGTTGTTCGTTAGAAATTATCGTCCACACAACTAGGCAGCTTCGCCTAGTCCGATGAGGTCGAAAGTGAAAGTTGGTAATGTCATATGAACCAGCTGACACGCCGTGACGACGGAAACCAGCGTCTACCGGACTGTATTCCCACGATAGTTTTTAGTCACTTTTGGAATATTTTTTTGTAAACACCAAAATATACAGATACGGGTTGTTTCGCGCTTGCTGGCAGTAGTGGTTCCAAATTTGGATATAGCTCGGCGACAACGAGCAAAGAATCGTCAACCCTCGGATAGTTTCACGATAACCAAAAGACTGGAGCCCATGACCACATAATCATGAAGGAGTTGTAACATACGGAGCACAATAAAGATAGTGCAGCTGTTCCTCGATGCCAACGTTTGCTCATATCAAAGCGGACCGACCCACCGGCAAACCTAACCAGGTGAGACAAGGGTCAGTGAATCCAAGATGTAAACCTTATCATACACCAGCAAGGTTTGTGATGTGGCGTTACTGAATATTAAATCCTGTATTAAAGAGAAACTAGAGACACATTCTGTACAAGACTTTCGTACTATAGTGCAAACGTTAGCCAAATTGTCAGCCGTGAATATCGTTATCGTTCTCGTGTAACATCTAAAATATCTGACTCACGGTATTGCAGAACTAACAATGGTGATATGTCGTCGTAAGCGTGCAATTGTTCTCTGGATCGCACAACGCCAAAATATAGATCGAACAACCTTTTGAACTGCCACACAGAGGTTGCCTCCATCACATGTTCACGCAAACTGTTACAAATAATTATCGCGCTCCGTTCGAAGCATAGTGCGTGCAGAACACGTTCCACATCCGGCACGACAAGTTTGTATCCGTGTCCGCGTGTGCTGCATGGCCCTCGTAAGTGCATCATTGGCCTCAGCATGGGGGATTCACCGAGATGTCGCGTACGGTCGGTCATAATGAGGTCAACTCGCACCCGACGGCAGGACAAGGTGTAGCGTCATAGTTTCGCGCAACTATCTTATACCACAAGCCGCGTAAAATCGGGATGAGCCTGGTGGAAACGTGCTGGACCCGTTCGATCTTTTGTGCCTCGGGTAATCGGAAAGTAGGCGGGCGAACCGTACTCTGGCATTGGTGTATTTATAGAAGTGAAGAGACGAGTGGCGGCCACTTCAGACCATGTGCCCCAGCTGCTATTGAGCACCCAAGGCATGCGCAGTCCGTTACGATATAGGCTGCTTGTGTTGTGCACGGACATCAACTCTTAGCGCGAGAGTACAACTAGATCCTTCGCGGTGTGTGTGAGCTATAGCCTTTGACCGTAAAGGGTGTAGGTTCAGCCGTCAGCACCCTTCCCTGGGTTGACCGGGAGCTGAACTGATGCAGATCATGTGGATAGGCGCTTGAGGTCTTGCTGAAGTACTCCACAGTCGTCGGGAGCGTGAATTTTTCTCCAAAGCTTTATGTCGTCTGCAAACAAGGCACACGGCGACCGAAGAAGCTGAGGTAGATCGTTGATGTGGATCAGGAACAGCGTGGGCCCCAGCGCAGTGCCTTGTGGCACGCCACTTGTAGGGGGATACTAGCCGGTTAGATGGTCCTCGACCTGTACCTCCACTTTCGTCCAAAAAAGGTCGAGGCTTCACCGGCACCGTGAGCCACCAACACCACACATCGTGAGTTTGTGGAGGAGGACCTCATGGCTGACCATGTCGAACGCTTTATCGAAATGGAGGAATATCACGCCGACAGGCTCCCTTGCTTATTGCCTTCAACCACTCATGCCTCGGCACAAGCAGGTTTGTAATGCACAGGCGGCCTTGAATAAACCCATGCTTTGCGGACGTCAGGACCTCGTTGGACTTTAGCAAATGCAGCAACACCTTTTTCACGAATTTTTCAGTAACCTTTTCCAAAATAGGTGTCAGACAAATTGGCCTGTAATTGTCTAATTTGCAGGGGTCACAGCCTTTTGGAATAGGCCTCAACACTGAAAATTCACAGTCAACCGGCAACGAACTGTTGAGCAGCGTTCTGTTGAATAGGTCAGGCCCGACAGGAGGGATGATGGTCGTAAGTGACTTAAGAACCAGTGGGTGAAGCCTATCTGGTCCGGCAGGTTTGGTGACGTCAAGGTTGGCGAGTAGTTACGTGCCTTTTCCATGCTGCATCTTGGACTGTCGGGTTCGGTAAAAGCGGTACACTTAGAACTAGTGATAGACTCCTGGTCATTTGCAAATGCAGAAGCGAATTGCGCCGGCAACGCGGACGCGCGCTTAGTGCTGGATGTTAGTGGCTGTCCTTCTGGGCCATCCAACTGTGTCACAACACCTGCCAGGTTCAGCCTTCGCTTCACGTATGCAGCTTCTGTTTGGGTCATTTTCTGCGACCATTGCAACTTCTATAAGATATGTCGGCGCTTATTCTCTTTTGCACTGTTACAGAGGTTCCACTAATCTTTATACCCCTTTTCCGCATTGGCAAAGCCAGAGGAGGAATTTTTCCCACAGTCTGAGCCGCCTCCAGCCAGATTCCCACACGTCCTGTCAAAACATTCTGGCTTAATCTGTCCTACCTACCAACCTTTCAATGGCACGAATTGGGAACACGATGACGTCAATCTCTCTTTTATAAATATTCAACAGTCTACCACAGACGCAGCTTGTGACAGAGACCAACGCATTTGGCTCGCCGCCGGAGCTAGACCATCTAAGTCTATATTCCAATAGTTGTGACCTGGTTCCAGCCAACATGAATACGGCAAAGATACTTTCATATCAGCTTTGAGCACTATATGATTGTTTGTAGCCATGGGCTCCAGGAGCCTAACGTCACACACTCGTTCTTCGTAGCTCGTTAACGTGAAGTCGAGACAGGACGGGGTTGAGCATGCTGTTATGCGTGTTGGCTGGCATATGTTTTGCGATGCACCAGTTTCAAGTACCAAATCCACGAACTTCGCTTCAACCTCACTATGTCCAGGCATCAAATTCACATCAGGCCATCGTAATTGAGGACGGTTAAACTCGACCATAAGTAGAAAATATGGACGATTCATGTGGGTTCGAAGATGGAACAGCCAATGTATACAACGATTCAGCGTGCTGCGATAAACGGCAAACACAAGCAGTTCTTCGCGCCTGAGCGGATGGAGCACCGCAGTGGCTCACACAAGTCATCTTCACTTCCGTAGGTGCTTAAAAGTCTCCTACGCAGGGAAGACCGGGCATAACGTAAGAAACCACCATGGGCATGCTTTAGTCTATCGCATCAGAAGCACGAGTAACCTATGAGTTCAAGTTCTTTGAGGTATAACTATGAATGCAGCCATGTCTCAGCGGATCCCACCGCATCTGGCCGCTCAGGCGCAACGAAAAAACAAAGCTCGTTGCGCTTATTTATATTACTGCAAACGTTTGTGTAGGGTACTCGTAGGCCGCAGCCGGAGCCGCCGGGCGTGCTTGAATTGCGAGCAGCCAGTTTATCCTGATTCGCATAGGGTTGGAAACCACCCGAATGTTTACAAAATGAAGGTTTGTTTCTACTTCACCAGCAAGTGTTTTCAGCTCAGTGATGGGATACTTGAGCCGCGTCTTCTCTACTTGGTCCAGGTTTGGACGAACAGTCATTGTGTGTGTATGTGTATGCAGCTGTGTATTTCGTGCTTGTAGTTGTGCTGCTCCAATCTTCAATGTTTGACATCATCATCAATATTGCGAGTAGGAGATTGGTGTCCGTGGGTTGGATAGAATTTTCCGAATATCCACGGGACAGTGACTTTATTTTGTGGCGAGTCACGACCGCCACGTCACAGTGTTGTTAAGCAGATATTTGTGGCTTTTTATAGGGAGAACGCTTGCCAGGCGAAACCCACCACGTCCTGAAACACTGCCGCCGAACTATTTGCTGGAACGGGTTAAACCCGAACCACCCAGCTGACACCACGAGGAGGTTGTTCGGCTAGCCAGCCTCTTCCAAACTTTCAACCTGCTTGGCGAGACTTGATCCGTCTTGGACTGGCTTCGTCCACAAAAGTGCTTCTCATAGGCCGATTTTGTTGATCACCTTGATTTAAAAGGGGTAATTTGTCATATTTTTATCGCGGGCTCAACAGCATCAGAAAGTCTGTCGATATAACGCTGTAAATACTGAACACCGTGATCGTAGCGCACTTGGGGTGATGGATCACTGGACCCCGGTGCTTGGAAGATCACGAGAGTATAACGCTTCTTGCCGTACAAGGTTGACCTTGAGGGCGAAGAATACTACCAGCCTCATGTGGTTTAGCCAACTGTTGACTTACAGAAGTTAAAGGCACAAGCAAACTTCGTAATTTCGTTCTTTGTTCTTCCCAGGGGTCTACAGCACTCAGACTTCCCCTGCTGGGACCTCAGTGCCCGTTGGACACAACAAAGGTAAACAATTTATATTAGGTGCAACTGGGCTTCGTACAACGGTAATCGTCGTCGTGTCGGTGAGTTTGCATTAGTAGAGGAAAAAGACCGCGCTAAAACCTGAAGGCTCTTCGGGCCAGGTTGTTTGGCCAAACATACGAAGCGGTTCGCAACGGGAAGATGAAGATTAGACGAAGGCTTTACTCTTCCTGCCTGTAACTTGTTTTGGCAATTTTCACGTATAGTTTAAACGAAATATTGTTGGGTCTCGCGAAGACGATGAAAATGCTCAACTGAAAACCGAACACATGAAATGTGGTATTTAACTTGAAACAGAACACACGTGAGGGGAGTTGCACGGTGTCCGACTAACTTGGAACATGTACTACAGGGTGCCTGCCTCGGCATTGTGAATAATTCGAAAAATGATGGCGGCCAATTGTGGAGCGATAGCAAGAGAAGCGAGACCAAACGATGGAAACACAAGTACTTCTAGTCGGAAATTTCAGCATCAGGAAAGAAACTGAATTGTATCTAAATTTCTACGAAATACTTCTAATGAACGAAGAAATACAACACAATGTGGGCTTGTCAACGCAGCTAAAAATAACCGACTGAAGGCGGCTATCCGACCCCATCGATGCTCTGACATTCTATCCATCCACTGAGTGTTTCAGTCCCCCTTTAATACACAGCAACGCTTCCTCGCGCCGATGTGAAGGATAAGACGCCATATTGAACCACTACACTTGGGCAACCGGGCAGCTGCCTGCACAACAAACACATAACCCTTCACATACTTTTAATTTTTCCCTTTTTTGCTGTTCCTCGTTTGTTAAGGCACTCTACCAATTGCTGAATACGTGTATGTATGTGTCAAAGTATTCAACAAGAATCCTTCGCTTTGGATGACCCCATTGGGCCCCGCATCTCTTGAAGAATCTCTCCGGAATATTCCTGGGAAGTGAACAGTCCCGCAACGTAACCGACTAGCGATTAGCATGATATTGATACGACCTGAGTTGCTTCACAGGTTAGGCATGAGAGTGCGTATGGCTATATTAGCCCTGGTCCGTCTGACTTATTAAACTTAGCTAGGCTTATGAAAATTAGTGGCCTTTTTTGGATAGCATTGTGAACTTGCATACTCTATACAGTTGGGCAATTGTTCCCCGATGTTGGCTATCTGATTACATACGTTTCCCCGCCATGCCACCTGTCATCCTCAGAGGGGTGATATGCAATGTGAAATCTTGCGTCATCGTCATCCAGTCGCGAATGCAAGTTGCTTGGGTAGAGCTTCACACTAACATGACTTACTGAACGTAGTATCATACCGTATTTGTATTGTGCCCCTTTAGTACGGAAGCAGCACGTTGAATTTACCTCAGATTGGGCTTGTTTAGCACGGCCGCAGTTCATGACTGCTGCAAGAATTGCTCGTCACCGTTCTGTGCGCTTCGTGATTAGGTCACCTTCGCTATCTTCGCAAGTGTATGTTAATGTATTTACGTACTGAGACGGTGCGCTACGGCATCGTATTATTATTACTATTTGCAATCGTTCGTGATTTACATCACTATGGAATATCCACGACATTGTGTACCAGACCAAACGAGGTTACTTCTGTCACTTTACTATTCAAAATCTGCTACTTAAAATTTTACTGTAGGTTTAATGGCCCTATATAGAACAGCTGCCTAATATTAGCACGACGCTTGGAGATCGTGCATCACAGGATAAAGTTTCGGTCCATCCATGACCTCTCCGCATGAAATGTAGGAGCATTTGTATCAGTTAAAGTCAATTCTCTAAGTTTAGCGTGCTAACTCTGCTGTTAATACGGATCTATGCCACCATCGCAAACTATGCAGTGTGCTCAAAACTTCGGCCTAGTCGTTTTGAATACCTTTGGTACACGTGAATCAAAGGCTCCAAGTGCTTAGCCGCTTAGAGTGTCTAAAAACAAAGCTATTACAATTTGGTGTAAAGTTAAGCTTTGAAGACCATGGTTCAACAGTTTTCCATTGAGTGGACACGCTGGAGCATGCATCCCAGGAAACGTCGCACCGGAAAATCGGCGCAAAGCGAACAATCAGGGCAAGTAACTGGTTAGTGTTTATCATCCTGCTGACGTTTCATGCTGTTTCGCGTGTTAATCATCAATCAGCATGGATATGATTCCTATGCTTTGTCCGACGGATGGACCTGAGTTTAGCATGGGTAAATAAAAGTACCACCGGTTTGGCGGAGGAACCACCGAAGCATCTGCTTTACTTTGAAGTGGAAGTAGCCAATCTTCCGGTGGACATAGAAGATGGTAAGGGCAACTGTGATGGTACGTTAGTGACTTAAAATATTTAATCACATACGCCAAGTTACCCCGGTTACAACTGTACTAGCAAAGTAAAACAAAGTGTTTAACTGTATACTAGGACATGAGCAAAGTCATGGGTATCAAAGGCTGTTGATCGGCGTGCATGTCGCGATCTGATCATGAAGGCAGTTGCCGAGATGTAGAAGAAAGACCTCATGCATGCGGAGGGGAAGTAGCAAGTGCAGAAACTTCAGGCTCCGATGGGTTGTACTTCTTCAACATCTAGCGCATTGTTCTCTAACACAGACGGTCGCGATTGCCTGAGTCAGGCAGGTCTAGAGAGCCAGGAGCGAGGAAACTCAAAGCCAAAACCGAAAAGACGACGTGTCCTTCAGAGAAGGTAAGCAAAACAAGCGCGGCGTTTGTAGGCACGCACCATTCGATTTACCAACCGCTTGCTTGAATGCTGGGTCTCTTTATTTCAAGTAGTGGGCTTGCTATATTGTCTCATTAGCGCCTACGTAAACTATCTTCTATTAACGTGCACACATCGCTCGTTAATATTAGTTAACCTGGGTAACATTTTCACGTCTGTGGAGCTTTCCTAAAATAGAAGTTCTGACGTCCTGAAACTATAGCGAATAGTTTGGCAACCAATTTAATTCATATGCCTATTTATTAAAGAGATATGTCGGCATATCTGCGTACATTATTCGCTTTATTTTATTTGATATCATCGTTACAAGTGTTTAACTCTTGCTTGATATGCATGTTGAGTAGGTGCCTACCTGTCTATTTACATTACCACGTCCATACTGGCTCCAGGAGACCGATGACCGTTGCTAGAGTGGACGAAGTGCACGGTCCTTGTGGCCGCGCTAGACTCGAAGAGTGGTTCCACGCACGCAATGCGGAGCTGACTACGTTCCAGCCACCACCTTGTGTGCGCCTGATTCCCAACTACAGCTTGCTAGGGTTTGCCTCCGAAGGAGTGTGGTCCAGTTCCGTTGATGAATCCTGATACCCATCCACACGCCTCCCGGTCTTATTCCTTCGGGTTTACACTGGATATGGGGTGTGTGGTTGGAGCTTTGTTTGGTGCAGCTCAAGCCACCCATAGTCCCTCTGTAGGCGCCGGCGCCCTATGGTTGGCCACAGTGACAGGCAAATCCGAAACCGGATGCCGCCAACCATGTTTCATTTGAAAGGTAGCGGAGCCCAGCAACAATTTTCTAGGGAGCCAAATGGATGCAATCGAGACGTGCGATGGCCGTTGATTATCAAATAGCTCATCGTCACAGCAGCGTACACAGCTACGTTTGCCAACTTTGGTTACAGCCACGATACTCTTTGGAAATTTTCTGACCGGTTTGGATACTTTTCTTGGGCATGAACGTTTGACAGTTGGCACTGTTACTTTATTGCCGCGTCCGCAACAAAAACGTCTCCCGAGAAAGCTTGATATTTCCATCTGACATTGCCTAAAGTACGGTAAGTGGCGTTCTGCCGGAATCCGTACATACCTCCTACAAGGGAAGATTGGACTGGTCCAATCATAAGCGCGCACAGGAGAGAGTGCAGTCAACACTCTGTCGCATTCTCACGTTATGCGACCTGCATCAGTTATAAGCTCGATTTCACACACGTAATATACCGCAACTAAAATAAACGCCAATAAAAGTTTATCATTAGTTTACGGTGCCTCTTTTTGGTATTATGCCATACATAAATAAATAAACAGTATATGCTCGATAAAATGAGGCACAGTGGTGAAAGCGTGATCGAACATGCGTAAAGGCATAGCTGCATTGGAATAATAAAACATTGTTTGAATACGATTAAAGCCGTAATTTTATCAGTTGCTACACGTGAGAAATTGTCAGATAATGTTTGGATCCAGGAAGGCTATGGCGCCGATGTGAGGAAAAACCAAGGTTACAACTATGTTGCTAAAACTTGATTTTTGGCGTAATTTCGCCATGCGTTGCAACAGGTGTCCAACGAAAAGGTCTGTACAATTGCTTCTGCTTGGGGCAGAAAAAAGTTCGCAGTTTCAGCAAGCATTTGTGCACATTAAAATATGTTAGATTTTCTATTCCAGAAATTGTCACAGTCTGGATTTCTTGGAGTGTCTGTGTAAAACAGTAAACAAAAACGCTATTTCATTGTACACTTAGGCGACTTTGCCGGTTGTTAAGCTGGTTACTGAGGTAGATAGCCAAGTTTGGGCACGGCCACTTTTGAGTTGCTTCAGTTTCCGTTGTAACGCCTGCCTGCGTTGTGTGCTGTGCCTTTTGCGTTCCCCAATCTAAAGCGTCAAGTGTAGCGTTTTTTCTAGCTGCGCAACAGGGAACCTTTTGCTGTAAGGATTAGTTTCGCTGTAATTCGATCTGTTCTGTAGAATCACTCTCCGCGGTTTCGCTAAAGGCTACGCGCTAAGGTGCTGATTCCGACCGCGGTAGAACCTCAACGCCGGATGGTTGGAACTAACTCCGTTGAGCCCGTTCCATACAACGTGTCATATTTGCGGTTTATTTTCGCATACCGTAGCATTTGGTTTTAGCCAATTTTAAACCATAGATGCTGTAGACCATAAGATAAGGTCTCCCGTTAGCGTAGTATCTCAATCCGGCCCACATTTTTAAACGTAGATCCTCTTTGGTGATTTGCTCATTCTGAAGCCAAATTTTATGACCACGAAATTACTACAGACTATTCTAAATACAGCAAGCCAATCTCCTATCACCCAAAGGAGACATACACGCAGGTTTGTGCATTATCGTTTCTCAGACTGAAAACCGCTATGAAACTCTCAAGGCCACGATTAGGCGCGTCTTGCATCAGCTAAAGTTCGCCTGCAGCAGACTTTCGAGGATCTGCCATTAGGCAACAAACTGCCATCAACGCTAAGTTGTGAAATGCAGCAGTTCCTCGGTTCGTCAACAATGGACGAAAACCAGCTCCGTGAACTATGGATAAAGAAGCTACCGAAAAATAAGCAAGTGATTCTCCCTATTGTGAGCTCCGTATTGCTCACCCAACTAGCCAACTTAGAAGATCGAGTTATCGAACGATCACAGCCACGAATCGACGCCAGCAAGTGTCACACCGCCGCCTCTAGTTGCACTTCTGTCGCTGGCCTACAGTCAGCCATAGAATCGCTGCAAGCACAGGTTGCGACACCTAGTCGCCAAGACTAACAGCTCATCATAAACCGTCGCCGTCACAGCCCATCCAAAGCACCATCAAGACGCGCCAACTCCAACGGCGGACAAGAGCCCCGTTGGTATAAACAAAGCTTTATTACTGCAGCCGTTACGTGTGTCAAGCATTGAACATTCGCCTAGAAGCAGGAAAACAGCGACGGACTAGAAAGGACGATACAGAATTCGCTCATTCGTGTTAAGAAGGTAATTTCCGGCACAGAGTTCCCAGTGGAAACCGCAGCCAAAATCAGCGGTATAAATTTGCTCAAGTACGCTGCCCCGCGCACTCCGACCAAGATCCGCGCCGCCCATGGCACATCAATCAAAAATTAGACAAGAGGTTGCTAAAGCTCAAAATATTGTCAAACCCAGAGCCAACACGGCCGCTAAAACGCACATTCCACTCCTGCATCAAGACCAACAGAGATATATGGACATAAAAAAGGAAAAGTAAAAAATTCAATTCAACAGACATGAAGCGTTATTGCACCAGAAATAGAGCGTAAAACAAGTTCGAAATCAAGTGCAGCGCTTTCAAGTTAGAGAGGCTGAGAAAGCTGTTTTGACGTCGTGGACACTCCCATTGGTCGTAGGACGTTAGCCAATGGGACACCGGTTGGAAGCCCCGAGCATAAGCGACAGACAGTCCAACGAAAGTGATCAAGCACCACCTTCTGTTCTGTCTTGATGCCCATCTGGAGGAAACCCGAATGGTTGGTCTCCAAACTGAAATCTTCCAATGGGCAATTTGTGTTGCCTGTCTCGGGACGAGATACTAGCTTCCACATGATCCGAAGCTTACGCTGTAACCAGTGCGGACAGACCTACTAACCAGCACATGAAACGGTATACACTTAGTGATCGCTAGCGGCTACCTGGTGGTGGCTTATTCATTGGCCTAACCATGGTGGCGTAGACAGGCAATCTTCTAACTCCACATTCCATGAGGTCTGAAGGAGTGAGGTGGGCCTGCATTTGCAGTTGGTCAGGCATGCGTCGTGGCTTGGACACTGCACACTCAAACCTGAATCAGCACTGGCTGCTAGGCGGTTACACAATTTTGTGCGAGTGTTATTGCAAAGATCATGGAGGACATTGTTCCATTAAAGTTGGTAGACCAACCTGAAGCTGAACAACGGAAGGTCTATGTTTGCTTACTTCTATCATAGTTGATGACTAAACACAACCTAAGAGGATTCCAAGTGTGGCGTTGACCCGATGTTAGTGACTGCTCCTTTGTCTCCATACCCATGGGCAACTTTGTTAATCAGTTATCGCTTCCGTGTCTCCATGTACGGCGTTATGTAAAGGTCTTAGGGACCTATATATTTCTGGGATAATTATGCTTTACTACCATATGGTCGCCCATACGGGTTGAGACGCTTTGACAACTGGATCTACGAATGGCCCCACTAGAACCCAGTCAATGCAGATGCAGTCTCCCGCTAACCTCCATGGAATGGAATGCTATCCTCATGAAAGTGGCATTACTCAACAAAGAAACTCCTAAAGAGGCTACAATGGCCAACGTATTTGTACATGCCACCTCGTCCTGCTAGATAAAACGCAAAGCTGAAAATAAGTGGCGATGCACGCATCTTACACGGACAAATCAGGTGAGTATTTGGAACAGACAGACAGTGTTTTCGCACCCACGGGCGCTTTTACAGCAGGTTTTCAATCATTTACAAAGGCAACCGCGCTCACTACTCTTGCTAAGAACTATTGTTTCAGCTAGTCTAGAAGCAGTCATGTGTGCAGGCCGTGACACACGTTGTTATCGACTTGGCAAATACTCGGAAACGTTCATTCCTTAAAAGATAGGTAATTCCATATGCATTGTTAAAGGAGGAAAATTGCTCCAAACCTTATGCTTACAATGTGGAGAGAATGCGCGTTGGCAAGTCATATGAGGGTCGTAGGGTCACTTAGTATTAAACTTATTAATCACTTGGAAGTGAAGTGTAAATATTATGTTGAAAAGCATGCTTGACATGCACCTTACGACTTTAGGATAAGGGTGGGTCCATGGGTCCTGAAGCAGTGACTGATTACCGAAGTGGCTTACAGGTGTGGAGACGCAGGAACACTCACCTATATCGTGTCACCGCCTTATTAGGAACCCTGCTAGTTGGAACAATGGCTACAGATCCACTGATAGTTTTATCTTCCCAGCGAACTTGACGTTAGTATACAATTCGCCGACTACCCCAGCAGTACCTAGCTGCACTATTCACATGAGTGTCCGGCCAACTGAAACAACACAGCGCAGGAATCTTGTAGCTATAAAGGCGTTAAAATTTATTTGCGAACAAGTCCTAGATTTGCTTCATACGAAGTGCTATATTTTTCTGAATACCTAACACTCTTGACAAGCACACCCATTTCCTAAACAAAATGGCATGCGGAGCGATTCTCCAGGTTGGTCGCATTGACACGATTACACTGCATTCTTTATTACCTGTAGCCAACTGGGCAAGCGAGCAAGGTAAGCTTTTCTTCCAACAGCATGCAAGCATTTCAACCGCAACAACAACAACAACAACAGCAACAATAACAACAACAATCAATCCGCTTCTTATTACCACCCACCTAGATATCATCTCGCTCGTTTTTAGGGAAACCTCCTTACGCCATATTGGCAGCATGACCAATAACGTATTATTTATTCGCTTGCCTGATTACCCTCGACACGGCAAGGAAACCGCTGGTGCACCGGTGTTATCGATTGCTTCAGTTGGTAGTTTACTCTTTCGTTCTCACTCGTAGCCGGGTAAGCATCTTGTGTGCTCTGGACCACGTTGGTCCGCTGCGTACCACGAGATGCACTTTGAGGTGGAGTCTGCGGCCACACTCAACGGAAGACAAAAAGGTGAACGCTGTGAGCGCGTGCAGTCCTATGGAAGCTATTGGGCATGTCTATTGGACGGCTTGACGTCAGAGAGAAAGCCTCGGCTTTCATTATGGCGCGCATTAATGCGGCACAGAATGACCACTGAGTGAGTGTTGGAAAGAAGCGGATTGGTAGTTTTGTTGAGGCTGCAACACTCGCAGGCTTTTGGAAGGGAATCGCTGGTGACCTACGGGTAGAGTGTATGGCTGCCTTCCTTGCTCGCTTGCATACCTGGCCACACGTGAAACAGCATGCCGAGAGTAAGTTGGCCAATGCTAGCAACTTGGAGAATCGCTCCGCATGCCATTTTGTTTAGGAAATGGGTGTGTTTGTCAAGAGTGTTTGGTATTCAGAAAAATATAGCACTTCGTATGAAGCAAATCCAGGACTTGTTCGCAAATAAATTTTAACGCCTTTATAGCTACAAGATTCCTGCGCTGTGTTGTTTCAGTTGGCCGGACACTCATGTGAATAGTGCAGCTAGGTACTGCTGGGGTAGTCGGCGAATTGTATACTAACGTCAAGTTCGCTGGGAAGATAAAACTATCAGTGGATCTGTAGCCATTGTTCCAACTAGCAGGGTTCCTAATAAGGCGGTGACACGATATAGGTGAGTGTTCCTTCGTCTCCACACCTGTAAGCCACTTCGGTAATCAGTCACTGCTTCAGGACCCATGGACCCACCCTTATCCTAAAGTCGTAAGGTGCATGTCAAGCATGCTTTTCAACATAATATTTACACTTCACTTCCAAGTGATTAATAAGTTTAATACTAAGTGACCCTACGACCCTCATATGACTTGCCAACGCGCATTCTCTCCACATTGCAAGCATAAGGTTTGGAGCAATTTTCCTCCTTTAACAATGCATATGGAATTACCTATCTTTTAAGGACTGAACGTTTCCGAGTATTTGCCAAGTCGATAACAACGTGTGTCACGGCCTGCACACATGACTGCTTCTAGACTAGCTGAAACAATAGTTCTTAGCAAGAGTAGTGAGCGCGGTCGCCTTTGTAAATGATTGAAAACCTTCTGTAAAAACGCCCGTGGGTGGGACAACACTGTCTGTCTGTTCCAAATACTCACCTGATTTGTCAGTGTAAGATGCGTGCATCGCCACTAATTTTCAGCATTGCATTTTATCTAGCAGGACGCGGTGGCATGTATAAATACGGTGGCCATTGTAGCCTCTTTAGGGGTTTCTTTGTTGAGTACTGCCACTTTCATGAGGATAGCATTCCATTCCATGGAGGTTAGCGGGAGACTCCATCTGCATTGACTGAGTTCTATTGGGGCCATTCGTAGATCCAGTTGTCAAAGCGTCTCAACCCGTATGGGCGACCATATGGTAGTAAAGCATAATTATCCCAGAAATATATAGGTCCCTAAGACCTTTACATAACGCCGTACATGGAGACACGGAAGCGATAACTGATTAACAAAGTTGCCCATGGGTATGGAAACAAAGGAGCAGTCACTAACATCGGGTCAACGCCACACTTGGTATCCTCTTAGGTTGTGTTTAGTCATCAACTATGATAGAAGTAAGCAAACATAGACCTTCCGTTGTTCAGCTTCAGGTTGGTCTACCAACTTTAATGGAACAATGTCCTCCATGATCTTTGCAATAACACTCGCACAAAATTGTGTAACCGCCTAGCAGCCATTGCTGATTCAGGTTTGAGTGTGCAGTGTCCAAGCCACGACGCATGCCTGACCAAATGCAAATGCAGGCCCACCTCACTCCTTCAGACCTCATGGAGTGTGGAGTTAGAAGATTGCCTGTCTACGCCACCATGGTTAGGCCAATGAATAAGCCACCACCAGGTAGCCGCTAGCGATCACTAAGTGTGTACCGTTTCATGTGCTGGTTAGTAGGTCTGTCCGCACTGGTTACGGCGTAAGCTTCGGATCATGTGGAAGCTAGTATCTCGTCCCGAGACAGGCAACACAAATTGCCCATTGGAAGATTTCAGTTTGGAGACCAACCATTCGGGTTTCCTCCAGATGGGCATCAAGACAGAACAGAAGGTGGTGCTTGATCACTTTCATTGGACTGTCTGTCGCTTATGCTCGGGGCTTCCAACCGGTGTCCCATTGGCTAACGTCCTACGACCAATGGGAGTGTCCACGACGTCAAAACAGCTTTCTCAGCCTCTCTAACTTGAAAGCGCTGCACGCGATTTCAAATTGTTGCATGCTTTTTGCTTTACACGTTGCGGTGACATAGCTGTTCCATGTTGTGGTTTGCGTTTTGAATGATTTTCTTCCAGGAATTAAATGCC
Organism: Dicrocoelium dendriticum; assembly: GCA_944474145.2. Lineage (NCBI taxonomy): Eukaryota > Metazoa > Platyhelminthes > Trematoda > Plagiorchiida > Dicrocoeliidae > Dicrocoelium > Dicrocoelium dendriticum. The sequence continues at coordinate 51,171,746 of OX104062.1, forward strand.
TTTCATTAGATGTTTACTAATGTATACTAGTTTCTTTCAACTTTTCTAGGATAACCCTTGGGGTACTATTAGCGGCCGTAGCTGAAATTTATCTATAGCTCGAACTAGGAATAATCCGCCTGTCCAATGGTCAATGAAATTTACCCTTACGCATTGTACCCAAGGGATACGGTAAGTGGTTCTCCGGTGATGACTACAATGCGCGTAACCTATTACGGTCCCGTATAATTACTCCATTCCTCACATGAACGTCTTGAACTCAGCTTTATCTGGTAAACCAATATTTAACAACTTCGACATGGTGCGTGCTTAGCATCAGGTACCAGCGGCGTACAACACATTATTAATACCGCGTTCATCAAGCCGTTTGGCCCCGTTCGAGTTTTCCGGCTGCCGTTAGTAGCCTCAGCATCGCTACGCAAAACTTTGCAGCCTTTCATTCAAGGGGCAACTCGAGGAGTCGAAGGCAGTTATCCTTAACTAGATAAGATTCTCATTTCCAGCTCTTCTGGCAATAAACATATTTATCACTTCGAGGTTCTCTTTCAAAGCTCGATACAGCAAATATAACCGCAACCACGATAAGTGCGAGCTTGACCTGAGCCCCATCGACTTTCTTGGCAACACAATATTCGCCCCGGGTACTGAAGACCTACTGGACAAAATCCAGGCACTGAAGGACTCTCCTGCTTCTAACCCCCTCAAACAGCTACGCTGATCCGTTGACTTGGTCAAATACTACCGGCATGTTATTCTGAACGGTGCCGGCTTAATGCAAGCAATGACGGACATGTTCCGCGGGAACCAAATCTTTTCATTTTCCAGACGACAATAAAGTGTCTTTCGAGAAGCTTAATTTCTCTAGCATAGCACTACTCACTCAACAAGACCCTTAGTACCACTCACCTTGACTCCTGCCGCAGCAGACAATGCCATCGGTGTAGTTCTTTGCCCACTCAAGTACCACCGTTGGATATCACTAGGTTTCTTCTCGAAACGTGCATAACCTGCCGAGTCGCGATACTGCACCCACGGTAGGTAACTTTGGTCAACCTTTATCAACAAAGGCAGTACAGCAGCTATTTAAACTAATGCTTCGCTGCCATATAACCTTGTTAATCTATGAAATAAAGAATAATAAGAGGGAGAGAAGGAGCTTATTTTGAAACTATAATGCCCTAGGCAAACAATCAGTACCTAGGCGCGTACACTTTGTGTTAACAAAATACGGTGACAAACAGCTGGCTATCGAGTAAAAATAAGGCGGCGTCGGCGACAAATACCTTGCTGCTTTTATTGCCCCTCCAGAATCAGCCACTGCCCCGCAGATAACACAACAGCAAACACACCTTAAAAAGAAAATCAGATTAGGAGAAGGTAGCAGGCGCACCACTGGTGTCAAATGCGCAGCATCTCCCGTAGCGTCTTGGGCCAAGCATATGGCGTGGCACGTGGACTCCAGCCCGAAAGGCGAGACAGACCATCGGCACCCAGTTCGCTTGTCAGTGGTTTTATTTTACGCGGCCAAGTCAACTTCTATCCATTTCAAGCCACGCGACACCCTGCACCTGACAAGGTAAACAAGGCCTTCTTAGATAAGCGGTGGCCAGGCATCCGTAGCATGTGCCAAAAGCCAACGCAAGATATTCGGCGCTATCTTGTTCTAAGGTGCTAGCATGGATAACACTACCTAGCACCCGCCTACTCCCATCATCATTGCGGACACACTGGTGCCATCCGACATCAGTGATGCGTCGCAGACAAAGATGACAAGTGCCTTGAAGGCACCTCAGAGCCTCAAACAGAAAGAGTCAATACCATTGAGCAAGACGGCCCTTACTGCGGTCTTGTAAACACGACGCTCCAGATGGAGGGAAGCTCCCTTCAGTATGCAAATATGCCGCAGGTTCAAGAAGGTAGTTCTGGCTTTTGCAATGAGTTTACTGACTTCAGCTTCTACGCGCCCGTAGTTGCTGATGCAGCTTCCAAGATAAGTGAGGCAAGCAACCAGCGCGACTTCCTTGTTATCGTGAAGCAAGTGGTCATTAAGTGGCTGGTGGTTCTGCAACAACACTTCACTTAAAAGGGGCGAAGTGCATACCAAATAGTGTCGCCACTCTGAAGAGGATATTCAAGGTTGGTTGTGATGCCGCAACGGAGATGAACAGCAAGACGATATCGTCCGCATACTCAAGAGCAACTAAAGTTTCACCAGACAGCACTGCAACGCTTAAATCTTGAGATTCCACAATAGAAGACTACATGACAGAGTCCACGACGAACTTGGACAGGAACGATGAAGTCAGTCAACCCGGACAAACGCCACTTTGGGTTGGAAAGCCAACCGACACGTCACTGTAGACCCTTACGCAGCCTGTAGTGTTCGAGTACAGAGCAGTAAGATGTTCACATATTTCGTGGAAACACCTTTCCGCGTAAGTAGTTCGAACAGAATCGATGGATCGACCGAATCGAATGTACTATTGAAATCTAGGAACATAGCTATTGGCGGCCTGCGGTACTCGTGGCACTTCTGTAGCACCTTCCGTAGGGTAATTATATGGTCCATACCGCCGTGTCCTGGGCGGAAACTTGCCTGCCTTTCCAAAATCCTAGATTCCCTTTCCACCTTAAGGTGAGGAACGGGAAGCGAGGCCAGTAATTTTCTCACAACTGGCGTTAGGCTAATACCCCTGTGGTTAGCACTCTCTGTGCGACTGACCTACCAGTGCCATGTCTCCATAGGCCATTCACTCGTTATCCGGGACACTCTTCCTTCCAGGTATGTTCGAATAAAGAAACCTGTGCCTTATGGAGAAACTAGCCTCCATCCTTAAATAGTACAGGTGGGAGGGAATCCGGACCAGCGGCAGGAAAACGATTGATTACTGTGATGGCGTTTCGCACATCAGTGTCCGACGGAGGCTTTAACCTAACTGTCCGTGGCTGGTCCTGCATCACCTGCATAGAACGAGGTCCGGGAGCAGCGGCCAGCTGAACTGAGCTTGATAACGTTCCGCCCAACAAGCCACCCGGCACTCCTTATTGTGTAGCCGTGCACGCCCGCTGTCTGATTTTCTCACCCGCTACTGGTTTCCTGGGACCAATTGTGTGAATCAGCTGTAAGAGCTCTGGATAATTGCCTATTGCCACTGCTTCCTCCATTTCTTGAGCCCAATTGTTTACTAAGCCCCCTCGTCAACACGGATGCTTCGCCTAGGCTCGCGCCAAATAGCCCGTCTGGTCACACTGTGCTCAGAGCCAGACTGGAGGTTACTTCTTGATTTTAACAGGTTCAGCGACCTCGGATATCCAGTGACCTGTGCTGTGACGATTGATAGTGCCACAAACAGATGCTCCTGTGTCGTGTATGTCAGCCAAGATCTATTTTGCTGAAGCTCCGTGTCATTAGAACAAGACAGCGAAAGTTCCGTGCGCAGCGCGTCTTGTTAGGCTTGCCTGACCGAGTGCTGAGATATTTTCTCATTTGTCAATCGAAGAGGACGCTTGGTGCTTCACCAGGTAAAGTTCTTTGAGAAACCACAGCGTACCAGTGCGTGATCGAAGTCGTCGCAGGTATTCTAGTACAAGTGACAGTCCACGATTTAACTACGCCACCAGTAACTTATGGCAGTGGTCCATTCGGGTCCATCGCTGGCTAACTACAGGAAGATGCCAAGTGGCACTTCAGAGCCTACTGCGTCTAAAAACCGTGTTACTAAGAAACGGCTGGTGCTCCGCACACAGTTTCAGCAGACGCCAGCGGTTGTCAGCTTGTTCGGGGATAAGCCCGTTTCTATCACCTAGTTGAGTTGCTGAAGAGATCATACGCCCTATTTTTGCATTAATGTGACCTGGAAGTACCATACTATCTGAATTAGTATCATTGCGTAGTAGCACTTTCAGTTCGGAAAAGTAGGTGTACCTGACAGCATTTAACTGTAGTCCGTGGGTGCATAAGCGTAAATCACAAACAAACGGCGCTTAGTACTCCTTCGTGAATCAACCTTAGCTGATGTCAGCGAACGGGTTGCATATAAATGGCGGTTCACCGGAAGCCGACCGAACAAGTATGGTTCAGCCTCAAAGCTTAGAATGATACCTACTGCAGCTTGTTCCGTGAGTGCTGCATCGGTGTCTCCGGATGTGCAACCAATAACGAGAGGACGAGTCGGTTGCAGTTAATACAACAACCCATTGGGGTTATTGATCACAGTTTCGGGCACGAAACACACATCGATACTCCGTGCGTTAAAGGTGCGTGCGAGTGCGGCCTGTTGACCTATTTGTCTTAGAGTGCGAAAGTTGAACGCCTCTATGGAAACTGAACAGCGTGACCTTATAAGGGACCGTTGCCGACAGGCGCCCGATGGGGATAGTGGGAAGGTGGCTGCAGGCCGTTCTACTCCGGTGGCAATTCGGTTGCTGTCAATTAAGGTGGGAATTATAGAAGGAAGCTAAATAATGAAGGTCGGGATGGGAGTAAGAAAAACAGGTGGAAAAGAAAGAAAGAAGGCGCCAGCGGTGGCATGTTTTTGCATATCTGCCCAATTTTATGCAGCAGCCAAGGCGACCGTTTATAAGCTGCGCAACGGCCGATACAAGAGGAAGATTAAGAATTAAACCCACGTCAATATCTCGCAAGGTCGATATTTCACATGCCTCCATGGGCGTGTCTCGCATAGTCGAGAATAAAATATTTATTTATTTATTTATATACGGAATACAAGCCGTTGATCTACGAAATCAATGGCGCGATCAATAAGCTTTCATCGCTTAAAGCTAGACACCTAGACTAAGTCTCTCAGTTTACGACAGACGTACAAGCGTCGCGGACGCTCCTTAACGCGTCCATTGGATTAGTTTATCGCCTTGCACCAACATCGAGCTAGCCGCCATGGCTGCCGCCCAACGTGCTGATTCCCGTATAAAAAATGCTCAGCTCAATCCCTGTGACTATCCTGTGCAACAAGCATCTCATTAGCCGGCCGCATCTCAGTCAGCACCGCAGCCCCAGACCCGTAGATTCGCTACAGCGGAACCTAAAGCCATCCCAGGCCGCACCCGTACCATCAACCGAGGTAGTAGGAAAATCGAACTTCACGTGTGTTTCTCAAACTTTGTTATCATTTGCTGTTTTACATAGAGAATACTCCTCTTATTTTCATGCTTTAGCAAAACTTTTTAAAACGTTTTGAAACTATGAAATAAGCAAAAGCTTGCTAACACAAAAGCCTCACACGTTTACGCTTTGCACGTCATGTGTATTGATAGGTATTTACGCAGCCCTTTTACATTATGCTTTTGATAGCCGAAACCGCGATTTGTTTTTCCTTGGATGAAGATTTCGCTAGATCCGTGCACCCAAAGAAGTCTGAAAAATTCCTGCTCAACCACTAGGTGAACTTTACTACCTGTCTCCCCGAAAGCATGTTTCCTTTCTACACTGTATGGAGGATATGGCTAGGAGCCCGCTAAGGTCTGATTGCACACTTCTAATCCAGCAGCTGCATCAAGCTTCACAACCTTGTCTCGCAGTAGACTGGCCCGGGACAGACAGAGTTCACGTAGATCGAAGGACTGCTTACCCAATTCCTTTTAGGGAGGTCTAGGTATCAGGCTGGAGATTCCCCAGTTTGACTGTAAAATTCTGAACAAAATCACCAGCTAAGATTCAGATTCAGATGTGACGGGAATCATAAGCAAATCCCTGGATTGTTCCTTCCTGAGTAGATGGTTGAGCCATGAAATGATAAGGCCCTAAGAAGTCTAGCTGGATCTAAAACAAAACACCCGAGCCACACCCTGGTCAAACAACTGTTGCCCACCTTCATTGCACTAGCAATTCCCGCGGTGCAGGTAACGTAAGTAAGGTATGAAATTAAAATGGAACTTAAAGAGAAAGAAAAGCCATCTAACTTAAGGATAAAACAAAAGAGTGGGGCGAATGACAGAATCTGAACTCAGTTGGGAGATAGATGTGGTAAAAAAGATGGGAAACGTATCGTGTTTCCATCAAGGAGCGTCTAACTGACGCTGGAAAACCTTAACCGTAGGTTCACTGAATAAATTTACTGGAAGCGAGTTCTAGCGCTCGATAACTCTACGCGATAACCGAGTTTCCGCCCTGATCGGTTCAGAACGCGGCTTTTGTAGCTTCATGGGATGACCTCAAAGACAAGGCAATGTAGCCGCGCTACATAGCCAGTTCAAGTCCGGTACATCCTTTGTGGTTAAAATGCGATAAGCAAAGATTAATTCCCCTCGAAGCCATCGGCTATGCGTGGAAATACAAACCAAAGGAAAGCAGACGCTCGGGGCACGATTGCCTACCTAACCGCTCGAATGAACAGGTACCAACGCACAAAACTCTCTGGAGCTCCGTTTTGTTCCGAACAAGGCAAAGACATCGAGCCTGGACGCAGTTTTCCAGATGGAGCCGAACGAAAGCTAAGGATAGCTTCACAAATATGTCGGCAGTTAAAATCCCGAAAGAATGGGGTAGAAATTACAATGTTTTAAAACCTCTGCTTGCGGCTTTCTTCCACTTGTCACCAGAATGCAAAGGTGAGGTATTTACTATGCCTAGGTCTACCTGGTTGGAGACAAGGGAGAGTTCGACCCCACCGAGCACCCAACTAGAAGGTGGAAAAGTTGCCTATCTGAAGGACGGAACACTTAGCCTGATTAATGGCTAGTAGCCACAAAGTAAACCAGTCTTAGCGTCTGTCCAGGGCATTCTGAATGGCGTCAGAAATCCCAGGGACATTTATAACATTCCATAGCCCAAGGCCATTAGCAAACAATGGCGACGATACCACAAGCTAACCAGGGAAATCGCGTACGTAGATAAAGAACAGCATAGGTTCAAAGTCTGAGCCCCGCAGGACGCAGCTAAGAACCGCTTGTCTAAAGGATAAGCTGCGACCCACGCGCACGCACTGCTCTCTTCCCTGCAAGAATGAAGATACCCAGTGAAGGGCGCGGCCAGATACGTCGTAGGAGCTGTTTTGTGATAGCCTCAATTGGGATACCTTATCAAATACTTCGAGAAGTCGACGAACAGCACATCCACTACGTAGCCATTGTCCACTTCCTCGGCTCAAGCTTCGTGAACAAACAACAAATCCGTCAGCTACGGAAACCCATCCCACAAGCCGTGTTGTGCCCTACTAACTATGGTAAACCTATTCAGGTGACCTACAGCGACGCTCTCACCAGCTGTTCATGCAGGTTGACGGCGACACTAGTCAGAGTGACTGGCCTATAACTGGGTGACGGACTCCCGTCGCCATATCTGAAGATAGGATAGATGACATTCTCCTTCCATTCAAGAGGTAATATACAGCTAGCAAGTGACTTCTGAACCACAATCATCAGCAGTTCACTTATTTCCGCCACCAGCACATGCGGAAGCTTCGGGTGAATTGTGTCAGGTTCCACTAATTTAGAAGGGTTCAGCTCTTGCCGCAGTCTAAGGACTTGCGTTTCAAAACTAAATTCAGCTAAACATGTACCCTTATGAACTCTAAGCGCAAGTCCGACTCCAGTCAACACAGCGTCACGGAAACTATCCCCCGCATACTGCTTACCAATTACACGCGTTTTGTCAGAGTTTGCATTCGCCGAGTTCTATCGGCCAGCACCAAAGTTGAAAGTGTTGTTTATATCTATCGATAGCCTCGCCCAATGCTTAGGTTGACGTTGCATTCTTAATGCTTTTTCACCGCATTTGGGCTAAACCAACTTACCCTTAAACTAGGTCCTTTTAAACTGGATAAATTTCATTCCACTTCATTTGGTTTGTTCTGCCTACTTTAATAATTTGCTAGTAACTGGCCAAGTTGCTTACGCTAATTGCGCTTATCTTCAGGGACTTTGTTGCGTTTGTAGCATATATAAGTAACTTGTGGACAGTTTTTCATTATCGCGGATTCGTTGCTAACCCACTTACTTTATATGCTAATTTAGCGAAGAGTTTTGCCAGCGTAGCTGCATGCATTATTGGATTTATTTTATTTCATCTTGTTGTTTTAAGTGATTGGCTGTTGCTTGATATCCCTGATGTGGCTGCGCTTGATGCGGATGTTGACAACGTGACTACCTGTCTGTTACCCAATACCTCGTTCATATTGGCTCCAGGAGACAGTTGGTCGTTGCTGGAGGGGACGGGGTGCACGGTCCTTGTGGCGGTTCCATGCACTCAGAGTAGAGCAGACTACGGTCCAGCCACCGCCTTGTGCGCATTTAATTCCCAAATACAGCGTGCTTGTGTTCACCTGTGAGGGAGTGTGGGCTGGCTCCGTTGACGAAAAGTGGCTCCCATTCTTATGCCTCCCGGTCTTATTCCTCCGGGTTTACATTGGATATATGGTGCGTGGATGGAACTGTGGGTTGTTCAGCGTAAGCCACCCATGGTCCCACTGTATGTGCAGGCGTCCTGTGGCTAGCCACAGTGACAGGCAAATCCGAATCCGGATTCCGCCAACCATAGCCTCGCCGTATATAGCATTGGTGCTGGTTGTTGGAGCCGCATGGTAGGCCTTCAACACTTAGAACGCTTCTGTGGCAGCTACTTGCTAGTTGTAGCTATCCACTGGTGTCGTGCTCGTGTCCATTTTTCTCCTTGCAATCTGGATATAGGGAGGAGAAACTTCCGTGATAGAAGTCAAACTTATCCCAGGCCGCCTGAACTCTATCGGCCACCGAGATTTCATAACGCATCCCAGAAACCTTGATACGCATTGGCTGATAGTTAACCCGCCATACGTTTGGACGTTGCTCAACAATGTTCTGGTTATATTTGATCAGGGCATAGCTAATTGCCAAACAGGCACGAACAATGGCACCAGAGGAAGAGCCGTAATTTAGGTCACCTACGAAGTTTAGTGGATTTGCAAAGACTAGGTCAAAAATAGACGGTAGTTGGGCGTCCATGTACCTGGTGGGAGGTCCACAAACTGGTCAACGATACTTGTAGAGTAGGCTGAAGTAGATGCGCACCGAAATTGCCTTCCTCCGAGTTGCAAGCAAGATCTGGTCAGCCAACTTTCGATAGAATAAAGTCACCCAGCGACCAACACCCGCTTGCAGACTGAGAGCGAGTAAAGACAGGCACGATCAAAGGGCTGCTGTACACAAGTACAACTGTAAGCTTAGCCGAGGCAGTGCTAATCACAGCAGACGAAAATTCAACAGCTTTGACTGCAAAGGAAAGCAAAACATCAAGTTTACAACTAACATAAAGCGCAACTCCCCACATTATCAGCTAGCGAAGCGCTTACATCTAAATAATGCGCAGCTAGCCAGTTAAATAAATAAACAAATGTTTACTCTCGACATAGCGAGGCAAGTCTTTTGGGCATAATCAGAATAGTTCAATGTTGTAAATGATAGCATAATAAGCAGATCAATTAGACATAGGAATACAGATGTAATCAGTAGTGTAGGCCCACATGGCATAAAGATTGAATCAAATTTATCCTTACAACGTACAAGATGTAAAGCTAAGAAGTATAGAGTTTATTGGTGCAGAGTCTGTTGGTGAGGAATCGGTTCGATGAGGTTGTGTCCACAATGCGGGTTGTGTGACTGATACGCGGTAACTAGATATTTTGGCGTGCTATACTGCTCGATATTTTTAGCTGAAATAACGGGGAAAACAGTGTTTGAATAACCACTTAAAACGAAATTTGACTATTGTCAAATGTCCTCTGATCGAAGATATCTTGGATCGACTAAAGTGGTACTGGCCAAAGCATCTTCCTGACGCTTACTGGTAATTTTGCTGTTGTTCCGTTTTTGATCCCGTTTTTTACCCAGTTTTACCTTTTTATTGTAGTCGTTTTACGGTTGTATACGTGCTTTTAAATTCTGCTCTGTGTTCCACTTCAACCTGGTCATCTCACAAAAGACAGAGGCAGATGAACCCCCTGCTTCCTCGTTTGAAGAGTCAAAAGCAGCTTGCAGCAATTGTGCCTGTTCAAGGCCAGTTACGGATTCCTCTGGTGGTATGCAGTGTGATTTTTGCTCTTGTTGGTATCACAAAAGTTGTACCGGCCTCCAAGAGAACCAGCACAACATGCTACCATCCAGTGAAAACCTGTTTAGATGTGTTGATTGTTGCGCTCAGAAAGTGAAGCGTCCGGCTTTCACCTGTGCTGAATTCAAAGCACTGGTATCCAGATTCACAGTTGATGAGAAGGCATTAGCCGAGCTTGGCTCTCTTGCGTTGCTCAACTCTAAAGTGGATTTATTAATGAAATCCCTGAATATTGCGAATGTGGTCGCTGTAACGGACTGTACTTCTGCTGACAGTTTAACCGTTGACGAGGTGTTCATCCTGCCGGAAGCTACAGTTCACGTGAATATAATTGACACAGATGCCTCGGAAGGCATTGTTGACCCGCCCCAAATGCAAAGCGAGTCACGAGCTCCTGGGTCATTGAAGTATAGGCGTAAGAGGGCAAGGAAAGTGCGCAAACCCTCCGCCCCAAACCCGAAGGTGATAAAATGCTCAAGAAACAAGCGCCGGGGTTGGAAACTCCACCTGGTGTTGCAATTCCCTCAGTGAGACATGAGGTGCCGTCGCCTTCGGTCCCACCGATTCCTGTCAAACAAAGATGTGGCGTGAATGGTAGAGCATGTGGTGTAAATACACCTCGTCGAGGCGATTCTTACACAGATAGCAGTGTGATTTTCAGAAACGGCACTGAATCCACTGCCGCTCTTTCCACCGAGCGCATGCTTACTGATCTTGGTTGGCTTAAAGTTTGCGTGACTAGGCTTTTACCACCAGGTTTCGCTGCCGTTACTGTCAGGAAGCTCAGTGGATTGGGGAATGTTCCGGTTGGTCAAACAAATCCTCGACCCCGTCTCCTTAGGGTGGTCCTTTCCACACAGAAGAGCGCAGGCCTTACTGAGATTTGCCTTCAAGCTCAAAGGTACCAACGTTAGTGTACAACCAGATTTTCCGTTAGCAGATAGGTTAAAGTTAAAGGAAGCCATCAGAGACCTAAAAGCCCGGCGTGCAGCTGGCGAGCAAGGTCACCGATTGGTGGGTTCTCAGGTGGTCAGCCGGCGGTCCTTTTCCGCCCTGCCAACACCTATACTACTTGTGCACGACCCAGGGCTGGTCGTGCAGAAGCCTTCAAGTAGTACTTAGTAAAGTGCCTAGCCTGAGGAACAAGATGTGCAAGGTGGGTCTGCTCGTAGACAAATCTCGTCCAGATATACTTGCTTTCACTGAAACGTGGCGGACTAGGGAAATCACAGATGGCGAAGTACATCTGCCTGGCTACGCACTGTTCCGCGCTGACCGCTCCATTGACAGTCAAGGGGGTGGTGTAACAATTTATGTGAGTTATCACATCGACGCACTGAGGACCAGCGTTTTTCAGTCTTTCGACAAATCTGTTGAAACACTCGCAGTCTTGATTTGCGTCTCCTCCATTCAGGTTACGCTCGTGTTAATGTATAGAAGCCCTATGAGGATATCCATTGGAATCACTGAGCTTAAACGCACTCACCCTGCGAACAAGTGTCTGGTGCTGGGAGACTTCAACCTCCCAGAGGTTTGTTGGGATGATCTCTTGCTGTTTGGCTCTGAAATTCTTCGATACAGAACCGCTAGACTTAACGCTGCAGGTACCACTACACCAGTTCGTGGACCTCCCAACTAGGTACATGAGCAATCAGCAGCCGTCCATTTTAGATCTCGTTTTTGCTAAGTCACTTGACCTTTTAAATAACATTACATAAGACTCGCGTCTTGCTAGCGATCACGTTTGCTTGTCTTTCCAGCGTACCCTTATCAGGCCTTGCAAAGCAACCACCAGTTGGTATCCGAATATTTGGGCCGCGGACTTCCAAGCGATGCGGGATAAAGCTAGGTCATCGCTTAGTTTGACATATGAGACCGACGCTGTTCACGTAGCCTGGAAAAAAATTAAGGTCCACCTGGTCTATGTTTCTGCACCTCACATCCCACTGGTAAAATGAAGGGAATCGAGAGCGCAGCCACCGTGGATAGATTCCGCGGGGAAGGGCCTGCTAAAGAAGCGGTTTAGATGCTGGCGAGCCTACCGAACAGCTTCGTCGAACAGCACGTTTGACAAATATCGGTTGGTTCGAAATGAATGCAAGCTACATCTTGGGTAGGCCCGGCTTCAGTATGAAAAGGCCTTAGCTACTACTGCCTCGATAAAGCCCAAGAAATTCTTCGCTTACGTTAAACGACGCTGTGGTGCAAACTCGCCCATACCACCGTTGCCTTAAGGAGATGGGACCCATGCCTATGGCGACTATGACAAGGCGTGCGTACTTGGTAAGCAGCACTCAAGCGCCTTTGTCCGCGAAACAAATACGCCATGCAAAAGGTTAGCTTCAGGAGTCTCTGCGGACTGTTGTCTGGATGAAATTCCTTTAACTGAGTCCCAAGTTCTCCGGTTGCTAAAAGTGGTGAACCCAACTGAGGCCTCCGGGCCAGATTCTGTTCATCCAAAATGGTTGCACGAATTGGCATGGGAACTCAGTGGACCTCTGACTTGTGTGTTTCAGAAGTCACACAACAGCTGTATCTTGCCTACCGAATGGAAGGAGGCTGTTGTCTGCCCGCTTTTAAAGTGCGGTAACAAAGACCTACCGGCTAATTACAGGCTTGTCAGCTTGACTAGCGTGGTCGTTAAGTTACTTGAAAAAATAGTACCAGATACAGTGGAGAACCATTTAACTAGGTTTAACCTGTTTTGCGTAGAGCAACATGGTTTTCGCAAGGGATTTTCGTGTCAGACGAACTTGCTGGTAGCTCGTGAGTGCTGGGCTGAAGCCGTAGACTGTGGACATGCGGTGGATGTGGTGTTCATTGACCGACAAAGTCTTTTCCACTGTCCCCTATTAGCAACTCTCACTGAAGTTGAGGTCGTATGGAATAGCTGGTCGCGCTCTCCAGTGGGTGTCAGCTTTTCTGGATGGACGGAAACAGTGTATTCGTGTGGGAAGCAGTCTTTCATTTCGACAGGCTGTACTTAGCGGCGTTCCGCAAGGCTCTGTCCTAGGTCCGCTGCTTTTCTCAGTCTACGTGAATGACTTTCTGAAAGAGCTTGAGGTACCATCACTCTTATTTGATGATGACCTAATGCTCTGTAATATTGTTGATATCCCTGGAGGTCCTGTGGCTCTTCCACCGGTTCTAGATAGACTCTAGGAATGGTCTGTCTTGTGGTTGCTGCCTATAAACCGGGAAAAGTGTTCAGTTCTGCGTATCGGAGCGTCTGATTCCTATACGAGTTATGCGATCGATGGGATTGAACTTCCTCACGTGGCTTAGCAGGTTGATCTAGGTGTCGTCCACTGTTCCACACCACACTCTGGAGATCACTGAAAGAAGGCGGCTAGTAAAAGGTTTAGGATGTTGTGGTTTATCCGTCGTTCATTTGGGACCCTAACCGCTGATGTGTTTGTGAAGCTATTCTCAGCAGTTGTGTGGCCTCACCTAGAATATTGCGTCCAAGCCGGTCCGCCATGCCTTGTCCGGGACAAAATGGCACTGAAAAGCTTGTTGCGTGTCGGTACTAGGTTGGTCAAGGGATTACGAGGACAAACGTGCCCCGAACGCCTACTTAGTTTGGGAATGCAGTCAATGCACTATCGAAGGATTAGAGGAGACCTAATCCTAACCTACCGTATTTTGACTGGGAAGGTTGGCCTTGATTTGTCCTGGCTATTTAGTCCTGCTAGGTTATCTGGTCTCCGCGGGCGTTGTATGAAACTGGACAAACCGCGGTCCGATCGAGTTAGAGCGGAAACACGGTTATCGCGTCGAGTCATCGGGTGCTGAAACCTGCTTCCAGAAAATGGTTTCATGGAAGCTAAGGTTAAGGGGTTTGAGCGTCAACTAGACGCTCTTGGATGGCAAAACGAAATCTCTCTTCTTTCCTTACTAATTCCCATCTTCATACTTCGATTCCATTTTTCCTTATGTTTCCTCGCCATTTGTATTATTCGCTTCTTTTAACTGATTTCCATTACCGTATAACCTTCGATTTTTCTTCCTGTCCTCATTACTTAATGTAACTGACATAGGAGGGACGGCTAATGTAAGGAACGCGGGCATTAAAATGGTGGACCATGGTGTTTTTCGGGTGTTTTCCTTTTGGATCAATCAAGCAGTCGGAGCACCCCTATCAACTCCTGGACCGGCGACCCGCTCAAGAAGGAACACTTATGGGATTCATCCTATAATTCCAGTCCCAAATTAACTTAAACTTGAACTTGAACCATGAGGACGCATATTTAAAGCACTTTAAGAATAGTGACATGTCACTGCGCAAACATGTAGGTGTCGTCGTACGAGGGCGAATATATGAACCGAACTTGTGAAATGTGATCTCGAACAAATAGTCAATGCGTGGTACAGGCAGTGCCGTTATTGAGTGGCGAGTAACCTACATCTGTCGCAGTGTTAGTATGCAGAGGTTTGTTGCTTATCGTAGGGAGAATGCTTGCCAGGCGAAAACCCACCACGTCCTGGAACAATGTTGACCGGTGATTTGACATTGACTTGGTTGCATCTTGGCCGATTGTCCTCGCGGTTGTTCGCAGTAGTGCATGAACAATTTATTTACGTTGGCTGTGTGGTAAGCTACTTCGGATTCGACCGCGACTTATTGGAGCTGGTGAAGTCGGACGAACCTGGTGATCTGTAGTAAGTAGATTAGCTTTTCGAATCCCTTTAGTTTGTCAGGATTGTGAAGTGTGGACTATTTTAGTGATGTCCTAAGACAGCCACATTTCAGTGGATGCGAGTAGATCGGAATGAGAGCCATCTAAAAGCCGACCTACATCACAATCTTATTAATTAGGATGCGCATATTGCTCAGCACTATAGGAAGGTCTTCGTAATATCCAGCCTTGGGGCATATACTGCAAGTAATGATATTGTTAAGACGTAAAAGGAGGGCAAGCCTACCACCCGAAAACTCACCAACCGGTGACTTGGTTCACCTTTTGCCCGCCTGGTCTTTGGTCTTTGATGGTCCATTTTAGCTTTAGCATATCCGATAGCTGGAGGTCTGGCCAAACGGTAGTTTTAGTACGCATCAATTTGAAGGTAAAACGCAACAGCCCAGTGCATTCTTGCGGGGCGGATAGGACCACGGGAAGTAAGCGTGGTCGATGGGCTGGGGCGTTAACAGGGACATTACCCACTCTAGTCAGTTTCCTGACATTAATACCGAAACACCCAAGCGGAAGAATGTTCGGTACGCACATGTTAAACTACCGTAAATCCTCCAAGTACATTCAGGAGGAACTGCGTCAGTAGGTTTAACTGCGTTACGGTATATCACGCTGCCATCCCAAAAAGCATCGCCTTAACGGGGTGTATTTACCCTTCGAGTTTTGCATTTACATGCACAGCAGCCGACTTCGCCACAAGCAACGAGTTTGCGTGCGCGTTACTAGTCGACGCTGAAGCAATTGCAGCATCCGTCTTAAACTCTAGCTCCCTTCCTCATTCTTGATGCTTTTTGAACTCGGCTGAAGAGTACTGGCGGTTCTGTTCCGACTTTTTCTTCGTCCAACTGGCGAAGAAACCCATGTCTTAACACAGATGTCAGCCTCCACGACCCGTGCACCCGGAATACAAGGAGAGGTGTTTGAAGTAGGTACCTCTGCAGTTTGATTAGCACGCGGATTGGAAGTATAGTGTTGTTCAACTGCTACCTGCAGTCTTAGACGCAGTAGAGGGAATTTCAGCCCCAGGTGGTGTTTCCAACTCAACCGCTTGCGTCTTGAGCGATTTTAACTTCAGGTTTGCGGATGGAGGGTTTGCGCGCTATACTTACCCTCTTTTACTTATTCTATTTTGGCCCAGGAGCCCGTTACTTACCTTCCATTTGTGGAGGGTCAACAATGCCATCCGAGGTATTTGAGTAGGTTATCTTCATGTAATGCGTGTACATTAGTAGAGCATGCAACGCTTTGTACTGAAAACAAGGCGAAGTCTCTTATTCGACTACTGAAGCAGCGTGGTGGCAGAAAAGATATCCCGGTTATTACCTTTGTGCTTCCTGATGAAAGTATGATCGCTGGTGCGGTTGATCTCTGCGAGTTCATCAACACATATTTCTGTAACTCCTTCACTAGCATTGACTTGGCATTACCAACTACGATTCCCAAGTTTATTGAAGATCAAATTCATACTATTGACTTCGACTTATGCAATATCAAGCGAGCACTTTGCTCGTTGAAACTGTCACACTACCCAGGTCCTGACGGTGCGCCTTCTTCCAATTTAACACTCGGAGGCCCGGACATTCTAGTCCTTCTCTTCAGTGTCTTCACCCTCTCAATGAAGAGTGGTCACTACCCGTCCAATTGGATGCACGCAGTCGTCATATCACGACACAAACGAGGCTGTCGCCAAAATATTGACAATTATCGTCCCATTAGTCACACAGCTATTGTGTCCGGACTCATGGAAAGAATAATAAAGGACGCGGTGCTTTGTTTTCTGTTGCAACGCAAGCTTATCAATAGGTCCCAACACGGGTTACTGCCAACCAAATCTTGTAAAACCTGCCAGTTTGAATTCTTAAACCACGTGACACACTCCATCGACCTAGGTCATGCACTGGTCGTTATCTTCCTAAACATGAAAAGTCGTTTGATCGGGTCCTACACAATGGTTTAATGACTAAACTAGCAACATACGGTGTCTCCAGCCATCTACTTTCATGGTTTTCTTCCTACCTTTCCAACCGAACGCAGTCACTGCAACTGGGCGACATCTCATCCAAAAAGGCATCCGTAACCAGCGGAGTACTCCAAGGCAGCGTCCTGGGTCCTCTGCTGTCTTTGCTGTACATTAATGATGTATTCCAGGTCTTCAAACACGGCACGCCGTACCTTTTTGACGATGACATATAAGTTATTTTCTCATTTGATCCTAGCTGTCTAAGTAATAGCCTCTAGCATTCAAAGCGATCTCGGTACACTTGAAACATGTTGTGACCTATGGAAACGAGTTTTCATCAACGAACTGCAACGTCCTTTCCTACCGATGCTCCATACCCCAAAACTATTAACTCTTAACGGTACACCACTTGATAACAACTTCACTGTGCGCGACCTCGGTGTACACTATTCCTGCTCATTGAAATTTCCGGAACAAGCAAGCATTAGTGCTGCCAAAGCCAGGTCTATCATTGGTTATTTACTGAAGTCAATGTGTTTGTTAGAGTCTCGACTCACGCTCAATAAGTTGTGTGCCCGGCCTATAGTAGGGTATTGCTCAATGGTTGTTACTAACTCACGGAAAAGTGACAGGACGGTTATTGAGAAAGTTCAGCGTTCGTTCACTAATCGTCTTTTAGGAGCATCTGCGCTCAACTATCAATGCCGCTGCAAGCAGCTTGGTCTGGAAGCGCTTTGGCTGTGACGGCTTAATACCAACTTTGTTTTCCTATATAAGCTAATCAAAACATCGGACTTAAGGGTCGCTAGTTTACTTCAGCCGCTGGCGATACACGTTAGCCTCTACGCCATAAGGAACACTCATTCTCATTATCCAACACACGTTGCTCCATACGTTCCAACTGCTTCCTCTATATATATGCGCACATATGGCATGAGCTACCGGAAGCCGTCAGAGCATCTGACAGTATCACGCAAATCTCCACGGTCATAAATAGACCATTAAACAGCCTCAAAGTAGCAGAGACGCTGGGCATCTGCATCCCCGAGGACGAGCTCTGGAAGAACGACCCCGATCATATATAGGCATGCAAATTCTTTAACCAGCACCAATAAAGCTCTCTTCATCCCGAAACCGTCCGCTCCTTATCTCGCTCTTTCCTTTCATGTCTTCTGCAATCGGACGGTAAACTCAGTGCCCTGCATGACCTAGTCTCATTTGACCAGTCTCTGTCAGCATCCATGACTAGCGAGCTAAAATCGTCTGGGATCTGCAGTCAATGTTGTCAACTACACCTTGACAGTCTGCTGGAATCGCTTACACTTATGCAGTTTATTCCTGTCCATTTCTGCTGCCCCTTCCTATTTGTTTTCTCACCTTAACTATACGCTTCAACCTCAACGCGTTGACTAAATTAGTTCGATCTGATCGACCTCCTGCTCTACGACCACCGTGAAATCAGTGGCCAATACACGGAACACCAAACACCCTACACTTCTTTACACGAGTGTCCCAATGCCTTTCCCACACCTTGTCAGTAAAATATATCATATCCCAACCTTTTTCCTCTCCCAATCGCTATTTTGCTCCTAAGACGCGAGCGTCGTCGGATTCTCCAAACACCAGCAGTAACCTTATCCATACCTATCCTGTCATTTGCTGCTGCGTCATTTGTTTTCAATCCTTCTTCACTCAGACTATCAACTCGCAGTGCCCTGCAATAAATTAGTCGCAGCTGACCAGTCTGCTTCCCTTTGTCCCCGTCCAGACTACCGGGATGTTAAGGTTTTAGGCTCTGTAGACTCAACGCAATGCCACCCTCACCGTGACAGTCTGCTGCGCTTGTTCACCCCTTCTTACTGTAGGCACATCCATCTTTAACCTGTCTAACCCTCGACCCACTACAACTGTCTACCCAACTGAACCACAGTCTCAGCCACAATGCGACGACTACTCCGGTCTCAGACTCCTGTGAAGTACCTGGCCATCGTTCAATCATTCTTCAATCGGACGGCGAAATCTCAGCGCCCTGCCCTAATTTAGCCTAATCCCATCAGCCAAATACTCCGGGACTAATAGCAGATTACGGGATGTTAGCGGTCTAGGCTCGGTCGATTCAAAGCAGTGTCTCCCTCACCTCGACAGCCTGCTGGACTTCTGTGACCTTGCCGGCCATTGCTCGGAAGACTGAATGATCTGTCTCCATTACCTTGAGAGCCACGGTAATTTTCGCATTTCTTAGCCGTAACGTAAACTCTCTACTCTGTCCTTCCCCTATCACGCTCTGTCTTTATTTCTTTTTTAACCGAAGTGCGAGCTCCCAGCGCCCTGCTCTTTATCCTCTTTGACTGCTTCCTGATTAGCGAAATGTAGTTTTAGGCTCAGATTCACCAACACACAACTCTCACATGCGAGCCTGCCTGACTTGTGTACTTTATATTCATATACCCTCTTCAGTCCCTGACCAGTCCATCTCTGCCGACACTTTATTTATGTTCACACCTCAAATGTTCGACTAACTCTAGATGTGCCGAACAATCCAGCCTCGTCTGATTGGTCCCCTGCGCTCCGAGTCCTATCAGACTGCTGTGACGTTACCTCGCGCGCCTCATGGACTTTTCCACACCTTATACGTAAACCTCTTTCTATCCGAATTGTCTCCTCTCCTTATGACGCTCTCTACTATCATTTCTTCTTTAATCGGACTACCAACTCTCAGTGCCCTGCTACAACCTAGTCTCACCTGACCGGTCTGCTCCTTTGACCTTATCCAGACCAGCAAGGGTTATCGATCTAGGCCCTGTAGAGTCAAAGCTATGTCGCACTTACGTTGACAGCCTGCCCAACTTGTTTGCCCTCTATTATTATAAGCACCTCCACCTATAACCTGTTCACCTCTCGACCCACTCCAGTTGTCCTCCAAAATCAAGCGCACTTCGCCGACTAATCCTGTCTCAACTGATCGGTCTCCAGCTCACCGACTGCCGTGACGCTACTGACCATCGTTCAGATGACTGATCATCATCATCATCATTACACGTTACCTGGAGGTGGAAAACACCTCAGCTATTGTACTGCAATACAAAAGTCCAAAAAAAGAAAAATAAACAGTTGCACGCCCATGAGTCCCCAGTAACGGATGGACATCGTTCCGGAGAGCTAACAGCTGGCTGCCATAAAAGTCATATTATGTCTAACAAATGAGATCGTGTTTGGAGGGGAGGCTAAACAGGAAGGGGATGGATAAAGAAACTCACAACACAAACGCCAATAGAACCGGCTCCAAGCAATATCAGCAAGTGTGTCCAACCAAACTTGTTCACCGTCCTTAGGACCCCAGCCAGGCAGTCGGGATGCACCAACGGACGCCAACTTCGAAATGAGGGGTTTCATTTCTCTCGACCAAGTCATCACTTGGCCTCCCCTCCTCCTCTTCCAACCGCACTCGCAACGCACAAACAATGCACTTCGCGGAATTCGGTGTGCTGACCTGCGCAACACGTGACCCAGCCATCGGAGCCTGGTGCGTGATATAATGGTGCTGAACGGTTCACTCGCTCTTCCTGCACCAAATATGCGATGTTGAACACGCTCATTGCACACGCGGTGTTCCCACCAGACATGAGCTAAGCTGCGAAGACAGCGATGGTCGAACGTGACGAGCCTCTTTATGTCTGTCGACCTGATGGGCCATGTTTCACAGCCACATAGGAAAGTTGAAAGGAAGGCTGCGTTGTAAACACGGCCCTTGAGGGCGAGAGTAATGTCGCGTCCGCGCCACAGGTGACGGAGATTGGCAAAAGCAACTCGAGCTTTTGCTATACGGTTCGTAACTTCATCTTCAATCCCACGGGTACAACTATAGCTGCCCAGGTACTTGAATTACCGAACGACATCTGGCAGACCTCCACCAACCATCGCAATGAGGCTGGACCTTACCGTGGTGCGATGGTTTGTGTGCCTCAGCGATCCATTGAGCTATTCTGGGTGGTGCTTTTGCACCTTCAGAGTCACCCATACCAGATTGGTCAATGGTTAGAGGCCAGACAAACTCAGCCTCCTGGTCCTCCAGGTTGTGGGTTGGAGTTAGGATGGCACCTTATTCTTTAAAACCGGCTCCCTGTAGCCCAACGCCAAACCCGCTGCCCTGCGGTCAGGTTTTTGAACCAAAGGCTTTGGTTGAGAACCCTAAGCGTTCTCCTGTCCAGGTCTGGGCAACTTGACAGCAGCATGCCCACGCAGTACCATGAATATTATCCCAAACAAATTGCTGATGCTCTGGTCACCGCAGAGGATAATCAACGGTGCCCTAGCAGCTGCGTCGAGCAGGGTGGGTAGGGTTTGGATGCTACTGCTCAAGCCTTCCCGTCTTCTTATTCCCCATCTTACGCTTTTTCACTCTTACCGAGACTCGAGCTCTGTGCTCACTCTGCGATCCCCTTCAGGTGCCGCAAGCAGTATTTTCTCAGTGCGCCTATCCGGTGACGATGCAGCTTCGAGCACCGGCCATGCTGGTGTTGGCATTGCCCTGAGTCCCCGGGCTGAAGCAGCTCTGGTTGATTGCATTCCCATCAGTAGCCGGATGTGGGCGGTCCGATTGGCTGGCTCGTTTATAGCTTAGAAGTCGCGCGGGACTAATAGATGTCTATTCATCATCGCTGCCTACGCGCCCACAAACTGTAGCGACGATTCGGTAAAGAACGACTTCTACCGCCAACTGACTCAGCTCCTTCGCCACAGAAGAAGCACAGACACATGTGCTGGCAAGGGATATGAACGCACAAGTTGGAAAGTTGTCCACGGATGAAATGCATCTGGGCGGTCAGCACGGTGTAGGCTCCCGTTATGATAACGGTGAGCGGTTACTTCATTTGTGTGAAGATGCCCGCCTATTTCTTTCGAGCACTAATTTCCGACACAGCACCCGCCGGAGGGTGACACGGCGCCCACCAGCCTCCAACCAGCCTTGGACGCAGATCGATCACCTTGCTATTAATTACCGTTGGAGAGGCTGCATCCAGTATTGTCGCTCGGTTTGGAGCACATGTTTGGACACCGATCATGCACTTGTATGTGCTGACGTGCAGATGCTCTTTGGCGGAAGCCCACGGGGACGTTGTGAGCGCATTGACACCAGCCAACTGACAAAGCCAGCTGTTCTGAATGCGTTTTAAAGTACACTGACATGCTAGCTGAGCAATCGCTTACTGGAGACAACTGATGGTAACTGGTCACATGTCCGCCAGACCTTGCTAGCAGCGGGCAAATCCTCATGTGGTATGTCTAAAAACCAACATGGACATTGGGTCTCTTCTCGGTCTCTGGAACTTATCGATGCTTGCCGGCATATCCCAGCTGTAAGCGAGCACACTAAAACTCGCAAAGAGCTCCGGGCAAAACTCCGCGCTAGCCTGAAGAGAGACCGCGAATCTTGGTGGTCTCATCGTGCGTTAGAGATGGAAGTGGTCGCTGCCCTTGGCAACCATCGTAAGTTATTCCGTCGGATACAAGAAAACCGGCAGCATGGGGCCCGGTGTTAGTGAAACAATTTGTGATGAGAGTGGACAGCCTATTCACAGTTTGTCAAAACGTTTGGAGCGTTGGGCTGAGCATTTTGAAAAGCAATTTAATCGGCTAGATTTGTTCGATTCTTCGCCGGTCACTGATCGCCTTGCTCCGTGGGCAGTCTCTTTGGATCCACTCTCTCGCTCAGAAGTCGAACGTGAGATTGGACTGTTGAAGTTGAACAAAGCCGCGGGACCACATGATCTTCCTCCAGCTCTCTTCAAATGCGGAGGCTCTGCTCTTGTTGATGCTTTATATGAATTACTAGTGAAACGGGGAGCAGGAGGCTGTCCCAACCGATCGGAGCCGCTCCGTTATTGTGCCCAGCTTCAAAGGCGGCTCGCGCTCGGAATGCAGCAACCATAGAGGAATCAGTCTGACCTCCATGGCCTCCAAATTACTCGCCTAAATAATTCTTCACAGACTGACTGGCGCTCATGAAAGCCAGATTCGTGAGGACCAAGCCGGGTTTTGTCGTGGTCATGTCTGCATCGACCATATCTTCACCTTGTGTCAGTTGTTGGAGCACCGCCAAACACATCTTGGCGGCCCATCGTTGTCGTGTTCCTCGACATCAAATGTGTCTTCCATTCGGTTGATCGATGTGCCCATTGGAATTGTCCACTCAGGAAAGGTGTGCCCGAGAAATATGTAAATATTATCCAAGCATTAAATTAGCGTAGCACGGGCAGAGTGTGGGCTTACGGCAAGCTGTCGCCACCCTTTAATATCTCCAGCGGTGTGAGACAAGGATGCCGGCTGTCACCTTTCCTCTTCACTTTCGCTATTGACGAAGTCATGGAGATTGCATTTACAAGACATGAATTGGAAGGTGTGGAGCTACTCCCAGGAGAACGACTTCTTGACTTGGAGTATGTAGACGACATTGCCCTCATCTGTGACAGCTCCTAGACGTGCCAAGCCGCGCTGGACAGATTAGCACTGGCTGTCAGCCGCTTCGGGCTTTGCTTTGCACCATCTAAGTGTAAAGCGTTCCTCCAAGCTTGGCAGGGATCGTCTCCTGCCCTGACCCTTGGTGGGAATCAGCTAGAAGTCGTTCAGAAATTCAATTACCTAAGAAGTTGTATCAGCGCCTTTGGGATCGAAGGCGAGATCACGAACCGTATAGCGTAAGCTAGGAGTGCTTTTGCTGACCTTCGCCACCTTTGGAGGCGGCGCGACATCACTAACGCCCAGAAGGGTACAGTGTACAATACAGCCGTACGTTCGACCTTACTGTACGGTTGCGAAACCTGGCCCCCTAAGGTCGGCGGAATTAAAGAGGCTAGCTAAGTTCGACCATCGGTGCCCTCGCAGTTTGGCTTAGAAATGGTGGGAACACCGTGTGAGTAACGAGCGTGTTCGACGCATTGTTTACGGCCTAGGAAAAGGATCTGAACCGCTCAGCACCGTTATTTCCAGCACCGGGCTCTGATGGCTCGGCCACGTGTTACGCATGCCAGCCCACCGACTCCCGCGACGTGCGTTGTTTGCTCACCGGGGATGTGGGTGGAAGAAGAGAAGAGGTGGACAAGCCATGACTTGGTCCAGGGGAATGAAGTCCATCACTTCGGAGCTTGCCTAGGTTTGAGCTTCACGGCTCCCTGGTTTGGGTCCAAAAGACGGTGAACATGTTTTGGCTGGGTACACTTGCTGGCGTGGCAAGGAGCCGACCTCAGTGGCGTTCCTGCTGTAACTATCTTTGTCCTTCTCCATCCCTTTTAGTCTCCCCTCCATCTACCATCTCCTTTCCTAGGGTAAAACATAATAAAAATAATTGCTTTTTGCCTAGTAGCTGGCTGGTAGCTTACCGGAACGATGCCTATCCGTTGCTGGTAGCTTAGCTGGCATGCAACTGTTGTATCTATTTTTCCTTCGTGGATTGTATTATATGCATGTGTGTATATATTTCTTTCATGTATTGCGGCACAATAGCGGTGGTGTTTTCCCACCTCTAGCTGATGTGTGTACTGATGATAATGATGAGATCACTACCAAGCGTTAGAGCAGGCTTGGGTCCCTGCCAATCTTGGAGAAATACTTTGCATTTCGATGGAGCAAAGCATAGCCCAAAACGATTAATAGCCAGTGCTAATCGGTCCAGTTCAGATGACTGAGCGCCGTCTGTATTCAATCCTTCTTCAATCGGACGGCCGAGTCTTTGTGCGATACCCTAATTTAGCCTCATCTGATCAGTCAAACTCTCTGGAACTCCTACCAGGCTACCGAGATGCTAGCGACCTAGGCTCCGTCGATCGAAAGCAGTGTCTCCCTCACCTTGATAGCCTGCTGGACTTGTCCGCCCTATGTTAATATGACCACTATTATCTCTGACCAGACCAATCCAATATCAGACTATCCCACACCGTCTGAAGGACTCTTTCGAACTTACAGAGGCTTTAGACGAGTTTAACCTATCCGATAAAGTCATGTCCACGTTGGATGTACAATTGCTTTTCACCAATGTTCCGCTACATGAAACAGTTGATTACGTGTGTGAAATGGCAGAGTGCTCCGATTTTACTCTTCCAATGCCAGTCGAATTATTAAAGGACAGCTTACTACTATGCACTGAGTACATCGGCTTCCACTTCCAAAACATTCATCATCGCCAAATAGGATAGTCCGTTGGGCCCAGTGCTGGCAGATTTTTACTTGTCGATGATTGAAAAGAAATTGGGTGTGGAAATATCGCTTCTTTCCTACTATAAGCGGTGAG
Source organism: Dicrocoelium dendriticum (assembly GCA_944474145.2). NCBI lineage: Eukaryota > Metazoa > Platyhelminthes > Trematoda > Plagiorchiida > Dicrocoeliidae > Dicrocoelium > Dicrocoelium dendriticum. The sequence goes on from OX104062.1 coordinate 51,196,726, forward strand.
TGGATGCTATTTTAGTGTTTAGCTCATCAGAAGAGCACATTGCCCATCTGGTCGATCGCCTGAATAACGTGCACACTAATCTGAAAGTAACCAGCGAAACAGAGAAAAGCAACTGCCTCCCATATCTGGACTTGTTGATTTGCCGAAGAGCAGATGGGTCCATCAAAAGAGAGGTTTACCGAAAACCGACTTGGTCAGGGCAGTACATGCACTTTACCAGCTACTCGCCAATGCGGTACAAGCGGACCTTTGTCAAGACGCTATTTAACCGTGCAAGGAAAATATGCACTGCCGACAGTTTAGATGCTGCGATAAACTCGCTCAAGGATAAATAAATAAATATTTTATTCTCGACTATGCGAGGCACGCCAATTGAGGCTTGAGCAGGTATGTATAGCTGTACAGACATTTTATGGGAACTGTAGTGACAGTAGAAAATTGTTCATATGTCCATGCTTGGAACTGTGCAATGGTGAACATGCGAAAGATTGATTTGGTTGTAGTGGGATCGGGATCCCTTTGTTTGGACATAATCGCTCTGTCATATATCGCAGTCATACCTCGACTAATAATAGAGAGAAAATTCTGAGTGCTCCATTAGAAGATAATTGAAGAGCAAGCCATTCAGCATGATGATTCTAACTGATCTGCCAGCGTCAAGTTATGGGCTGTGACTTTATTCGGTGGCGAGTCACATTCGCCACGTTACAGTGTTGTTAAACGGACATTTGTGGCTTTTATAGGGAGAAAGCTTGCCAGGCGAAAACCCACCACGTCCTAAAACACTGCCGCTAATCCATTGAATGGCAAGTTGTAACTGGCTGTTTCTTGTTGAACGTCTTTTTGCTGTGTTATTTGCAGTCAAGTTGCGTCCCATTTTTATAAATAAATAAATAATTTATGCTCGACTATGCGAGGCACGTTCATGGAGGTATGATCAGCTATGTACAACTGTACAAACATTTTATGACAACTGTAACAGTAACAGTAGAAAATTGGTCATATGTCCATGATAAAATAAATAAATAAATAGTTTATTCTCAGTTTCATAGAGACGCACCAACTTAGGAATGATCAAGGTTTAAAAGCAGTTGTGTATCACGACGATACATCGGGTTCAGTCGTGCGTAGTTGTAACGGTGTCGGGAAGAGTTGATATGCGAGTCTAGTCGACTTGCCAGTACGTAGTTGTGGGCTGTGACTTTATTCGGTGGCGAGACACATCCGCCGCGTCGCGGTGCTGTTAAACAGACATTTGTGGCTTTTTATAGGGAGAACGCTTGCCAGGCGAAAACCCACCACGTCCTGCAACACTGCCGTAAAGCATTTTGAACATTAATGTTGAACAGGCAAAGCCGCTTGACGACTGGTTTCACCTTCGGTTTTTCGCGGAGTAATGGCTTTTAATTTTCTCTGTTAGTTGGACGGGTATTTTGGTCTGGGTCGCCGTGATTTTTGAGGTCGGTGGAGGAGAGGGACATCGCGATTTTTCTTCTTGTTGTATGTCCAGGTGAGCAAAAGGTTCAGTTTTTCGCTGTCCAGTTTTTAGATGTATAATGTATGGGAGTATGAGGATATGTCCAGTTCCCCATACTGAACAAGGGTTATGGTGATTGTAGGTCGGTCCTTTCGGAGTTCTACCATGCTCCAGATAAGTCCTTATGGGTTGTTACGTCCGTGTTGGGCCAAAACTGTTTCTCAGTCCAATCCCAGATCTCCAAGAAGTCCCGGACCTCAGAGAAAAGGGAAAGTGAGGGACAACCGAGAGAAGACCGCAAGAAGAGGCATGGAGCTGAATATTGTCAATGTCTTGTGTTATAACACATGGGCTTGAGACAAAAGCATGTACACTGTGCAACAATAATTATGCTGAAAATGTCTTTTGAGTATCCTTTTGAGTATCCTATATGGCTGAGGAAAAATGGCTATATAAATAGATTCATAGACAAACATAGTCAGGCGAGGGTGCCGGGACAGAAGCTTTCAACAGTGTCTAAAATGAAGATCTACATCGAGCTACCATTTAAGGGTGATCTTGCCAATATGATGATAATGAAGCGCATAAATTCCGCAGTCCAGAGGACTTATTATGCTGCTAAAACTGTCCTTATCAACCGGTCTAATCGAATACCTGTTACCCCAATGAAGGAAAGACAACCTATTGGAGCCAACTCACATTGTATTTGCCAATTTACTTGTAGTTGTTGTATACACTACGTAGGCCGTACCAATAGATCGTTGAACTCCAGAATAAGGGAACAAGTACCTAAATGGTTGCAGCGTCAAACCACCCAGTCGTCGGTTGCTCATACCATCTGTTCACGTAAACCACCCGCTTCATCCACAGGTAGGCATTTGCTGGCCACCCGTCACAAGGTTGATCCGGCCAAAATGTTTACAATCATGTTAAGACACGCTAACGCTCGTTCCCTACATTTTGCAGAGGCAGTCGCGATCAGCCGTATCAAACCCACACTCTGAGTGCAGAAACAGCTGTTGGGAAGCCTACGGCTGTCCTGGGCGTAGGGGTGTCACGCCTGCCCCACTACACTGTTCTAACATGTTCCGACCTCACCCAATCTGTGGTCTTATATATTTTCATGTTATTGTGTTGGCACTGAAGAGACAATACGAAATGTTGACATTTGCCAATGTTCGTCTTCTTACGGCACCAAACACACTGACCGCTTATATTCCCAAATGTACCATAGGACTCAATCACAATGCACCGACCAAATCGATTCTCGGCTGATCGGTCTCCTTCTCTCCGACTTTGTGACGTTGCCGGCTATGACTCGGAAGACTGAACGCTCTGTCTCCATTACCTCGAGAGCCACGTTAACTGCCGCATTGCTTAGCCCTAACTAAAATCACGACTCTGTCCTCTTCTTATCGCGCTCAGTTTTTATTTCTTCTTCAACCGGAGAGAGAGCTCTCAGTGCCCTGCCCTATTATTCTCTTTGACTGCTTCCTGGTTAGCGAAATACAGTATTAGGTTCTGCTTCATCAACACACAGCTTCTCTCACATTGCGAGCCTGCCTGACATGCATACCTTATATTCATGTAGCCTCTTGCATCCCAACCCTGTCCGTCTCTGCTGACTCGTTATTTATCTTCCCACTTTAACTGTTCGACTTACTCTAAATGTGCCGAAGAATCCAGCCTCGTCTGATCGGTCCCCTGCTCTCCGAGTTCACTCAGACTGCTGTACCGTTACCGGCATTTAATGAGAAGACCGAGCGCTCTGTCCCCATTAACTCGCGAGCCCCATGAAATTCTCCACACTTTATACGTTAACCTCTTTCTATCTGGATCGTCTCCTCTCCTTATGACGCTCTCTACTTTCATTTCTTCGTTAATCGGACTGCCAACTCTCCATGCCCTGCAACTACCTAGACTCACCTGACCGGTCTGCTCCTTTGACCCTTTCCATACCAGCAAGACATATTGATCCAGGCTATGTAGACTCAAAGCTATGTCTCGCTTAATTGACAGCCCGGTGGACTTGTTCACCCCTTATGAAAATAAGCACTTCCATTAGTAACTTGTACACTCAATCCTTCTTCAATCAAACCACCAGCGCTTAGTGCCTTGCCCTTCTTTATCATCCTCTGTTCAGTCTAATTCTCTGGAACTACTACGAGGCTTCCGGATGGGTCTACTAATCCAGTCGCGTCTGTTCGGTGTCCGGCTCTCAGAGTTCTCTCAGACTACCGGGATATCAACGGTGATTGTTCAGAACTGAACGATTCATACTTTGCACGAGAGCGTCTCTGGCTTCACCGCAATTAGGCAGTGGACGTTTTTCTTCCTGACTATCATCTCCTCGTAATGACTCTCACGAATTACTCTTCGCACTGCCGCCCGCATTCATCCTCTCAAAGCTGATTCTTTGGACTTCCTTTTCATCTTATAATGCTGCTTTACCTATGTTGCACTCGCATTCGGTCTCAACCGAGTTGTCCTTAGTTTCACCTAAGATGCCTCTCGCATTCGGACTCCTGTTAGCATCATCAGTTTACCTGTTTCTTTCCAACAATCGTATTATGCGCTCAACTTTTTTCAACGCGCTTTGTTATATCGGTCTCTTGACCCTGCGCTTACAGAACTTTCTTCCCACCTAGTAGTTGTAGTCTGAGTCACACCAGCGACGGGATATAAAGAACGCGCTTTCAAAGTATGTATACTAAACAGAAGTACATACGTTTTAATGTATCATAGGCACTGTTGTGTGCAACCAGTCTGTGTTTGGCTGCCTCTTGTGCGTTGCCCATTTTCTCCCGAGATTTCCACAGCTACATCCGCCAAAACACGTAGGTTTATCCACTGGGACTGGGCGAACCACCCTCAATAGCCAGCTGGTTTAAACGCTTGAGCGTTTCTCCGGGAGGTGAATAATCCACACGTCGTTCCAAATGAAGCCCTTTCGCCATTCTGGAGACGCTACCTCCGCGGGGTCTAAACAAATGGGTGTAGCTCGCCTCGTACTCACAGTAGAAAAATTTACTCACTCGGAATAATATATTTACATGGATCCCCTGTTCCACAACCGCAGACAACCAATTCTGGCTTGATTACCTTCACTGCCTCAAACTTTCCGATTCTCCAGTCACCTGGAGCTTTGCTGATGTCATTTCACGGACAGCACTGCGCGCGTATAAGCGGCTTTTCCGATGATCTTTCATGGAGTTTTCACTTGGCCATGGAGACAATTACACTTACATTCGAAGGAATTCCGAGTCCACTTTGCGGAGAATGGCATTTGCGCCCGATATGGACATATTCAGACACAAGAAACCACTGCACTCACCGTCCGCATGACAAGTCCAGCATGGAAAGCTGGACACGGGTTACGAGCCGGACAAGAATATAATAGAAAAGCTGGCCTCTATTAACAATGTGTTTACTCACCTGCATCATTATCATTCGACTCTGCGACTCTTTTACATCACTGACCGGCTTCAACGACTACTGCCGGATCATTACTAAGCCATTCGGCCAACCATGGAAGAATTTTGGCTGTCAACCGACTGCGAATAATAGAGTGCAAAATCGGTCTATACGATGCATAGCCGACTAGCACTACAGTTCAACGGAAGCTACGGCAGTGTTCCAGGACGTGGTGGGTTTTCGCCTGGCAAGCGTTCTCCCTATAAAAAGCCACAAATGTCCGCTTAACAACACTGCAACGTGGCGGATGTGACTCGCCACAAAATAAAGTCACAGCTAGACATTTCACACTGACGCAGTCCTCAGCCTTCTACATCCAACCTGTGCAACTGATTTTACTATGAAGAATGCTTTGATGGAGCACAGATCATCCCGGCTTCGTAATGGTCATTGATTGCACCAAAACCTTGTTTGGGCTCCTGTGCTCATGGATCACTACATGGCAAATTTACCCCCAACTTGTATCTTGACGCAACAGTTTTTGCGCGCCACAGCGCCATCATGGTCCTTGATCTGACTATTACCTGACAATATGCTCACTCATATGGACTACATCTTTTCGTTTATTCCTTTCATTAAAACGAAATGTTTTAATATTCCAAAGAAGCTATGTTTGTATGCATATTTGATCACGACTTTATAGGTGTGACTCGTTTTACAGAGAATATACCATTTATTTATTCATTTATTTATGTGATCTGGTGGTCCAGTAGGATGAACGCCCCATCAATGGACGGATTGTCAATTGGGAGCAGTCCGCCAAAGGTCCTTATTCGCAATATTCATGGATTTCATACCCAAATCCACTTTAGTATTGAGCAAGGCACGTGAGACAACCGCAGCTAACGACTTGTCAAAGACAGCGGAACTAGATGCCAATGCTCTGAATACAGTACAGATGAAAGCCGGACGCTTCGCTTTTTGGGCGCAGCATTCAGTACATCTAAAAAGAAAGTTTTCATTGGGGGATAGTCTTTGGTACTGATGCGCCCGGTGGCCCTACCTTTCTTGTAAACCCAGCGGGAGCAAGCATTACCCTGCATACCAACAGCGGAATCCGTAGTTGACCTTGAACAGGGAGGAGTGCCTCAAGCTGCGTTTGATCCAGCAAGCGAGAACCCAAGAGGTTCATCCGCCTCGGTTTTTAGCGAGACGACCAGGTTTATAGTGAAAAACACAGCAGAGTGTAAATGCCTCTGTAACAGTAAAATGATTACAATTAAAAGGCAAAACCGTGTTAAAAGTGGGAACAACCGCAAAAATTACGTGGGCTTCAAGGTGACGCTATTGCCAGTACCACTGTAAGCGATACAAGACGTCTTGGATCAGAGAAAATTTGCCAAAGTCAACTTTCGTCTTAAGTGGCTATACAAACACCGCGATCGAGCTAAACATACTCGATCAGTATGGCACGGCAAATTATCGAGGCACCGCGTAGTACTTACAGAGGGCGATCGGCGCGAAACGTTGAGCTGGTCGCTGAGTTTGATTTTCAACTTGAGCATGGCAAGGCTTGATTGGCGCTCGTTTTGGTCGCAACGCGAGATTCTTTTGTGTACGGTGCTTTCTGCCTTCCCCTAGCTAGAGCGTCAACGGTAGTCTTTTTATAGCAAGGCAACAGGGAATCATTTGTTGTACGAATAAAAGCTACCCTCCAATCCGATCTCGCTTTTGGAATCGCTCTCCGGGCTCCCGCTAAAGGCTACTGGCTAAAGGGGAGATGGCTGAAGTTGCGTGTAGAAGTTGAGGGGTGAGCATGTTGGAATGGAGTACTGCTTCTGTTGCCCGTTTGTAAATTGGAAATCCATATGATATCCACGGGAAGACTCCAGGTAAGTTTCTCTGAATATGAGGTAAGCGGAACCAATATGTCAAGGGCTCAAGAGACCACCATCCGTCTAAAATAGCGAATGGAATTATCACACGAATAGGTAAGTTGTAACGCCAGCAGAGCAAGCTTTTATTCAGACACGTGTCTCAGGAGGGAGGTTGCTTATGGATCAACTGATGCCAGTGAAGGATCCCCCGTGTGGCAATCAGTGTCCCTGTGGGAACCTCGGGAACACGGGTAACGAACAAGAAGCAGTCGAGCAGACAGACAAACTGAAACGAAAATCCATGTACAACTGTGTCTTATTTACTTATCCGTTAAATGCTGCTTGAACCTGGTATATGTAGATTTAAGATACATATATACTTGTATTGTATTCCGGGATAAAAAGGATTTTACAGATAGTTGGTAAAGTGCCGGATGCTCATGGTGGAAGAAGAATAAACCGTATGACCAGCCTAGCCTGAAGCGCTTGATTCGGAGAGTAGTCTGAACGCTAGATAGAATCATAGCGCACACCATCAGCCGCTTCATACCCGAATTCAATCGAACTAAAGGAATGGGGCAAGAAGGATAAATCCATTGGTTATAAATCTGTCGTATGAGCAACATTTCCCGCTGGCCGACATGCATTACAAGAGGTTCTATTTGAGAGAGGCAGGAGAGGACCTGGTGGGAAATGCTATGCTGCTGAATGCTGTATAAGGCAAACACCAGATGAAGGTAAGATTAAAGGAGTCTGCCGGACCTAGATTTTTATGAAAAGGTCATCTAGAAATACGGGCCATGAGTCTTGGTCCGGGCTGCACGTTGGGAATTAGTAGCGCATATGAAGTGGGAACGAATGAGAAGAACGATGCAACCGCACAGTTTTACTTTCGAAAGCAAATATCTGACAATTGCGACTAGCATCCCACGAATGCAAGATGAATTGTAGGTAAGGTATGGAGACTAGAGCGTTTAATTGTCATTATCTCAGAGCACTCAGAAAGTAGAAGTCAGACGAGAAAAGCTCAGTGAGGCAGTTTGAGTACCAACATCTTAGTCGTATTGCTGGCATTATTCCCATTTCCGTCTATCATTTGTGACTAAATTTAAGCTGTTCATTTAGAAACACGTCCAAATCTTAACTAGCCACCAACAGTTCCTTTTTTGTTTAATTCTTCTCCTATGTATGGTTTCCCGTAAGTAGACGAACGTGGCTATTATCCTTACCTTCAACCCAAACCCACCTACGTCGTGCGTATTCTTGTCCACTAGGGTGAGTCTTTCTCCATTCAGTTTGTGGCAGTCCTTACAAAGGTTTAGATAAAGGCACGTGTGTACTTGATTATGCTGGATCCAAGCTGTACTTGTGCATTTACTAAGATCGAGCCTGATGAGGCGTATGATCTGTTTGGCCGTATCTGCCGGACTAAACTCGACTGACGGTCAGGTTGTCGGACATACTTTCGACACACGAAACCTCCCGTGTGACATGCAGTGCCTGGCTGCGCTTGACGTGAAGGTTGACGAGATACATATCATTCTATCATCTTCCAACCAGATTACTGGCTCCAGGACAGAGTTAGCCCTTGCTTGGGGGTGGATGGTGTGTAGGATCCTCGTGGCCTTGCAAGGCACAAGGCGTGTTTCCGTACATGCAATGTGCAGCAAACTACGGCACAGCCACTGCCCGCTGGCACGCAGGAATCCTCAAATAGACAGAAATGCTGCTGTGCATGTTAAAGAAGAGTTGGTCAGCTCCCTTGATGAAACATGACTCCCAAGTATACGTCTCCTGGTGTTATTCCTTCATGTTTATACCGGATATGGGGTGTGTGGATTGAACTGTTGGTAATGCAGAGCAAGCCACCCATGGCTCCTCTGTAGGCGAGGGCTCAATGTGGCTGTGACCATGGAGGCCGCAGTGACAAGCATATATGAAAACGGATGCCGCCAATTCGATGTGGAAAAGATGACACAAGTCTACGACGCTAGTTTCTGAGAAAGAAGGGGTACGGAAGTTATGCACCTTAACTGGTTCGTAGCAGTTTGGGTGATAAACCACTGGAGTCATCAAATTGATGTTCCCATACCTCGTCTTGGCGTGCAAATGCTTGTGAATTGTGATACAGAGATGATTATCAGCAATTGGTTTAAAAGGCGTGCACGTAGGCAACACTCCATAGCATCTGAACCAGAGTGCCGACAGGTTAAATACAATCAAATGAAGTCAAAATGCGTTCAGATCAAACCGCACAGCCATTTATGGCTGAAGGTACCTGAAAAAGGTCCTCCTCAACAGAGCGATCGACTCCATTCGATTTATAATAGGGAACGTTGCTTTTGTATATTAGTCCACGGATTATACCACGTAAAATACCGGTTTAATCTCCTTAGATAAACCACTGTCATACTTGAGCGAACGTATGCGCAAACACAGACAATGTATTTTCTTCCTCCGGACGTTGGGCTCGCAAGGTCTGAGGCAGTTCCAACCTAGAATGGTAAGACTCATGTGGACAACCGATTATTGTTTAGTACTAGGAGAAGAACGGCGCTGGATGGCCAGCACTATGAAAGCGGAACACAACAAGAGAGTAATTTCACACGGAATGCAAAATCGAAGCCCGATCGAGAGGAAGAAGAAGCTGTGCAGTCTAAGATGATTTAGTAGGACACATGCGAGGCTCCGTAACCTAGAAAAATGAGTCCGATTAAAGAACCAGTCAAAATTGCACGTAACCGTCAGAGAGCAAAGCCATTCGCTCAGACTTGTGAAACTGAGACTGGTCTAACCAATCATGTCCCACGAAAAGAAGACCCCTGGTCAACGTACATCTGTAAATACGAGAATAAACCAGATTTATTTATTTATTTAATCAGCTAAAATAGGTTATCCGAGAGAAGGATCCGTGAAAGCGAACTGCAACAACGGCAGTTCAGTAGCACTAGCAGATGTGAGCGATACGCTTAAACCGTCAGTGAATGACACACACGTCTGCAGTGGGCACTGGCATTTAAAAGTGTTTTGGTACATTGAACGCACAGTTGGAGTGGGGCTTTGAAATGATGCGATAAATGCAAATGACAGATATTCCACGGAGTACTGCCAACGATTCAGTTTTTCCGAGGAGCTCATTTATGAAATATATCATTGTAAATTGTTTATGTGTAATATGGTTAGCCGCATCTGGTTCCGCATCTTTTGTCACTGTGGCTTCCATGGGGCCAGCCACCGGATGCCTGCGCCTACAGAGACACAAGGGATGGCTTGCATTGCACCACCCACAGCTCCATCCACACACCCCAGTGTAAGCCCGAAGGAATAAGATCGGAAGTCATCCGCATAGGAGCCACGTTTCATCAACGGAGCCGGCCCACACTCCTCTTCACAAGCACGGTACACTTGGAGAAGCAGGCGCACACGAACTGTTGGTCAGGCGGTTGCCCGCTCCACATAAAACCATGTGTATTGGGCCACACTTTGACGTGCACCCCCCTCCACAGCAACGACCAACGGAGCCTGGAGACAGTATAGACGATGTAGTGGGTAATAGACATGTAGGCACCTTGTCGGCATGCACATCAAGCGCAACCACATCGCGGATGTCAAGCAACAGCCAATCACGGGGAATGACAGTAGTAAAAAAATATATATCGTAAAATGCATACGACGATTCCGGCGTAACTATTCGCTAAATTAGCATATGAAATCAATGTGTTATACATAAATCAGCGATAAATTCAAGAAGACATCAAATGCCGTCAAAAGCATGAAACATACGTGAAAAATAAGAAGGTTAACCACCCTTTCATAATGTGACGCGCGCAAGTAAGTAGATTATTCAGGTGGACGTTAAAGTGGGGTAACAAAAATAAGCATTAAGACCATATAGAAAAAACAAGCACCTGAAGTAAAGAAACTCAGCACGCAAGCAAGAGGTAATTAAACTTGATTTCGGGTGTTGGGATTCGAAGGTGTTTGATCGGCGTGCATGGTGCGACCTAAGTACGAATGCATTTGCCGAGGTGCTGGAGAAAGCCCTCCTACATGAGGAGAAGAAGCGGCAGCTGAGAAAGTAACGGGCGCCGATGGAGTGTAATTCATCGAAGTCGGGTGCATAGTGCTGTAGTACATGCGGTCGCGATTGTCGTTTAAGTAGTTCAAGTGAGCCAAGATCGAGGCCAGCCGAGACCAAGATAAAGACTACGTCAGTCACTACTGAGAACTTGTGGAAAACTGACCGAATGTTGCACGATGCGCTAAATGCGTATACATTCAGGTGTTCATGTACGATAATCCCCGATAGTACTTCCTAGATATCTTCAAAATTTTGACACTAGGTTACGTTCGCTTGCTATCACGTTTATATATGTATTTTATTGTCTTGCTGTCAGTTGTAACATAACATATAAATGTTTAAAGTTTATATATACGACGATTTATTTGGTATTTTGGACTACTACATCCAGCCGGATTACAATCCAGGACAGTTGACACGGCGTTGAAATCGATCTGTTCCGATAAAATAGCGTGCAGGTCCTTAGTATTGCTTCGTAATTTATTTTTTCATTGTTTTTTATTTAATTTTGATGGCACGCTGTTATGTTTCATTGCAACTTGCGGTGGAATTTCGCAGTAGTTTGAGCTACCTTTGAATACAACTACTGCAAAGATACTTTTAACCAGTTGATTCGTTTTTTAGTTCGCACTTTTCCATATTTTATGTTTTTGCAACTTATATGCGGTTGTCAGCATTTTTCTTCTTTTTCAGTGCTTTCGAGTTGCCTTAGTTCACCTGAGTACTCGCTCGCAAAAGAGCTAGCCTAGGCCATCGTAGTCGCGTAGCAGAAGCAACGCGACGAGCAAGAGCAAATCAAATGGTAGAACACAGACAGAGAATGACTCAGAATCGTTCAGTGAGGTGGAGCAATATTACGAAAACGATCACATTCGGCAGCTTCAGATGTGTTTCCTTCTCAACAGCGAGAACGCGGCAGGCCGACAGTAAATGATAGTCGTCAGCGAGAAACAGCAGCTCAGGAGCAAACACGAATATGTGCACAACAACCGCACAAGTTAAATCACCTTGCATTCCGGTACAACCAAGCTAAGTATTATAATTTGAAGCAGCATGTTCCCACTGGCACATTGATTGAAGTGTGTCTGTAGTGCAAAGCTCTGAAATTTGATGGAGAAATAAAAGGAATGTGTTGTGCTGCAGGAAAAAGTTATCTGCCTACTATGGAAGCAGATTTAGTGAAATTCAAAACTTTGATCGTTAGAGATACTGCGGAATCAAAACACTTCTTTTGTAACATCAGAAAATACCGCGCATGCTTCCAAGTGACATCTTTCGGCGCCGAACTCGTAAGAATTACCTGCATACAGGTCCAGTTTTAAAAGCAAGGACAGATTTATCATACAACCGGATCCCTGCCGCATTCTTCGGATGGTCAACATGCATTCCTATAAAGTGCTTCATCGGTGATGACAATAATGAAATGAATGCACGCTACGGAATTGCTACCGACATAAAAAGCTCTATCGTTTCTTAATTGTAAGAGCTTCTTTACCAGAAAAATGTGTCAGTGCGCTTGTTCCAAACAGCTGTTGACACGATGACATCTGCTACCCACAAGAACTGTTTATGTTGGCAAAATGCCAGCTGGAGAATTTGTGCGAATATTCAATGCTTCAAGTATAGAAGAAAGTTCAATGGTTATGGTCGACTAATTCCACCCGAGAAATCTTGTTTTTCATCGGAGAAAAGACTACCCGATGAACGTTACTGAAACTCATAGATGCAATGATATCCAGCAATATCCTACCACTTTTGGGGATGGTGCTGATCGATAGTACCCAACGTTAAAATCAGAAATCCAGCCAGTGGCGAAGAAAGGCATAAGAAATGAAGCGCAATGAACCTTAACCCATACTGAGTATTGATTCGAGTGAATGAAACCAATTTTGTTTGAAATGCCGTCAATTGTGCAACCAATACTTCGTCGATATGTAAGGCAGACCGAGACAAAAAGTAATGCGGGCCAAGTTGAAACAAAGCTTTTTCGGGATATTAACCGTTTGCTTTCGATACCGAACGTTTGACTGCACACGCCGGACGTTTTCACAAGGTGGGAGCTGTAGTAGCTGGACAGGCAGACAAACCTTTCCTTTTTAAGGCTTGGTTAGTAAAAGTATTCATTCTTCTAGTCCATTTCACAGACATTTTATTTATCGATCGTTTAGTTCAAGCTTTTTGAGTGCCTGCCGTCATTCAGTATCCTACAAGAATCTGCAAAGTGTCCTTTTGTGTTTGTGCGCTTGTCAAGTAACGCTGAAATGTTTTCTGACCGAGATGGGGGTGGGGTACGTAGTTAGATAAATGTATCTATTGCAAAATAATGTATGACCTAGTGCCAAATATTTCAGAAAGATGGTGAGACACTGCAAGAGAAAATCCGAAAGAGGGAGCTGTAATCAGGAACAGTTTCATGCTGCTGCTCTTGAAGCTGAGCAGGGGAAATTAATAAGAGAAACAGCAAGAGCTCACCATTTGTGTCACGTCACTTTGTCGCGATACATGAAGAAGTCTTGTGAAAAGATCCATTCATGTGGTTACAGCGAACATGCCTAAGTGTTCACTACAGAACAAGAAAACATATTGGCCAAGTTGAACTTGAACAGGAAGACATATTGGCCAACTACAATCAAAAAGCTCTGATTTATATCCTGGCTTAAAATGTCAAGCGGTAAGAATGCTAATTTCCCCGTGCATATTGAAATTTAGTATCCAAAAACCTGAGTCACGGGAGACAAACGAATGTACTGGAGAGGATTGGCTGCAAATTTGCGTAGAAGGCATAACGTTTCTCTGAGGATAGCAGAAAACACTAGTCTTGCAAGGGCCATTGGTTTTAATCGTGCTGCAGTCAATTTATTCTTTGATAATTTATTACAAAGTTTAACGCTTGCAAAGTATTCCCCCGACGGAATTTATAATGTGGATGAAACTAGAATAACAACTGTGCCTAGAAAACTGGTAGGTAGAGCCTGGGATACTAGTCGGTAAGCAATGACACGTAAGACGTGTCAAGTAGGAGACAGCGTAGAAGTCTGAGGCGACTGAACCCAACGTATATTGTGCAGGCTACAAGAATAGGAAGCGAATCAGCCAGAGCAAGGAACGTGCAGTAAGGTAATCACCAAAACGGTTTGTATCTACGGATGTGCAGTCAGTAAAACAAATGGACCTTTTGAAGGGTAAAACAACCGTAAAATCCAATGTTCCAACTTACTAAAATATCGTGTTTTCCGGTACACTACAACACCGTATGCTTGCAGGAAAAGGAACAAGATCAGTTAGGAGAACTGTTTCCTATAAAAAGGCACACTGGTCACTTTAATGTGTGTTAACAATGCAGTGGAAAATGCAGTTCCACCGATATTAATGTTTTTCACGAAAGAACTACAAGGATTACTTCATTGCTAGTTATCCTCCTAGATCTTCAGGCATAGCAAATGGAGCAGGTTGGAGCAAGGGAGAGTTTAGTGGGTCGCCTGTACCGGGAGCCCAGAGAGCGATTCGAGAAGACAGATCGAGTTGCAGGGAAACTTTTGTTGGTACAGTAAAAGATTCCCTGTTATCTAGCTATGAAAGGACGACACCGTGGACGCTCCAGCTAGGGGAACGGAGCAAGCACAGCACACAGGGCAGTGGCGAGTTGCAACCGAAACGAGCGGCAAGCAAAAATGGCAATGAGCAAGTAAAGCATTCTAAATCAGCGAGCAGTACAACAAACTACATCGGTTGCCTAGGTGTACAAGGAAATAATTTTAGGTAGAATTTTACACCGGCAAACCGGGGAATCTCCAGACTGCTACATAGCCTTCTCCCAGAAGGGACTGCGTAAGCAGTCCTTCGATCTACGTGAAGACTGTGCGTCGCGGGCCAGCCTTCTGCGGGACGAGGTTGTGAAACCTGATGCAACTGCTGGGGGAGAACCATGCAATCGGACCCTAGCGGGCTCCCACCAGTGTCCTCCTTACCGTGTCGAAACAGTAAAACTGTTTGTGAGTGAACAGTTGGTGAGGTTCACGTAGGCAGTTGAGCAGGAAGTTCGCTCCACTTCCCGTTGACATGCGAGGATTCAGCGAGAAGTGAAACAGAGGTGCAACCAACCGACAGTGTAAATGGAAAGCAAAATGAAAAGGCAGCATAAATGCATGGCAATACACAAAAGAGTGTAAAGCGAAAAACGGGCAAAGCTGTTTTTGGGTTTTCAAAAGGTTTTGCTCCTTCTTGGTAGCTTTAAAACGTTTTGATCTTTTTATGGAATTTCATAAACGTTTGGTAAGAGCAGAAAATTTCAAAGGCACGTAATATGTAAAATAGTAAGTGCGAACGAAGTCCGAAAAACGAACTGCGGGGTTGAGCTTCCTACTGCGTCGATTGATAGTAGGACGAGTAGGGGTGCTGTCGGTTGAGGTTGTCGGTTCTGCTAAACCGGACTGACTCGTCTGAGGTTGCGGAGCGAGCTGTGGTGGCACAGGCTGTGAAGGTGCTTGCTGCACCGAAGTGTCAGACTTGTCGAGGAATGCTGGCTTGAGTCGATCGACGTTGATCGTCTCAGTCTTACCATTGTAGTCAATGGTAAACGTCTTGTCGCTTCTGCGTATGACACGGTACGGGCCAGAATAAGGAGGTTGAAGTGGCCGGCGTACACTGTCAGTGCGAACGAACAAGTGTGTGCAAGTCGCAAGCCGTTCGTCCCCGTTTGTAGGCAAGCTCTGTGCTCTAGTTTGCACAAGCTGAAGCTATCGCATGTGATGAGATAGGCGAGCTGCGTAGTCGCCATAGTCGAAGATTGTTGGCGCTTTTGGTGAAACGAGTTCACCAGGTAAGCGTTGTGTGCATCCAAAGACTAGCAACGATGGAGTAGCGTGCAAGTCCGCTTTAATCGTGTTCCTTATGTCTAAGAGAACGAGCGGAAGTGCTTCCTGCCAGGATGTGCTAGATTGGACACAGAGTGATGCTTTGAGTTGCCGGTGGAACTTTTCTGCCATCCAATTAGCTGCGGGATGGTATGCGGTGGTTCGTTTATGTAGGCAACCAAGAACTTTGAGATTTTGCTTAAGCATCCGTCAAAGTGTGAGCCTCTGTCAGTGATGACTACGCTTGGGCAACCGAATTGAGCTACCCAGCGTTCTAGGAAAGCTTGCGCAACTGTTTCAGATGAGCAGTTGACTATCGAAATCGCCTCTGGCCAACGGGTGAATCGGTGGACACAAGTGAGGAGGTACACGTAGCTTTTGCATGGAGGCAAAGGTCCGACCAGATCGACATGGACGTGTGCAAAACGAGAGTCAGGAGGGGGAACGACGCCAAGTGGGCTTTTGATGTGTCTGTATACCTTGGCGCCCTGACACTCTAAGCATGCGCGTGCTCAAAGGCCAACATGCCAACTGACGTTGGGTCAAGTTCAAGTTCAAGTGGGACTGGAACGATAGGATGAATCCCGTAAGTGTTCTTTCTTGAGCGGGTCGTCGATCCAGGAGTTGATAGGGGTGCTCCGACTTCTTGATGGGTCTAAAAGGAAAACACCCGAAAAACACCCTGGTCCACCAATTTATTGCCCACGTTCCTAACATTAGCTGTCCCAGCTGTGTCAGTTACGTGAAGTAAGTAAGAGAGGAAGGAGAATCGAAGGTAAGAGAGTAGGGGAAATCAGTTAAAAGAAGAGAATAATACCAATGACGGGGAAAAGCAAAGAAAATAGAACAAAGTATGAAGATGGGAATTTGTCAGGAAAACGGAAAGGTTTCGTGTTGCCACCCAAGAGCATCTAGTTGACGCTCAAACCCCTTAACCGTAGCCTCCTTGACAACATTTTCTGGAAGCAGGTTCCAGCGCTCGATGACTCGACGCGATAAGCGTGTCTCCGCTCTAACTCGATCGGACCGCTGTTTGTCCAGTTTCATACAATGCCCGCGGAGATCAGATAATCTAGCAGGACTAAATAGCATGGACAAATCAGGGCCAACCTTCCCAGTCAAAATACGGTAGGTTAGGATTAGGCCCCCTCTAATTCTTCGGCAGTGCATTGACTGCATTCCCAAACTAAGTAGGCTTTCGGGGTACGTTTGCCCTCGTAATCCCTTGACCAACCTAGTACCGATACGCAACACCCATTCTAGTGCCATTTTGTCCCGGACAAGGCATGGTGGACAGGCCTGAATGCAATATTCTAGGTGGGGTCGCACAAACGCTGAGAAGAGCTTCACAAACACATCAGCGGTTAGGGTCCCAAAAGAACGACGGATAAACCACAACATTCGGAACCCTTTACAAGCCGCCTTCTTCCAGTTGTCTCCAGAGTGCAATGTGGAACAGTGGACGACACCTAGATCAACCTGATGAGTCACGTGAGGAAGTACAGTCCCATCGATTACATAACTTGTGGAGGAATCAGACGCTCCGATACGCAGCACTGAACACTTTGCCCGGTTTATAGGGAGCAACCACAAGACAGACCATTCCCAAAGTTTATCCAGAGCCCGTTGGAGAGCCATAGGACCTCCAGGGATATCAACCATATTCCAGAGCTTTAGGTCATCTGCAAATAAAAGCGATTGTACCTCAAGCTCCTCCGGCAAGTCATTCACGTAGGCTGAGAACAGCAGCGGACCTAGGACAGAGCCTTGCGGAACGCCGCTAAGCACAGCCTGTCGAAACGAAAGACGAAGCGTTCAGTTGCGAGCTTCTGCGAAGAAAGTATGCCGGGATGAGACAGGTTGTGTAGACCGTTGAAAGCTAGTTGACACGTCGAAGTAGGAACTACAGGTCGGGGAGAAGTTTGTAAAACGTCACAAAGAATGGTCCCCTCAGACGAAGCTAGTGGAACTTCGCGTAGTTGCAACGAGGTGTTGCATCGTAGCTTGTCTATGTCAGGATCAGCTTATTGGGCAGCAGCCATAGCCACTAGGTCAATGTTGATGCCAGGCGATAAGCTGATCTGTTGAATGCGTGGAAGCACATCCGCGACGGGATTGAGTGCACCTGAGACATGTCGTACGTCTGTCGTAAACTGAGAAACGTAGTCTAGGTGTCTAGTTTCCTGCGGAGAAAACTTGTCCGCTGCGCGCCTGATTGCATAGATCAATGGCTTGTGGTCAGTGAAGACTATAAAATGGCGACCTTCGAGATAGTGACGAAAATGTCTGATACCTGGGTAAATGGCTAACAGTTCCATACCGAAGGTACTGTAACGCGATTCGGCAGGTTGTAAACGTTTTAAGAAGAAGCCTAGCGGTATCTATCGATGGTCGATGAGTTGTTGAAGAACTGCACTGACGGCAGTGTCGGATGCGTCAGTCGTCAGGGAGAATGGTGCAGTTGTGTCTGGATGGGCGAGAAGCGCTATGCTGGAGATAGCGTCTTTGAGCTTCTCGAAATACAGTATAGCGTCGTCTGCAAAATGAAAAGACCGTTGTTTACCGCGGAGCTAGTCAGTCATTGGTTAAACAACGCTCGCGAAGTTAGGGATAAAGCGTCTATAATAGTTGACCAGGCCAAGGAATCGGTGTAACTGTTTGAAGGAACCGGGAGCAGGATAGTTCTTCAGTGCCTGGATTTTGTCTGGCAGGGCTTCGATACCCGAAGCAGATATGCGGTGACCAAGAAAGTCGACGGAAATTTGGCCAAGCTCGCATTTATCGGGGTTGACGGTAACCCCATACTGTGTTAAGCGTTGAAAGAGAGCGTCGAGGTGTTGAAGGTATTCTTCATCAGAAGAGTTGGCGATGAGAATGTTATCTAGATAAGGATAAACGCCTTCGAGTCCCTGCGTTATCTCATGAATGAAACGCTGAAAAGTTTGGGCAGCGTTGCTGAGGCCGAAAGGCATTCTGAGTTACTCGAAAGGGCCGAATGGTGTGATGAATGCTGTTTTAGCAATGTCGTCCGGCGCGACCGGGATCTGCTGGTAGGCGCGAACCAAGTCGACTTTGCTAAAGATAGACTTACCAGCTAGAGCTGAGGTCAAGTCGTGCATGTGCAGAAGAGGGGTATTTATCCGGGACGGTAACTTTGTTAAGTGCCCTGTAGTCACCACAGGGTCACCAGTCACCAGATTTCTTTGGTACCAATTGTAATGGTGAGGCCCATGGACTCTTGGACAGGTGGATGCTTCCCATTTCGAGCATTTGCTCGAATTCCGCCTTAGCAGCTTTGAGCTTGTCCTGGGCTAGTCTGCGATTACGGGCCGATACAGGTGGGCCCTTAGTGCAGATGTGCTGCATGACGTTTGACGTCACCGGAGGCAAGTCGTTCAAGATTCGAACGAGTTTAGGATGCTTGTTGAAAAGTGCTAGAAAAGGTTGTGAAGCTAAGGTAGGACACGAATGGGAGTGATAGCAGTCACGTTGGCGCTAGTCCCGATAACACTGAGCTGTGTCCTAGAGTCGATAAGCTTCTTCCTTTTAGCGTCGGCGATGAGGGCGAAGAGTTGAAGGAAGTCTATACCTGTGATGGCGAAAGGCACGGCAGCGATTATGAAAGGCCAGCGAAAGGTTCGCCGGAGGCCTAAATTGAGCGTTAACAGCTTTTCGCCGAAAGTTGCGATTGGTGTGCCATTGGCGGCACGCAGCTTGGTCGGCGATGGTGAGACGACCTCATCTGAGCTACGGGGTATAACACTAACTTCGGCGCCAGTATCGACTAGAAACCCGGTGCCAGAAGCCAAATCCCTAACGCGGATGAGGCGACTTTGGTGTTGGCCGGTCGCGTCCGTCGCCGTTACGGACCGGCCGAGACGTTTTCCTGCTTCTCGGCGTAGTTGCATGGTTTGACACATTTACGAGCTGCAGTAACAAAACGTTGGTGCTACCAACAGCTAGCCTGCCTGTTGCCACACTTAGAACGTGTGAAAGGCGATTTTGAGCGGCTATGACGACAACGGTTCATAGTAAGCTCTTGAACCTGGCGACTAAGTGTCACAACTTGTGTTTGCAGGACTTCTATAGTTGACTGTAAGCCAGTGATAGAAGTGCCCTAGGACGCGACGGCATTGATCTTGCTGGCGTCGGCTTGTGGCTGTGTTCGCTCAATAACTCGATCTGCTAAATCTGCTAGTTGAGTGAGCGAAACGGAGCTCACTGTAGCGAGAACCGCTTGCATGTTGTCCGGTAGCCGCTGTAGCCAGAGTTCGCTAAGTAACGTCTCGTCTATGGTTGAGGAACCAAGGAGTTGCCGCATCTCACATAGCAGGGTTGAGGGCAGTTTATCGCCCAGCTGCAGATCCCTGAAAAGCTGCTGCAGGCGAACTTTCTCAGAGGGCATAACACGCTTCATCGTGGCCTCCTTGAGAGCCTCATAGCGGTTTTCGGTCTGAGAAATGAAAACGTCACGAACCTGCATTGATATCTCCTTGGGGAGATAGGACAAGAGCTTGCTATACTTCGTGAAGTCGGAAGTGATTCTGTGGTTGTAAAACTCAGCCTTAAGAAGAGCAAACCACAAAAGAGGATCCATGTCCCAAAAAGGTGGCACAGAGAGAGATATGACGCTTAGCAGAGGCTCTAACTTAGGGTCCACAGATTCCATGGCTTAAAAAATGACGCAAAAAGTAGGCTACCGTATTCAAAATTAAACTGGAAAATATGAAAAATATATGGAACGAGCTCACCGGAGAAAAGTTCCAAATATCCGGTGTTGTGATTGTCCTGGAGTCGGGGTCACCAACTTAGTGGGTCGCCTGTACCGGGAGCCCAGAGAGCGATTCGAGAAGACAGGTCGAGTTGCAGGGAAACTTTTGTTGGTACAGTAAAAGATTCCCTATTATCTAGCTATGAAAGGACGACACCGTGGACGCTCTAGCTAGGGGAACGGAGAAAGCACAGCACACAGGGCAGTGGCGAGTTGCAACCGAAACGAGCGCCAAGCAAAAATGTCAATGAGCAAGTCAAGCATTCGAAATCAGCGATCAGTACAACAAACTACATCGGTTGCGTAGGTGTACAAGGAAATAATTTTAAGTAGAATTTTACACAGGCAAACCGGGGAATCTCCAGGCTGCTACAAGAGAACTTCCTTAATTGTATAAAACATTTTATTTAAGCTGCTCTTCCATCTTTAGCCAATCGAGTCCTTTTGCTTCTAGATAAACAAGTTTCACACCTTTATGTTCCAGCAATTGATCTCTGTAAAGAAAACTATATCACATTACTTTCTATACTTTCTCATATAGCACATAAATTGCAGCCACTTCATAGAGTACTTTTTGTTCCTTTTAAAATCTCTGCTAATAACAGAGCCAATGCGTGAATGAGAGAAAATGCAGACCGAGAAATGACCATTTATGACATTTCAGTCATTGTCTGCACCACTCTCCATCGAATCTTTATATCCGATAAATAATTGAATCATTCGGAGGTACTGTAAATTTTCCAATGTTCAGGGACAATTTTGATGAGTCAGACTTTGCTACATCTCTGGTTACTATAAGACCATTGCCTGAAAACGAGAGACCATCTACTTCACTATCAGATACAGAATAAAGCCGCTCTCAATTGGTACAGTTATCTGATACACCTCACGCTGCACCCGTCAATATAGCTACAGTAAGAGGTGCACATTGTTCCCTTGTTGGTTCAAGCTCAAAAGAACTATCCCAGCTGGTGCTGATCCATCAAAATTTGAGTACACATTTAGTCCTGCATTGCTATTGACATATTCACATACAGACAGAAAGACGAGTAGGGAAGCTGCAGAAAGCTAAAAGTGCTGTTCTCACTGATCCCTGCAAAAAGTATGTTGTTAGGATGGAAAAAGCAACCTGAGAAAAAGAGAGATAAAGGCAAGGGGAAATTAAATAGAAAACTCTATAAACAGACATGAGTAAAAAGATAGGACAACTTTTGATTCATGTTCGGATGAAGATGAATAATTTATCTCATATGCATGAAAAGCTACAGTAACAGTCATGGTGGTGCGATCTGGATCCAGTGCTTAACTCGTGAACTCTGAGCTCATACGTAATGTACAGATGTTGGTAGCCGCAGCTTTCTGTTTGTTTGTCACAACTG
Organism: Dicrocoelium dendriticum; assembly: GCA_944474145.2. Lineage (NCBI taxonomy): Eukaryota > Metazoa > Platyhelminthes > Trematoda > Plagiorchiida > Dicrocoeliidae > Dicrocoelium > Dicrocoelium dendriticum. The sequence continues at coordinate 51,218,578 of OX104062.1, forward strand.
TAATTCTGATTAGCTTTCCTGTTAAAATTATAACCTTTCTGCTTTTATGTAGTTTTATTTCACAGCTAACCCTGCGTTACAACCTGCCCCGTACGATGTTACAACTTACCCCGGTACCCGAGGCACAAAGTAACAGAGAGGGTCACCCTACACAAATGTTTCCACACATTTCTACACCCCACATGAAGAAAATGTTAAAGGTTCACTGTGTAGATTGATAGTCCATCTGTGTTGTAATCAAATTTAGATTAAATGGGGCAATAAATAACTGAGAAATAGCAGATCATGTAAAAAGTGTTACAATCTGCCCCGTCTACCTTACCCCATATAAGCGCATGAGACCTATGTTTAATCGCGATTGCCTTGACTGGAAAATGTACACTGGTACCCACAAACTCTTCATGATCGGAGCTTAAAACCCACACTTGATATTGTGCAGACGTGAGGTGAGCTCACGGGACCTATCAGCAGTGTGCATAAGAAAATGAGTAGCGAAGTAAGTGGAGGCAGGAGACAAGTAACAGTTACGTTCTTTTGGTGAAGACGCAGTACTTTCATATGGAGCCTAGAAGCAGTATATTCTTTAGATACAGTTAGTGACAGTTGCAAGTGAGTCCATTTGTGCCTCAAGTGTATTGGCTAAATGCTCTGGCCATCGCAGTAAGCATTCAGTTAACTACTCATTGGTATTCCTAGGCTTTAACAAATTAAAATAGTTGGTTGCATTTTAATGGATCGTCGTCAGTTGGTCATTTGCGATGGAACGACGGAAATGTGGATTTATCATAGATAAAAATGCATAAACTTAATCACCTTACGCGAAGGTTTCCAGGCATTTGTACACCCCACATGAAGAAAATGTTAAAGGTCCACTGTGTAGATTGATAGTCCAGCTGTGTTGTAATCAAATTTAGAACAAATAGGGCAATAAACAACTGAAAATAGCAGATCATGTAAAAAGTGCTCCTGTCTACCCTAAACAGAAATCGAAACAGAACGTAGGTTATTCATCCGCATGAATCAGACCAAGCTTCGCTCTGAAGAATACGTTCATTTGAGAGATGCAGTTGTGAATGACGGCAATGCAGCTGACGTTGGGAGAAAAACAATTTCGACATTTCCTATATAGGCAGTCCGCGTCAAATATACGAGTACGCTCAAGATGCAATTGCGTACGTTCGTTATTACGGGTGTCCCGACCCAATCATTACACTCACATGCAATGTCTGTTTAACAACACTGCGACGTGGCAGATGTAACTCGTTACCCCATAAAACCACTGCCTCAGACACGCATAGGCAAGTTGACGGAGGCCACATTTCAAAAGTTCTGTTCATATATTCGCTCTCGTACGACGACACCTACATGTTTGATCAGTGACATGTAAATATTCTTAAAACGCTTTAACATATGGGTCCTTATGTTTCACTCACACAACCCGCATTGTGGACTCCACCTTATCGGACCGATTCCTTACCAGCAGATTCCACAACAATGAACTCTAAAATGCTCATCTTTACATCTTGCACTCTGCGAGGATTAACTTGATTCAAGCTTTTGGCCATGTGGGCCTAAACTACTGACTACGTCTGTATTACTCGTGCTCTTTGACCTGCTTATTATACTATCATGTACAAAGTTGAACTATTCTGATTACGTCAAAAAGGCGTGCTTCGCTTTGTCGAGAATAAAATATTTCTTTATTTATTTGGGACGATGTACAACAGCTCTTACTTGCTTGGCAGTCGCCGATGCCTTCGGACAGAAGCTGGAATCGCTGATGAACTTCATGGTGAAAGACGAAGCGGTTGAGTCAGTGCGTTGTTGGACGTACTCAGCAAAATGATAAAAGAGAGGACTACCACATGCACATCTATTAATATGGTACTGCAACAAAATCACTTCCGACGAAATCGACGACGTAATATGCGCTGAAACATCCGATCCTGACGTCGATAAGGACTTGCATAAAGTTGTGACGAAAAGGATGCGACATGGGCCATGCAGTTCACTGAATCCAAACTCACCATGAATAATAGACGGCAAGTGTTCAAAGCGATATCCTCGAGTATTGTTATCCAACACAGCTACACGAGATGATGGATACCTCGTTTACAGAAGACTAACAGCAGAAAACGGCGGTAACGTAGTCACTATACAACTGCGAATCGGTGACGTCGAATTTGCTAACGGGTGGGTTGTTCCATTTTCACCTTTACTATCAAAAACGTACGAGGCGCACACAGATGTGGAAAAAGGTAACTCCGCCAAATACATTTATAAGTACGTGAGTAAAAGCAGCGACATGGCAATTTTTGGATTGAAACCAGACAGAACTCACATGAATACAGGTATATATGTAGATGGAATCCCTTAGTGTCATGCCGGAAAATACATAAGCAACAACGAAGCCGTATGGCGCATTCTTTTATTTCCGATGCATGAACGAAGTCCAGCTGTTATCCACCTACCAGTACATCTGGAGAATGGATAGAAGCGTTTATTTCATAGCTGCAAGTGTTCACCAAACGGCCATGAATTCACCGGCCACAACGTCAACTGCCTTCTTCACGTTATGTCAACATGATGCGTTTTCGAAACTACTGCTGTATTTCAATGTGCCCACCTAATACACATGGAATGCGAGTAGAAGATCATTTGAATGGCGCAAACGAGGGGTGCCGGTCGACGGACAACGTGTCATCTTCAAGGAAGATAACATAGGCAGACTCTACACCGTGCTCCCCCTCAAACCATAGAATCTTCACTTGGAGATTCAACCATGACACCGACAGCTCAGAGCCGAAGGCAATCCGGTGCAGAAAACAAGCAGGTAAAGTACGCATTGATTGCCTCAACAAACACACCGGGAGTGACACACATAGGTCCATCTTCAGTACCGAGCACGCGTGGCTCAAAGTAGCTTTCACCGTCAAATCCAGTGGTGCCTTCTAAACAACCCGAATTGCCGGCAAAAGTAAAAAGCTAACACCCGCTGGACAAAACCACGCTGCGTTAACTCAGGTGTGCACCAATGTTCCCGAATCCAAATCTGGCACAATAAAAGACAAGTTGCAAGACGACCGCAATCAGTGGAGTTCCATCGGCTAGGCGATTGGTATTCGGGTTGAGCCCGCAATGCTGCAACGCGTAGCGCGTCACCCGACCCCAGTGCACTCTGGTGAACCTCGAATTCTTCGAGTAACACTAGACTCAGCAGATGAGCAGAGGCTGTCCTGCTCTCAGCCGTTCGTCTTCGCAACTCACCGAGCGGAGTGCGCATATTACCTGGTCTACCTTGGAAAGGTCGCCAAAAGAAGCAGTTGACCAACGCGGCATTCCTAATAGGGACAGCAAGGAAACAATATTTATTCGTGGTGTTCCCGAGCTTCTGCATCCTTCTGATCACAGTGAGCAAACATATGACCGAGAGCAGTGGTGCTACATCCGCGAAGCACTCACTGTTGGCAATGTTATTGCCAAATCCCTAACAAGAATTCCGTCATCACCTAACTACAAGGGCTGAGGTCCAAGGCTATTGAAAGTAATACTACACTCCGAGGGAATGACGCAAAATCTGTTGGATAGCTGGTTAAAGTTTCGAGCTAGATTGCCAACGGAGATCCGGTTAAAGGCAACGGGCGAACGACCAAATGTCGGAAGCAATTCAATGGAACTTGCTACAAATTCTTTATTTGCACAGTCCTGCAGAGAGACCGACACAACAGTGCCCACCGTACCCAACAGGACAGAGCAAAACACGAGTGAAACCTCTGTTCAGTAACGCTCAATAATGTCATGCAACATAACTGAAATACATAAACCAAAAGCGATTAATGGCCGGTCACCTAACGGCCGGCGTAAAAATAACACAAACTTGACATCCATCGACGCACTCCTAACAACAAAAGCCCTATCTTGCATGTACACACACGCCCAAGGCCTTCTAAGCAAGTTGGCCGAACTTAGAGAACTCCATGCTTCAAAACCGCTGGACCTCGTCATGATTACAGAGACATGGTTAAACCCTGATATGAGCGATTCTGAGATCAATTTACCCGGTATGTCGCTGCTTCGGACCGATAGAACAGGAAGAGGTGGCAGTGTGATTCTTTACCATAATACAAATCTCCGATGTGAAGTTGTCGACCACCCGGATTTCCGAGCTCCTGATTCGGTTTAGTGCCGCTTATGGTTGCGAAACAAGGACACATGTCTACTAGCCGTGATTTATCGCCCAACAAACTCAACATCGGAAAGGGACTCCAAACTGAACCATGTTTTTCAGTTTGCTTTCAACGAGTCCTACACCCACATTCTTATCACTGGGGACTGACGTGCACGACATAGAAACGCCGCAAACGACGGTATGCAGTTTAAAGCCTGCTTGCAATAGCTAATTGCTAGCCATCCTCTGTACAACCACATAACCTCTCCCACCAGATTTCGAACTAATAACAAGCCGTCGATACTGGATCTTGTGCTAACGAAGAACTCATGGTTGACGGGATAGTTACAAGCACACCACTGGGTTGTAGTGATCATGTTACTCTACTCTTTGACTATACATGCTATGCGGAGTATCCTGAAAAGGAGGAGGAGGAAGTGCATACTGTCACGTACTACAATGTGCTATCTAAGCTTGTTAAAGGTACATTCTGGACTTTCTTAACCGAACGCCCCCCAGATGTTGCCTGGGAAACATTAATAAGGACGTTTAGCACACTGGTTGCGCACGTATCGGGACAGAAGTCCTTCCAACCCCAAAACAAGCATAAGTCATTTCTGAGGAGCACAACACGTAAATGTATGTCCCGGAGGGATTTGGCATGGCGAGATCACCAGGACTGCTTGAATGCCGAAACCTGGACACATTGTAACTTCTGTGTGAAACTGATCCGCGAAGACAAGGTCACTCATCAGCAGGAGTTAATGAAGCGATTCTTCACTAACCGCAAACTCCTGTACAGGCATGTTAACGGTCTTCGAAAGGTGAAGCGGGGGGTTCCAGCGCTAGTCACGGCTGATGGGTGCACGCGATCATCAATGGAAGCAGCTGATCTCCTACGGCTTCATTACTCCCAAAAATTCCAGCAGCTAACGAGCCCAAACAATCTCCTCATTTCTAATACTCCACCATCTGGTTTAGAAAACATCACCTTCACTGCGGAAGCTGTGTTAAACTCATTCACCACACGCAGCTCAGGGGTAACGGCTTAAATTTGAAGGAACAATATAGCCCTCTAGTGTCGACGGAATTACTTTTCCCTTCGGGTTTGCCAACCGTGGAACGCACTCCCAGACTCAGTTGTATCCTCTCTTACCTTGGATTTTTTCAAAAAACGATTAGATGTTGCTCTCAGCTCCCAGCATTTCGTTACCTAAACGCCTATTGTAGATTACTCCAAGCATGTTTTTCAACAGGATTTATGCATCAAATGGACCTAAGTGAGCGACCATATTTTACTTTTCTCACTCCTTACATCAACGATCACTACACCCCAGTGTCTTTCTGAAAGTTTACGCTCGATAAATTTTTTAAACTTTTACACTGATGTTAATTATCAAAGTGTTCATCTCGACAGACGTTTGGTAGATGACCCAGATATATTTTGATTTAATCATATTCACCGCAACCATCCTACGGGACGTGTCAAGCACTTGCTTTTACCCCGTGATAGATCATTGTTCAATGAAGGTGAATACTTTCTTCTTCGCATGTTGTTAGTCACTTTCCCTGATCACAGGTCTTTTCAGCAATTGAGAATTATTAACGGCATTAGACATGCCACTTTCCACAATGCATGTCAAGCTCTGCATTTATTGGAAAACGACCAACAATGGGAACTATGCATTTTACGACGCGTGAAACACGTCACATCCAAATCAAATTCGCGAATTGTTTACAATCATATTGACCGCGTGCTCACCTTCATCTGCAACAGAGTTATAGGAGAAAAATAACTCGCGCATGGCCAAAGATATATCCCTTAGAATAAGCAAGGAAAACGTCGATAGGAACATGGAACTTCTCGCAGATTGATGCTTAGAAATCGCGAACATAACTCTAAATCACTTGGGAATGGCACCACCGATTTGACCTGCTGCTGATTCGTTTGATGTCGAATTGCGTCGTGAACTAAATTACACCACGAGCGATCTCTCGTCGTATGCGCAATCCAACATTCCTAGGTTAACACTTGAGCAAAAAGGCATTTATCATCAAAGAATTCAAAATGTCAACGACGCGGTTGGGGTAATCTTATTTTTAGATGCGCATGGATGAACTGGCAAAACATTCCTACTTAATTTGATTCTTATGGCATACAGATTGCAAAATAACATAGGCTTAGCTCTCACGTTCTCCAAAATAGCCTCGACATTGCTACCCGGTGGAAGAACAGCTCAGTCCGCTTTGAAATTGCCACTGGAAAAACAATTCATTGAAACCTACATGCAACATCGTCCACCATGGGAAAAGTATTGCAGAAGTGTAAACTTATCATTTGGGACGAATGCACAAAAAACCACCGGAGGCACTTGATCGATCAGTGTAAGATTTGCGAGGAAACAGCAGACAAACTGGGAACGTGTTATGAATGCTTGCAGGATATTTCAGGCAAACGTTGCCTGTAATACCTCGATCTACACCAGCGGACGAAATGAATGCTTGCCTGAAATACCCTTCGTTGTGGCGTCACGTTAAGAGGTTAAAATTAACCAGATATGTTTCAACACGACCACAGATGAGGTATTCTCACTGCAATTACTGCATAATGGGAACGGAGTTGCTCGTTTGTGTGACTTTAGGAAGAATTTCATTGCATCATAAATTCTGCAATCTTGTGACATCAAAAGAATTGGTTGAAAAAGAAGTTCCTACTATTCAAACCAACTACCCGAAGCACGATTGGCTTAGTGAACGAATTATTTTTGCGGCCAAAAATAAGGAAGTTAACAAACTGAACATAATTATTTAGTCTAACATTCCAAGCGAGGGAGTCGCATATCAGTCTCTCGACAGTGTGTCGGAAGTAAATGAAGCGGTTCACCATCCAAAATATTGCTGAATTCACTCGAGCTGTCAGGGATGCGGCCACACGTACTTAAAGTGAAAATCGGCATACCAATTATCACGTTTCGAAATATAAACCAGCCAAGGGTTTGTAACGGAACGCGGCTTGCAGTAAAAGGATACCTCAGCAACGTCGTACAGGCAACAATCTTGACCGGACCTTCCGAATATGAAGATGTCCTCATTTCTCGCATTCCGATGATTCCTACTAGTACGCCATTTCAAGTTAAGTGACTGAAATTCCCTATTCGTTTGGCGTTTGTAATAATGATCAACAAGTGTCAGGGGCAGTCTTTTGAAGTGAGCGGGTTAAATCTACACATCGACTGTTTCTCACATGGACAATTATAAGTTGCGTGTCTTAAATTTGGCAAACGTGCCAATCTGCACAGACAACGTAACAACAAAAAGTGGTATACTCACAAGCGTTGGGAAATTATACCTATAATACAGGTGAGGTATTTCTTTTATAACATTTTCATTCAACCAGAAAACGGAAAAGCAAATAACATTGCATACCCACAAGTTTCGTGAAACTGCTCTTATTGCAAAGGTGAGGCCTTTCATTTCTTACATCTTCATTTAACTACAATGCGTCACAGCAACGCGTTTGCAAGCACAAGCAACAATGCTCAGGGCAAGTATTTCGAAGTGCGTGAGTTCGATCTAGGCACGGACTGCTATTCACAAAGGCAGTTATACGTCGCATGTTCTAGAGTCGGCAAACCCGACAATCCCCATGTGTGCACAAAGGTGAGAATTTTGTTTTCTTTCAACTTCCTTTAACCACACTGAGCAACCGTAACCCCACTACAATTCATGGGACGACAATTCCATATTTGAAGTATTGTGTTCCCTGTATTAACTTGAATAGCTCAATGAGAAGATGGTTGCAAGATGGTACCATTGCGTGCCCTCTATTCCCTTGCAAACGGACAACATATCGAACAATAAGGTGATAAAAAAAAGAAATTAATAAGTTGAAAGCGTGAGGTCAGATGCAAGCGAAGTAAACGTCGGCTACATGTTAAGGAATTATTAACTCCAAGGGAGTTTGAATGCAACGAACAATTGCTTCTGGACGCACAATGTTGGAGAGTGCTTTTTTATGGCCATTGCCACGGCAAACTTGAGGACTCTGGCGTTTGTGTTACGATAGATGACACTAAACGCCGAATTGGGGTCCACAGTTACAAAGAAATCGTGGAAGCAGTTGCATCAGCAGAACAGACCGTTGCTTGTGTAGGTGGATTGGGGAGCACATTCCGAAGCGTATTGTCACCTTGACAAGGCAGCCGCAAACGGGACCTGTGTCGACGAACAACATAGCTGCCTCTTCGATTACGAAACACCTGATGGAAAAGGGTTATCAGGTGGATCCTAACTCGGCGTTTAGTGTCATCTATCGTGACACCAACGCCAGAGTCCTTAAGTTCGCCGAGGCAGTGGCCATAAAAATAACATTCTCCAACACTGTGGGTTCAGAAGCAACTGTTCGTTACGCTCAAACTTCCTTGAAGTTAATAATTGCTCATCAATCCGTAGCCAAGGTTTACTTCGCTTGCATCTGACCTCACGCTTTAAACTTATTGATTTCTTTCTGTCACGATATCATTTTATATGTTGTCCGTTTGCAAGTGAACAGAGGGTACGAAATGGTACCATCTTGCAACATTCGTCTTCTTATAGCGCTATTCAAATGCCATATTTGTTTGGCAGTTGCAATCACAAGCAACAAAGGACAGATCCCGTTTTTTGAAGTGTGCGTGTTAGATCTACACACATACTGCTTCACACGAACAGCTGCATTTTGCAGTTTTCTATAGTCGGCAAATCTGACAAATGAGCACCAACAACGTCAAAACACAACAACATTTGTACCCACAAGAGTTGTGAAAGTATAGCCATTACAAAAGTGAGGTTTTTTCCTTAATTTTCATATACCCAGACAACAGTACAACATAACATGCCAACAAGTATTTCGAGGCTACATCTATACAAAGAGTTGAATAATTTCTTTTCATTCATTACCTTGTACCCACGCAAAGCCACTGTGACGCGTGGCTGGGTACAGCTAGTATATATGGTTGGCGGCATCCGGTTTCGGACTTGCCTGTCACTGTGGCCAACCACAGGACGCCCGCACCTTCAGAGGGACCATGGGTAGCTTGTGCTGCACCACCTACAGCTCCATCCACACACCCCATATCCAGTGTAAACCCGAAGGAATAAGACCGGGAGGCATGTGGATGGGAGTCACCTTCATCAACGGAGCTGGCCCACACTCCTTCACAGGCAAACACAAGCACATTGTATTTGGGGTATCAATCGAACACATGACATTGGATGGACCGCAGTACGCTCCAAACTGAGTGCATGGAACTACTCTTCGAGCCTAGCACGGCCACGAGAACCGTGCACCTCATCCCCTCCAGCAACGAGCAACTGTCTCCTGGAGTCAGCCAGTATGGACGAGGTAGTGGGTAATAGACAGGTAAGCAACTTGTCAACATGCATATCAAGCGAAGCTATACGGGGGATATCAAGCAACACGCAATCACTTGAAACGATGACATCAAATAAAATAAATAGAATAATGCATACAGATTTGCCGAGATAGCTCTTTAATAAATAAGCATATATATATATATGTATAGGTAGAAATGCTTCACATCTAGACTCACTTAGACAGCCGTCACCCATCCGGAAAAGCACTGTACGCGCGTTTCATCCTTTCGGGAATCGTCAGCAGTGCGCATTCCATCGGACCCTGGTATGGCCCGAACTCGCAACTCGACTGTTGCCAGTCCGTGGTTGAGACTACTGAGCTACTGGGGACGGCCAGCACCATCGTGAATAAGTAAATAGATGTGATACAGCGCGACTCACACGTTACTGACGTGCAGAGGACAGGGTAGCCCCCGCATCAAGCGACGAGATTACTAAACTTAAGCCGCCAATTAACTTATGGCAGTATAAGCGGTTTGGTCTCTCTCTCTCTCTTTCTATATATATATATATATATATATATATATATATATGTCAATTTGTTTTACTCTTCTTGCATAGGTATAACCTTGGTAAAGTGGCGTAGCAACTAGTTAGGCCGCCCGGCGCGACGGTAAACTTTTCGCCCTGAATTGCGCAGCTTCGTAAACAGCTAATTGCGCGTGCACAGGTCATTTCACTGGCTGGTAGTTACCAGGGGAAATCAGTGCGAGAAGAAACGTTCAGGAAATTTGTTAAAAATGGATTAGCATATTCGTGTCATGACAACTCACTTTTCACAGCACAGACCACCATGGCCCCCTGACAATAGTTCTCATTCCAGGCCCCCCGGGAATTCTCTGTGGTCCTTAGAGGGACTATATGGCTCCCGTTGAGAATGGCTAGTATAGATTGCCAAAGCCGTGTAAGACATATGGAGTTTGTGACAATGGAAGTGATACAGATGTCTACACCAGCGAGTCTATCGACTAGTTCGAATATTGTTTCAGTGCTTAAGCACTTTTAGTTTGGCTCTGTACACCAAGCTAGCCATCAGGACTAACGTGGAGGTCGAATCGGAATTCAACACTTGTCCCGTAGAACACTGAGAATGATGGGACATCAAAGCGTTACGATGTCGCAGTGGCCCACTCAATGATTGGACTGGAGAATATGCGTACTGATTATGAGGGTACACTTTCAGATATGCATAAGTACAGGCACAAACGCATAAGCAAAGTAGACGGGAGGTCAATATACAGCCTGATAAATCGAACAAATAATACACGGTTGTCTATCTAGAGGAGGAATGCACTGGGGGGGGGCGGGAACAAGCTTCAAGTCATAGAGGAACAACACAAACGTTGAGTAAAAAAATAACTCATAAAAGCGATGCGGAGACGCAAGAAACGGCACACATTCGGGTTGCAGAGGTGGAGTGAGAGGATTGCCTATCGATCGGGGGGCTGGACGACGAAATGAACATTATAGCCGTGGAAGGACATCGGAGAGGGAAAACGAAAAAACAGAATGCTGCAAAATCAAGTAGAACATAGGTGTTTTTGGAGAAATAACCTGTTTGGCATGGAATGGCAATTAGTCAGCGACCAGCGGTCAGAGGGATGTACATTTCATGTCTTTGGTCAGTGAGTTGCTCATGTATCCATCGACCAGTTCATGGCAAGTGTTGAAAGGCCACAAGACGGATCACTTGTATCCATCAAGTTGGAAAACTCCGAGGTATCGAATGAAGTGAAGAGAGCATCTGCCATCTCAGTGGGCGAGACAACATAAGATCGACGAACTGTGGTGTTATTTGTGAAGATCTGTGTTTGTGAAGCACCGGGGGGTTGAGGATACAAATTTTGAGCATAAGACTGCACGAACGACGACCAGTCTAGTTGAGAGGCCATCAAGGATACCGGGTCAGTGGATTGAGTAGCATGTGACGGATCGAGGGAGTCACGGAGAGGTGGGCAGGTGGTGGTGGTCCCAGAAGACGGGGGGACAGGCGAATTTGAAGGGGGAAGAAAGTGAGGAAGTTCCGGGTCGGTGTCCATTGGATTCGGAACACAACTAGTGGAGACGGACGGGGGCTTCAAGAAGTGGAAAAACAACAGTGAGATATGGGACGAGAATAAGCGCAGCAATGTCAATGTGATCCCAATAAGAGGTGTATTCAAAGGCGGATGTACTAGTGCAGCAAGATAGTGAGGGGTGAAACAGTGGTAGCTCGTATTGTCGTGTACGAATTTTGAGGACACATGTTAGGACGGAATTAACTCTGGGAAGGAAGCCCATCACACACATCGTGAGTTGATCAAATGTTATTGCTGTCCATAAACAAGTAGAGTCGATTCAACAGCCGCATGAATCCTGTGGACTAAGAAACAAAGACTCGCGACAAAACTTGTGTGCACAGTTGATGTAAGGACAGAGGCAAGCTTGTTCAGAGAGCAGAGCAGGGAAATGTGTGTGGGGAAATCAGTGCCCAGAGACCAAACAAGGCTAGAACCGCTACAGAACGAAGAGGCTAAGTTACGCTATCGAGTGCGAAGAGCGGTGAAGAACACAACGGTGGCAAAAAGTCTCGAAAGCAGACGCCGCACAGGGCATAAGGTGACAACGCATGGTAAGTAACGAAGGGTTGTCACCCTGCTTGAGTACACAGTGAAGATGAACAGAAACAGCGTGCACAAAGGCGAATGTTGTTAGTACTTGCAAGGTTTTCGTCCCAGCTGCTCACAAGATGCATAGCACAGCCTAGTCCGGAAAAGCACCAGACGCGTTTCGCCCTATTGGAGCTAGTCAGTGGTGCGCATTCCCTCGGTCCCCTATTGGCGATCGATCCCATGAACGCTAGAGGCGGATGCCAATTCGCCAGCGGCTAAGGCCACTAACTCATGGGGGACGTCGGCTGGGTTACACAATTTGTCATTAGTCGTTAGTGATTTAAGGAAAGCAAGATCGCTACCCAATGGCCGCATTGTATTTCTTCCCAGGCTCTAATTTTCTGAACAAAATCCTGATCGGCTAGGGCCACGCGAAAATTAGGCATTGAATAGACATTAAACAAGACCACGGACCGAAAGAGTAACTTCGTACGCAAAATGCAGGTGGACCTAAGGAATGAACGGCGAATTACGCAGAGACAAGACCGATCACAAAGTACAGTTCAAAGAATGTTTACATCATAACTCACCAGGCTTCGCAGGATATAACCGAAATTGAAGGTGAGGGTCACTGTGAACCTGTAAGTAGTTACCACACAAATGTGTACACCGTGTTTGGACAGCCAGGGAGCACTAAAAGAATACGGGGGCAGTGAAGTACCAGTAATGTTCCCGACTATACGCGGTCCTATGTGAACGCAGTAAAGCGGTTCCGCGGGGAATTGTAGGCCCGTCATTAGGCAAACACTAGTCAGTCAGGTGCAAGCGACCCACTAACGCAACACTCTGTCTAAGGCCATCCCTCATGAGTGATTACCGCAGATGGATTCAGGCGCAGCGAGATATGAGTGAACGATCAGAAAACACACTACACCTTTAACCGAGTGATCGCACTCACAGTGCAATTGAGTTTCCCCTAAAGCTCTGATTTGCATCTGCAAGCCGGTTGAATATAATCATTAGTATAATTGAACTGCATCCAGCATCATATCCACGCACCAGGTGCGCACAGTGACTTGGTATTTAGCTAGCCCAAAACAGCCAATGACGTTAGACTCAATAACACTTGCATGAATGTATGAGTTGGGAGTGTGTGGTGTTGACGCGTGGGCGGTCTAGCCTGTATTCAGCAACGTTGCCTTATCTGAAGCTAGTTCCACGCAACTTAGGGGCATAAGGTTGTCCAAACACGTGATGCGACTGGGTATAAGTGGACTACCATGTACGTAAAGGCATGCTTTACGAACGTCACAAGTGGGGGAGGGGCTCCGAACACGGTAACGCGGCACTCCATTAGCGATCTTATGGCCAGTTTTGCACTGGCACATCCCAAGGTTTTGGGCGACCTACAAACGCTAGGATATACGACATTACTGTGTCCGGATAGCGAGGCAGTCGGAGGTGCATGGCTGGGAATGACCAGAGGCGGTGTGACGCACTTGCGAGCGGCGGTCTGCTGAGGGCTAGTGCCGAAATACGACTGTGGCACTTTTGTTACAAGGCGAGTAGACCCTGTTTTGTTACAGCATACGTCGCTTACCGTCATAGTGGATGCAGTACACCGACTTGCTGGTCCCTGAATCAAATGAGAGACTGCGACCGGGCTGTCGGCAGTTTGTATCGGCTGATCTGTACACACACACCCACACATGCATGGGCGGACTGGCGCAGACTCAATGTAAGCGCAACTGACACGCATCAACTGAATTCGTATCCCGTACCCAGCTGTGTGGTGTGTTCGCACATGGGAATCACTGCACCGTTACTTGGCAACTTTGTCTAGTCATTTCACTGGCTGGTCTCCAGCATACGTGCTTGGCCGACACAGCATATCGGCGAACAACACTACAATTCCTTCCTACGGTAGTTGCACCTGCGAATCCAATAACTTCGCGAGTTCGCTAACACTCAGTTCCCTATCTAACGGCCTGTGAACACGTAGTCCACAATCACAGATAGCATATAACGTGTCAAATAGATAACGTTTCACATGTCCCCTAGGATGGTCGTAATGAAGTGGGGAAGATTAAATAATGTGTGTACCAATGAAATGGAGTGCGACTTGATGATTTAGCAGAGACATTTACATGATAACTGGTATACATCCATTTAGTTGCAAATAATCGTTCGCCATAATTTACATCGTCGGCACAAAGCGGGAAATTCGGGAACATAATTTTACACATGAAATCCACTTTATAGTCACAAATAAGAACCTCAGAAGACAGTTCGTGGAATGACACTGTGAGGACGACCTACCAGCGCTCCGGTAGGTTCGGTGTGTCCGGATATCAAGACACTCACAGGTGTATGACTGTGAATGATCGGGGTCTGGCGTGACAAAATGTTATAGCGTACTTATGGGTAAAGCGACAAAGGTGGCCTGTGCAACTTGCCACTGAACTCAGGGTTGACAGGTGGCCACATGCGTAAGGGAGAAACATCATGGGTGGCACTCTGCTGAGAGCGCTAATGCCGTGATATGACTGTGACATCTTGTTTTTAGGCGTGTATATAGTGAAAGATCTGTGCACCGTAAGCCGAACGCAGTACCCCATATCATCCAGCCCAAAGTTAATGTGAGGCACTGCACTTGCCATCAAGTGGTTGCACTGGAGGGATAAATGTGATTTCTTGGTGGTTAATGTGTAGGCGATCGCGATGACAACTACTTTGGTAGCTTGAGTGCTTCGTGTTCTCTGAACGCTTCACTCCTAACAAGTAGCGGACGACTCATGATGCACCGCATACATTGGCACAACATAGGCGCTGTAGCGAACGCAGTCGACCGCATAACCCTCTGAAATGCTTCACAGTAAGCGACAAACATTTATTCCGCATCCTGAGATGGATCAGTGGCTCACATCCGATCCGTTGTCTTAGTGTATCTGACAGCATCTGTCTTTACGCGGCGATATGTAACCCACGACACTATGCAACTTCGGCATTTCTGCAATAATGCTTAACAGAACCATCAATAGAAAGTCTCTTCCTTTTCTGAGCACGGTAGTCCACTTCGACAGACCAGCTCAGTAACATGTATTCGCGACCCAACCATACGTAAGAATACATGACCTCTCATCATTAGCAGCAATGTAATTCTGATTTCGAGGAATCATCCTGGTATCCTCTGGCTGTATCGGTACGCGTAACGCGGAAACAGTCGGGAACTCACTGCGAAAGCACTTAGCGTGAACACCAGTGCTTATACCTGCATTTCGAATGCATGGCTTTGTGAGGTATAGTAATGGAAATACTGGTTCCCATTATATACTTTTATATCAACAAAATAGGAGCAATTCGCAAATCAGTACAATGCATTCACGAGCCTAACTCTCCTCACATGATCTATCATGTGCTGAGACGCCCCGCAGGCTCGTGCCTCTGACACAATTCGCTCCATGAAACATATTCTCCACTCGGTTTTGCAGAATACATCCTCAGAATGCCCCTGAAGCATCTCGGAATATCTTGGCCCCCTTGGGTATAAGAGAGAGGTTTTGAGGGGCGCTCCACTGACAGCGGAAATACCGAAATACGACTGCGACAATTTGGTTACCATGTGAGTGGGCACTGCTTTGTTACAACAGGCGTCACTTACTGGTAGGCTAGTATTGGGCATATGTAAGTACAATGTGATAAGGCGATAAAAGGTCCCCCTGAAGAACACCCGAGTTGGTGGTTAGTGGGTAGGAGCATTTGTCACAGACTCGTGAAATCTGAGTGCGTCCAGTCAGTGGCGTAGTAACCAGTTTAGCCGCTCGGGGCGGACGTGAAATGGCCGCCCCACTGGCGGTTGTAAATCTATAAACTCTCACAATGAAAGGCAGTCCTAAAATATTTCATCTCAGGGATGTAATTTTAGAGTGCTGCCGTAAATTCAGGCGTTTTCAGCGACATAGCACTAATGAGCAAGATTTACAGATACACATTTCGCGCATTATCTGCGGCAGTGTATTCATAATACCATCCATCGTCAACTTCACTCTCTATATTGAGAACTGCCAATTTGTGAGCCTTGTCTACTTTAATGATGATGGAAGGTAGTTCGTTGTAAGCTTGCGGTTTGGGGATGCGTTCTCACAGCTGGCAACGCTAATAGTTTAGGTAAGGAATATGTGCAGCAGATTTCCCAAGGTCATATCCCTGTATGTGTCTCAAAAGCTCAGAATTGCCATTAATTTTGTCGTGTCCTGAAGCTTTTACAAAATACTGTGATTTTGTAGTTCCGACAAGGAATTCCTCTTATTCTACATCTCCGCCGAATTCACTAAGCGGACAACCATAGTTATTATAAGGCACATGTAACATTGTAAAAAAAACAAATTTGTTCGAAAGCTTATAAATTTGCTGAAATGTACAGCATTACATCAGTCCAACTGTCTATGAGAGACAGCATTACCCATTTAAACCGCATAAATCCTATCGATATATCAAACAATTCTTCACTGTACATCTGTCTCTTTTGGTGCATTCGATGTTTCATGCATACCCCAATTTAGCGTAGTGCTTTTTGATTCATCCGTTGCAATGTGCACCAGTTTCTCTCTATTCTGAAAAAGTCAAACGCTTAACTCTGTAAGCCTGACAGAACTTCGCTGCAGCTCCATGCCATTAGTTCAGACCTATCTGTGCATCCATAATTTCTATGAGAACAGATACCTAAATGCTCAGAAACAAAATAAATGGAAACAACCATACCGTGATCAGAATTAAAGATGCAGCTGATAATATGCTTGCTTTTTCTCCTTATTCTGTGAAATGTTTCACAGAACTGACAAGTTCCGAGTATTTCTTCACCACAATATTTACAGCATCCGCTCGACTACTTCATTTAGATTTTACAGTCACCTGATACTTATACCGATGATTTGAATCAAGATATTCCAGTAATGTTTAACTGAAAAAAGAACGTTACTAACTGGTCCATCGTACCAAAAGTGCAACAGAATTAACCGTCACAGAAGCTACAGGGACACAGAGATTGGGTTATGCATGACACATAGGTAGTGTTTGGGCTGATTTTATAGATACGTCTCTAGACACCCCGTCGTTAGCGCGCCATAACAGTACCATCGTCAAATGCCTGGCCACGATAGTCGTCAATCTAAATTCCATCTTGCGTCGATTCTCTCAAAGCCGATCGAGAAATTTCCGCTGCCCATTTGCTGCAGGACTGAATGAAGCTCAGAAACGACTCTTCTACTGTCACTACGTTTTCATTCATCGGAGTTTTGTGAGACGCATCCGGAGTGCTATGGAAAATCTAGCAGACATGCTTGCATTTTGACCTGATCTATGGTTTTCGTTCTCACTTAATTTATCAAAATCCGCGATAATTCATTTTGAAGGTTTGATGACAAAGAAAAGGTGCAGATTTTACTTCACAGCTGAACTGTCACCAAATGTTCGTCAACAAATGTACAATACTGTAAAGTTCCCTGTATCTTGTGGCCTTCTTTGTCATCCTGGATGTCTTCTCGGTGAGCATTGCTTGGTGATAAACTTGATGATATGAAGTATATTAGCTAAAATTTCACGCGATTTGTTTTCTAAAACTACTTGCTCCATTTTGTTAAGTACCTTCACTTCAAATAGCCAGATCACTAGTTCCCTGCATTTGAAAAATGACTGGGCACGCGATTTACTGGATTCGTGTCTACATGCTTTGAGATTTAATTTCCACCAGTCGAAAAACTAGACTATCCCGTTGAAAATATCCTGCAGCCGAAACCAAACAGGGCCACCTTTTGACGGAGAATACACCATCGGTGTTCGCAATCTCTGTGCACAGTATCGTAAATCCCGGAAAAAACAGTTCGTGATAGATTCATAGCCTCTGCTTTGCATTCGTTCCAGGTAGCACCAGCTATGGAATTCATGCTCGACACGCCGCAAGACAGCAGCTCCAAGCGGGACAAGTATAGTAAGAATTTCATGAATAATTTCAACAGCCCACTGGTAGAAATCGTTTGGTAATCGTTTGGTGTGCGTGAATAAAAGCGTGCTTGTATTTCCAATTCTTTAATTCGCATTTGTTCTGCATCAGCATTACAAGCATTTCCCGCCTCTTCCATGCTTTCAATATAGCTTTCTATTACCCGGATACCAACGTCTGTAATACCGATTTCGTCCTAGGTCACTAAATGCGTATCATACTTCGTTTTTACTACTTCAGTCACGGAATAAACTTTGCGGAATTTACACTGGATATTAGGCAGCCATCCGTAATAAAAAACATCGCCCCCTGTAACACGCCGCCAGAGGCGGACCGCACCCGTCGCCCCTGCTATGTTACGCCTCTGCGTCCAGTAAAATAATCTCTCAAAAATTGATGATGGAGAGATATATTCCTTATTTGAGTAGGTCTTTCAGCAACATTTAGCGGTTTATACAACAGAATGCGTTGTTATACACAAGAAAACACCTAAAAGTTAATCTGTTTATGGTGTTAAATGATAACAGTATAAAACGTACGAGACGCGCTAATGCATAAACGGTAGAGTTGGAAATAGGATGTGTTTTAAGGGTGTCCCTCGAGCGGGTTTGGAACAAGTTCATTTCAATAATGATTTTCTCTTGAAGCTTCAAGGCAACAAAAGAGCAAGCGACAAGTCGACATGTGTTAGACCATTATGTTGGTCCCGGTGTGATGCTACCGTTCCCCAGAATAGAGTACATATACACTTGGTTTAGACGGCGTAGCTCTTCCTTGGTAAAAACGGTGAGAGACCTCACTGAGATGCCATTTTTTTCTTTAAACGCTCTCACCTTAAATCCACGCGGCGTCTTCAGATGTGGGAGGAGAACCGCTCTGCGCGGACGTTGAGAGATTTGCAAGGACAGCAGATGTCAAAACGGAGACCTAGACAGCTAGTCAAGTTGGGAAAAAGATCGAAAACTTTTGAACAGAGAAACAAACACGAAAATCTGCCGTAGTCGGATACGAAGAGAGCAATCAGTTGAACAAATAGGAAAGCGTGGTGAGGGGGCGACGAAAATCTCTGGCAGAAAGCCACATTGATTGCCTGGTAGAATGGGTATCATCGGAAACCACGGTCACTCGCCAAACACTTCACCTGCGGTTGAAAGCAGGGTTCATGTTCGAGGTGAGCATAAGCACAATAGCGCGACACTTGGACGGGTGGCTGATAACAATGATAAAATTGCACATAGTTCCAGAATCCGAGAACACGCATCAGAACAAAAGACGAAGAAAAACCTGCGTCTTGGCACTGCTGCAATCGGAGATCGAAGGGAGACGAGCGGTGTGGATAGATGAAAGAAACTTTCATCTCTTTTGTGCTCGCATTAGAAGCCATTCTCCGCGCGGAACTCCAGCGCAGTGCCAGCTGCCCAACACTCGAGGACAGAACCCTCAACTGATTGGAGCCCTGAAGAACCCAATTGAGGGCATTTGGAGAATCATAAAAGAATATGTGAAGCAGACGATGAGACAGATATTCCGAGCTGCTTCGCGGTGATCCTGAGGGTGCACTCTGCAAGACCGAGAGGAGGATACGTTTCTCGGAGCGAAATGTGTCAGGGACGCGAGTAGGTGTAAGGTCTCAGCCCGGCCAGGACATGATAGATCACATGCAAAGGAATTACGCCAGCGCAGTGCATTGTACAGATTTGTACATCTCCCATTTTGCTGACATACATGTTCCTGATTTGAACTGGCGTTGCCACTGCTATATATGGCGAAGTTATAGTTACGACATTCAGATATAAGCGAAGGTGTTCACGCTAAGTGCTTTCGCAGAGCGTCCTCGACTGTTTCTGCGTTACGCGTTGAGATACATCCAAAGGGTACCAGAATGATTTTTGAAAATTAGGATTACATTGCTGCTAATGATGAGAGGTCATGTATTCTTACGTATGGTTGGGTCGCGAGTACATGTTACGCAGTTGGTATCGCGAAGTGGACTACCGTGCGCAGAAAAGGAAGAGTCATTCTATTGATCGTTCTGTTAAGCATTAGTGCAGAAATGCCAAAGCTGCATAGTGTCGTGGGTTACATATCGCCGCGTAAGCAGAGACACTGTGAGATAGTCTAAGACAAGGGACCGGATGTGAGCCACTGATCCATCTCAGGATGCGGAATACATGTTTATCGCTTATTGTGAAGCATTTCAGGGGGTTATGCGGTCGAATGCGTTCGCTACAGCGCCTAAGTTGTGCCAACGTATACGGTGCATCATGAGTCGTCCGCTACTTGCTAGTGGTGCAGCGTTCAGAGAACACGAACCACTCAAGTGACCAAAGTAACTGTCATCTCGATCGCCTACACATTAAGCACCAAGATATCACACTTATCCCTCCAGTGCAAGCACTTGATGACAAGTGCAGTGTCTGACATTAATTTTGGGCTGGATGGTATGCGTATTGCGTTCGGTTTAGGGTGCACAGATCTTTCATTACATACACATCTAAAAACAAGATGTCACAGTCATATGACGGCATTAGCGCTCTCAGCAGACTGCCACCCATGATGTTTCTCTCTTACGCATGTAGCCACCTGTCAACCCTGAGTACAGTGGCAAGTTGCGCAGGTCACCTATGTTGCTTTATCCACAAGTACGCTATAACATTTTGTCATGCCAGGCCCCGATCATTCACAGTCATACACTTGTGAGTGTCTTGATATCCGGACACACCGAACCTGCCGGAGTGCTGGTAGATCGTCCTAGTAGTGTCATTCCATCACCTTTGTTTCTGATGTTCTTGTTTGGGATTATAAATCGAATTTCATATGTAAAATTATGTTCTCGAATTTCCTGCTTCGTGTCGACGATGTAAACTATGACGAGGGATTATCTGCAACTAAATGGATGTATACCAGTTATCATGTAAATGTCTCTGCTAAATCACCAAGTCACACTCCATTGCATTGGTATGCTCATTATTTAATCTTCCCCTCTTCATTACGACCATCCTAGGGGACATGTGAAACGTTACCTATTTGATACGTTATATGCCATCTGTGATTGTGGACTACGTGTTCACAGGCCGTTAGAGAGAGAACTGAGTGTTAGCGAACTCGCGGAGTTATTGCATTCGCAGGTGCAACTACCGTAGGAAGGAATTGTAGTGTTGTTCGCCGATATGCTGTGTCGGCCAAGTACGTTTGCTGGAGAAGAGGCGGTGAAATGGCCAGACAAAGCTGCAAAGTAACGGTGCAGTGAATCCCATGTGCGAACACACCACACAACTGGGTACGGGATACGAATTCAGTTGATACGTGTCAGTTGCTCTTACATTGAGTCTGCGCCTGTCCGCCCATGCATGTGTGTGTACAGATCAGCCGATACAAACTGCCGACAGCCCGGTCGCAGTATCTCACTTGATTCAGGGACCAGCAAGTCGATGTACTGCATCCACTATGACGGTAAGCGACGTATGCTGTAACAAAACAGGGTCTACTCGCCTTGTAACAAAATTGTCACAGTCGTATTTCGGTACTAGCCCTCAGCAGACCGCGGTTCGCAAGCCCGTCACACCGCCTCTGGTCATTCCCAGCCATGCACCTCCGACTGCCTCGCTATCCGGACACAGTAATGTCGTATATCCTAGCGTTTGTAGGTCGCCCAAAACCTTGGGATGTGCCAGTGCAAAACTGGCCATAAGATCGCTAATGGAGTGCCGCGTTACCGTGTTCGGAGCCCCTCCCCCACTTGTGACGTTCGTAAAGCATGCCTTTACGTACATGGTAGTCCACTTATACCCAGTCACATCACATGTTTGGACAATCTTGTGCCCCTAAGTTGCATGGAATTAGCTTCAGATAAGGCAACGTTGCTGAATGCAGGCTAGACCGCCCACGCGTCAATATCACACACCCCTAAATCATACATTCATGCAAGGGTTAATGTCTAACGTCATTGGCTGCTTTGGGTTAGCTCAATACGAAGGTCACTGTGTGCGCTTGGTGCATAGAAGTAATACCGGATGCAATGCAATTCCACTAATGATTATATTCAATCGGCTTGTAGATGCAAATTTGAGCTCTGGGGAGTAATTCAACTGCAGTGTGGGTGCAATCAATCGGGTAAAGTTGTAGTGTCACCAAGTTCTAAATTGAAGACAGCGTCTAATAGCATACATGATCACTCGGACAGCCCGTTGAAAGCCAGCATAAGCGATCTAAGGACAGCGAGAGAAGGGCCTCGGATGCAGTTATCGAATGGTCACGTGGCGAACGCCGTACGTGCGGATGACCTCGCGTGGTATACCCAGCCCTCGCGCGACTGCTAGTTGCTGTTGGGCGGTAACGAAGTGTGTGGGTGCAGTGTCGGGGCACTGCTGATGCTCTGTCTTCTTCCTTTTCACGTAAACGGGAAAGCAATGGTAAAAGAAGCGCATGAAATGTATTTCTGCCACATTGACACATCAACGTACGACCAACAATATGACACTTGTCCCAGATTTTCAACGCTCGTGGTGCTGAGCGCTGATCGGTTTGTCGGGTCAGCAGCTGTTAAATGGCTCTGCTTCGCCTGGCAGAACCCCGCCTAGTAACAAGGTCAGCGACAGCTGTAAAGACCAAATTGCAACCGAGTAACATGTTTGATGACTAGGTAACAGCGTTAGTTTGAACATACAAGGTGGATAGTATGGAAAACAGCTTGGTAAAAACGAATAGCTTTGGCTGTGGCATAGAAAAATCGAAGAGGCAACGAGGTAATTAGAGTTTTCTATTTGTTTGAAATACGTATGCAACAGTTGGCAAGCTAGAAACGTGACAAAAGGCCAAAATCACTGCGGCAATGATCAATTAACGACGGTTTTGCCCCAAATCGGAGATTTGGGACTAGTAGTCCTACAGAAGAGCAGAAAAAGTTTACGGAATAAGCGAAGAAACGAATGGTTATCACAGAATAAGAACATATCTGCAGTACTCCGGAAGTTAGTTCTAATGCTATGTGCCCATGTAATCGTTAGCAGACGGTTGATGGATGAGGTGCAACCATGATAGTTAGACAGGTTCGAAACGGTGACACGTAGGATGCAAGACGGACACCACAACTAACTCCACCGTTTGTCGGGCATGATTCCCATAGATCAAACGGTAAATTTTGTGGGCAAAATAGAATAGAAGTTGAGAATCCATAACACATGGATGATGACGTAAGGAACAATGTAAGACAGTATTCGTGATCAGGAAAACCGAACCACATAACGCGCAGAGAAAACTGCCTTCCTAAATACAATGAGGGAAGCAAATGCAACGAATCCTAACACCGTCCTTCGGACCACGGCCCAGAAGTCGGGAGACACTAATCGACACCAATTTCGAAGTGAGGGCCTACATTCCTCTTGACCAACTCATCGCCAGACCTCCCCTCCTCCTCATCCAACCGAACACCCGGCGCGCGAAAAACGGAAGTCGGTGAGCTGGCATGCGTAACACGTGGCCAAGCCATCGGAGCCCAGTGCGTGATATAACGGTACTTGGCTAGCTATTCCTGCATCAAATACACGACGCCGAACATGCTAATCGCTCACGCGGTGTTCCCACTGGACATAAGCTAAGCTGCGGAAAACGCGTTGTATGAACCTGACAAACATCTATTCGCCTGCGTTATAACGCTGTTCCCGCAATCGACCGGTTGGTTCACGCCTGCTGGTAAATCTGCGCCCTTACGCCTGCTCTGCTTGACGCCTTGGCCAACCCGACAGGAAGGAAAACAGAAGCAGACTCAGCCGACCAAAGAGTTGTATTAGAACCGAGAACGCTCATATTTATAGGTCGGTCTCACCAATCCTCTAAACAACGCCTGGCTACCTGTCTTCCTCGTACGCCCACGCTCCACACTTGACTGTCCGCACCGTCTGGCCAGTTCACCGTCTTGTTTGCACACGCTAGTCTTCATCCGCCTACTAGGGGCATGACAACGTACATGATGCGTGAGGCGCGATTTCATCATCATCAACATCATCATTATCATCCACGTTAGCTAGAGGTAAGGAATACCTCAGCTACTGTGCCGCAATACATAGGAAAAAGGAAAAAAGCAACTGGTGCAAGCCGACTGAGCTACTGGTAACGGATGAGCATCGTTCTAGTAGGCTACCAGCCGGCTACTGTGTATTAAAAAAATTGCTATGCGAAATTATATAAGGCTAAATAATGAGATCGTGGTTGGAGGGGGAGGCTAAGAGGAATGGGGTGGGACAAAGAAACTCACAGCACGAACGCTACTGAGGTCGGCTCCTTGCCATGTCAGCAAGTGTGTCCAACCAAACGTGTTCATCGTCTTTCGGACCCCAACCAGGGAGCCGAGACGCTCCAACCGAGGCCAGCTCAGAAGTGAGGGCCTTCATTCCTCGCAACCAAGTCATCGCTTGGTCACCCCTCCTCTTCTTCCATCCACACCCCCGGCGCGCAAACAACGCACGTCGCGGGAGTCGGTGGGCTGGCATGCGTAACACGTGGCTGAGCCATCGGAGCCTGGTGCGTGAAATGACGGTGCTGAGCGGTTCAGTTCCTTTTCCTGTGCCATAAACAAGGCGTCGAACACGCGCGTTGCTCACACGGTGTTCCCACCAGATGTGAGCTAAATTGCGAAGGCACCGGTGGTCGAACGTAACTAGCCTCTTCAGGTCCGCTGATCTAAAGGGCCAGGTTTCACAATCATACAGTAGGGTCGAACGTACCGCTGCATTGTACACTCTACCCTACAGGGTAAGAGTGATGTCGCGCCGGCGCCATAAGTGGCGAAGGTTGGCAAAAGCGCCCCGAGCCTTTGCTATACGGTTCGTGATCTCATCCTCAATCCCACGGGGGCTGATACAACTTCTCATGTAGCTGAATTTTTGAACAACTTCTAGCTGATCCCCACCAAGGGTCAGCAAAGGAGGCGGTCCAGACCAATCTTGGAGGAACGCTTTGCACTTCAAGGGTGCGAAGCAAAGCCCGAAGTGACGGACAGCTAGTGCTAATCTGTCCAGTGCCGCTTCGCACGTCTGGGAGCTGTCACAGATTAGGGCAATATCATCAGCATACTCTAAGTCAAGAAGTCGTTCTCCTGGGAGCAGATCCACACCTTCTAAGTCGTGTCCCGTAAACGCGATTTCCATGACTTCGTCAACAGCGAAGTTGAAGAGGAAAGGTGACAGCGCGCATCCTTGTCTCACACCGCTGGAGACGACAACTTGCCGTAAGCCCTCACTCTGCCCGAGCTACGCGCATATAATGCTCGGATAATATTTACATATTTCTCAGGCACACCTTTCCTGAGTAGACAGTCCCAAAGTGCAAGTCTATCCACAGAATCGAATGCACCTTTGATATCGAGGAACACGACAACGGTGGGCCGCCAATATATGAGACGGTGCTCCAACAACTGACGCAAGGTGAAGATGTGGTCAATGCAGTCACGACCTCGACGAAACCCGGCTTGCTCTTCACGAATCTGGCTTTCACGAGTGCCAGTCAGTCTGTGAAGGATGACAGAGGCAAGCAATTTGGAGGCGATGGAGATCAGACTGATTCCTCTATGGCTGCCGCATTCCGATCGTGAGCCTCCCTTGAAAATTGGGACTATGACGGAGCGGATCCAGTCGGTTGGGACAGTTTTCTGCTCCCATAGTTTAACTAGCAATTCGTGTAAATTATCCACAAGAGCAGGTCCTCCGAATTTGAAGAGGGCTGGAGGAAGATCATCTGGTCCCGCGGCTTTATTTAACTTCAACAGTCCGATTTCACGTTCGACTTCTGAGCGAGAGGGTGGATCCAAAGGGACAGCCCACGGAGCGGGGCGATCACTGGCCGGCGAGAAATCTAACAATTCCAACCGATTAAATTGCCTTTCAAAATGCTCAGCTCAACGCTCCAAGCGTTTGGACAAGTTGTGGATAGGCTGTCCACTCTCGGCACAAATTGTATCACTAACACCAGGTCTCCTGCTGCCCGTTTCCCGTATCAGACGGAATAACTTACGATGGTTACCAAGGGCAGCGGCCATTTCCACCTCTGATGAACGATGAGACCACCAGGATTCGCGGTCTCTCTTTAGGCTAGCACAGCTTTTTGCTCGGAGCTGGTTGCGAGTTTCATTGTGTTTGCTTCCAGCCGGAATATGCCGGCGAGCATCGATAAGTTCCACAGACTGCGAAGAGACCCAATGTCCATGTTGGGGATTAGACATACCACATGAGGGTTTTCCTTCCGCAATTAAGGTCTGGTGAATATGAGACCAGTGACCTTCGATTGCATCCAGTGAGCGTTTATCCAACTCGCATGACAGCGTACATTGATAGGCATTCAGAACAGCTGGCTCCGCCAGTTGGCTGGAGTCAATGCGCTTACGTCGTCTTGGGCGTCCGCCAAAGCGCATCCGCAGGTCAGCAAATACAAGTGCATGGTAGGTGTCCACAGCTGTGCGCCAAATCGAGCGACAGTTGCGGATGCAGCCTCTCCAGCGGTAACTGATTGCAATGTGATCGATTTGCGTCCAAGGCTGCTTCGAGGCTGGTGGACGCCAAGTCACCCTCCGGCGGGTGCTGTGTCGGAAATTAGTGCTCGCAAAAAATAAGCGAGCATCCTCACACCGTTATCATTATGGGAGCCTACACCATGTTGGCCGCCCAGATGCATTTCATCAGTGGATAATTTTGCAACGTGTGTGTTCAGATCCCCGCCAGCACAACAGTGTCCGTGCTTCTTCTGTAGCTAAGCAGCTAGTTCAGTTGACGATAGAAGTCGTCTTTTACCGAGTCATCGCTATAGTTTGTTGTTGAATAGGCAGCGATAACGAATAAACACCTGTTAGTCACACGCGACTTCAAAGGTTTGAACTAGCCAGCCAATCGGACAGCACATATCCGGCTGCTGATTGGAATCCAATCAACCAGAGCAGTTGCAGCCCACGGACTCAGGGCAATACCAACACCGGCTTGGCCGGTGCTCGAAGCTGCATCGTCACCGGATAGGCGCAATGAGAAAGTGCTGCTAGTGTCACCTGAAGGGGATCGCAGAGTGAGCACAGAGCTCGAGTCTTGCAGGCTGGTCTCCGATAAGCAGCAGATATCGATCGATAGAGTCTCTAATGTTCGGGCAAGTGCTGCCTGTTGACCGATCTGAAGCAATGTGCGAACATTGAGGCATGCCAATCTGAAGGAGGATTGAGGGCTCCAAATGGAAGCCGATGAACTGGAATGGACCGCTTAATTGGACATGGGCCTGTTGACAGGGCAGGAATGACGCTCCGCGTTCACATGTGAGTTGAAACTAAAAGACAAGCGACCACTGAAGCAAGGTGGAGGAGGGCCGAGAATTGGGGGTTGAAAACAGGGGGGATAAAAGTGAAGCTGGAACGGGAAGATAAAGGTGAAAAAGCGCAAGAGGGGGAATAAGAAGACGGGAAGGCTTGAGCAGTAACATCCAAACCCATATCCGCCCTGCTCGATGCAGCAGATAGGGCACCGTTGATTATCCTCTGCGGTGGCCAGAACATCAGCAATTTGTTTGAAGTGGGATTCATAGTATTGCGTGGGCAGGATACTGTCAGGTTGCCCAGGCCTAGACAGGAGAACGATTAGGGTTCTCAACCAAAGCCTTTGGTTCAAAAACCTGTTCGCAAGGCAGCGGGTTTGGCATTGGGTTACAAGGAGTCCGTTTTAAGGAATAAGGAGCCACCCTCATTCCAACCCCCAAACTGGAGGACCAGGAGGCTGAGTTTGTCTGGCCTCTAACCACTGACCAATCTGGTATGAGTGACTCTGAAGGTGCAAAAATGCACCATCCACTATAGCTCAATGGATCACTGAGGCACACAGACCATCGCACCACGGTAAGGTCCAGCCTCATTGCGCGATTTCGTCAGCTTCCGGTCAGACCTTGGCAACACGCATGATGTCTGATGCGCGATTTCATCAGCTTTCGGCTGGGCCGTGGCAACACGTTCGCAGGGTCTGTCCCAAGCACGCTTTGTGGCGAACACGCGCGCGTTGGCAATCAGCTTTCTCGCCCACCTGGCAAAGCGAGTTCAACCGAACCCAGAAATGACAATGAGTTTTGAACAATTGCAGATGCTTTTGTAACAACAATAGGCGCAATATGAAGCAACCCAAACCAAGTTGATCGAGATGTTAACTCAAAAGATGACAGTGCAATCAAGCCCATGGATAGGGACCAGTGAAAGTGATCCCTCACCAGAAACCCTGATTCTGATCAGTGAGTCCCATTATGACGCTGATGCCGGTATAACATTTGTTTCTTGGTTCCACAAGTATGAAGACATGTTCCGGGTTGATTTCACCAACCTTCCAGCGGAAAAGAAGATTCGACTAAAGCTGCGGAGGTTGGGTGCTGCTGAACACGAGAAGTTAACCAATTTTACCATACCTAAAAGGGTACCGATGGTTGTTCAATGAAGTGGTCGCAGTTCTGATAATAATAAAAGAAGACGAAGACTGGGTCGACTATGCGAGACGTGTGAATCGCGAGAGCTAACGGTCACAACTACACAAGATGACAAGTGATCAGTTTAAATGTCTCATATGCCTTTGTGGCCTACAAGCATCCAAAGACGCTGACATTCAAACAAGAATACTGAACAAAATTGAGCAGAATCCGGATGTCACATTGCAGCAAGTGACCGATGAGTGCCAACGCATGACGAATGTGAAGCGCGATAGTGAATGATGCAGTTGTCCAATCAGAACGACCAAGATTTTGTCTGTGCAGTCAGCCGTACTCCCCAAAAAGGAGCACCCCACGTGAGTTCACCGCATTCTAAACCTCCCTCTGCATGTTGGTTTTGTAGAGAGTGGCATTGCGATCGCGAGTGGCCATTTAAAACTCACATTTGCAATTGTTGCGGTAGAAAAGGGCATAAGGAGTCATGTTGCCTGGCGAGTCGTCCAATTTCGACCAAGAAAGGGCGTAATAATGCCAGACCGTTTCGGTGTCCCGATTTGACCAGATGTATCACCGCAATTTTCAAGGTGGATGAGGCCATCAAGCGCAAATACACAATGATGAAAATCAACGGCTTCCAAGTCAAGTTACAAATCGACACAGCTTCAGATATCACACAGATATCTCGTGACACTTTGGTGCATGCTTGGGCGAAAAACACTCATACAAACGGATCACAAGGCATGGAATGCTTTAGGAAGTAAGTTAAAATTGCTTGGTGAACTGAATTGGCAGGTAAACTTTCGCGATAGACAAATCCAGACGACGTGTTTCGTGACAGATCAGCCGGGGTCAGATTTGTTGGGGTTCGACTTGATGGATGAACTGGAACTGCTTGGTCAATCAGTGAACAGTATATGTCAGCTACCGGAAGTCAATCTGCTGTCGCAACCGTCGAGATCAAGCCCGATGTTCAAAAGTCAAATTACGGAGAGAAAACGAGGTCACGAGGCATTATTTCAACTTGGTCACGGATACTACAACATAGCTACTGCCGCGTTGAACCTAAAACCAGACGCCAAGCCAGTCTTAAGACCAAGACGGCCGGTGCCCTACGCAACCCAGTCCGTAGTGGAAGCCGAGTTAAACTGACTACAATCTGAAGGAATAATCGAACGTGTTCACTATTTAGAATGGACAGCACCTATCGTGGTGGTAAAGAAAGGAAACGGCAAAGTCCGTATTTGTGTTGATTTCTCGACAGGTTTGAATTCTGTGTTGGAAGATCATGAGTATCCCCTGCCGGTACAAGAAGACTTGTTCAGCAAACTCAATGGGGGAAAATATTTCGCAAAACTTGACCAACCTGATGCGTATCTGCAAATCCCAGTTGACCGTCAGTGCAGAACATTACTGACAGTAAATACCCACCTCGGACGCTGCCGTTCGGAGTGAAAACCGCACCAGCCATTTTTTGACAAATAATGGATGCCCTGCTGAGCGATAGCCCAAATACTGCAGTATATCTGGACGATGCGTTGATTATGGGATCAGATTCGCAAGATTTGATACAGACACTGGAGAGAGTGCTTTCGCGTCTCGAGGAAGTTAGATTTCGATTACGGACTGAAAAATGTGAGTTCCTATTATTAAGTGCCAGATTTCTTGATTTTATCGTCGACAAACATGGCCGGCGCTCGGATCCCGCCACTATTGAAGGCATCAAAAAGAGGAAGCCCCAGAAAACATTTCAGAGCTGCGCTCGTTCCCTGGGCTCGTTAGTCATCACAGCGCTTTTCCACCAACCCTTCATCGAACCAGAGGTCCGCTGAACCACCTACTGACAAAAGACAAGGGTTGGAAATGGACGAAGGAGTGCCAGCAGTCTTTTGATGCAGTCAAAGCAACCCTCACTTCTGATCTACTCTTGACACACTTCAATCCGGATGCTCCCAATTATGGTGTCAGTGCAGTTATCTCCCATGTTTTTATGCATGGAGAAGTGAAGGCTATCGCGCACGTTGCACGGTCACTAACGGCAGCTGAAAAGAACTATAGTCAGATAGAGAAGGAAGCGCTCGCGATCGTTTTCGCAATGAAATGGTTCCGTAAGATGCTTCATGGCAAACATTTCAGACTCCTGACTGACCACAAGCCACTTCTGTAGATATTCGGGTTAAAGAAAGGAATTCCAGTTTTTAGGGAAAACCGATTGCAACGGTGGGCGACCATACTACTGGCCTACGACTTCAGTATACAGTATAAACCGACGCAACTAACCGGTCAATCGGATGCCCTGTCTGGTCTCATCAAGTCACACCCCAAGGAGAACGAAGATTGTGATTGCAGCTATCAGGCTCGAATCAGAAGTCCAACGAATCATGCCTGATAATGCGAGAAGACTACCTGTAACAGCCGACACCATTCGTACGGAGACATCACGGGCAGAACCTTGAAGAAAGCGATGTAGTGTGTACGAACCTGTTGGCCAAATGGAGGCATACATATGGAGTTGCGGCCTTTATACAATCGACGTGGATCCCTGTCAGTCGTGCACAATTGTTTGATGTTTGGAGATCGAGTGGTGGTGCCAAGGAAATTGCAGAGACAAATATTGCAGCAGTTCCACACAGGGCACCATGGTACCAGTCGCATGAAAGCCTTGGCACGCAGTTTTGTTTCCTGGCCAAAAATGGATACGGAAATTGAAAAATTTTGCCAACAGTGTGAATCTTGTCAACTTGCAGCGAAGGCCCCTCCCAAGTGTCAGTGACAACCTTGGCCTAAAGCAGAGAAACCGTGGCAACGAATACACTTAGACTATGCAGGACCAATCAATGGCCAATCCTATCTCGTTTTGGTTGACTCATTCACCAAGTGGCCTGATGTGATTCCGGTAAACAATCCGACTGCCCAGCACACTGTCAACGAGCTGGAGAAGATGTTCCGATATTTTGGCCTGCCAGAGGTGCTAGTGACAGACAATGGAACACAATTTACCTCGAGTTCTTTTCGCGAGTGGTGCAAGGAAAAGGGAATTCAGCAGATGTTCGCACCACCATACCATCCGCAATCAAACGGACAGGCAGGATGGCTCGTGGATATGTTCAAACGTGCACTCCGTAAAGCAGGGCAAAGAAAGGAGTTCACAAGACGTAATTCAATCTTTCCTATGCGTATATCGGAACGTTTCAAACCCAAACTCCCCTGATGGGAAATCCCCCACAGAAATACTATTTGGAGGAAAGATCCGGACATTGTTCGATAATATTTTATCCAGGAGAATAGAAAAGCACATCAGTAGTCCCCTGGAGTAAGATCGCAAAGTCAGGCTCCGTAACTTCAATGTTGGTGACAGGGTTTACGCCTGGAATTTTCGAAGACCGAAGAGGTGGTAGGACGGAACTGTTATCGGCAGGAAGGGCAGAGTTATCTATGAGATGATAGTCGGACATGAGAGGTGGATTAGGCACATCAATCAGTTGAGAACAAACCATGGCAAAACCCAAGATCCCCACGAACCACCAGCTTTGCATTGGGACATTCTACTAGACACATTCGGGCTGGAAGTTGAGGGTTAGCAACCCGGTGAGACAAAAGAAATGCTGCAAACATCTGATGCACAACGTAGGCCGGCTCAAAATTGGAGAACACAATGGCTGCAAATCGATCCTCGGGGCGAAAAGCTACGAAGAAAATCGGGTTCGACGGGTTTGCAAGCTGACTCAATTCGGAAAGGAATGTGACAGGTGGGCGAGAAAGCTGATTGCTAACGTGCGCGTTTTCGGCACCAATCGTGTTTGGGGAGGATCCTGAGAGCGTGTTGCCAGGGCCCAGCCGAAAGCTGATGAAATCGCGCATCCTACATCATGCGTGTTCCCAAGGTCTGACCGGAAGCCGACGAAATCGTGCGTCACACATCATGTACGTTGTCATGCCCCGAGTAGGCGGATGAAGACTGGCGTGCGCAAGCAAGACGGTGAACTGGCCAGACGGTGCGGACAGTCAAGTGTGGAGCGTGGGGCGTACGAAGAAGACTGGTAGCCGAATCCGCCAGGCGTTGTTTAGAGGATTGGTGAGACCGATCTATAAATATGAGCGTTCTCGGTTCTAATACAACCCTCTGGTCGGCTGAGTCTGCTTCTGTTCTCCGTCCTGTCGGGTTGGCCAAGGCGTCAAGCAGAGCAGGCGTAAGGGTGCAGATTTACCAGCAGGCGTGAACCAACCGGTCGATTGCGGGAACAGCGTTATAACAATCTGTCGACTTGATGGGTCATGTTCCGCAACCGTACGAATGGTTAAAGCGACGGCCACGTTGTAAACTCTGTCTTTCAGGGCGAGAGTAATGTCGCGCCGGCGCCACAGGTGGCGGAGATTGGCATTAACGCCTAGAGCTTTTGCAATGCGGTTCGTGATTTCAACTTCCACTCCACTGGTGCTGATATAGTTGTCTAGATACTTAATGACTTCTAGCTGATCCCCACCAAGAGTCAGCGCAGAGGTGGGTCCCTGCGAATCTGGGAGAATGACTTTGCATTTCGAGGGAGTAAAGCAAAGCCGAAAACAATTGACAGCCAATGCTGCTAGTCTGCCCAGTGCTACTTGGCACGTTTGCGTGCTGTCGCAGATTAGGGCAAGTCAAAAAGTCGATCGCCAGGAAACAGTTCCACAACTTGTAGCTCATGCCCAGTGATCGCAGTCTCAATGAATACGTTGATGATGGAGTTAAAAAAAGAGAAGAATGACAGCGGGGATCCCCGCATCACGTCATTGGAGGTATTGAAGAGCAGTAGAAGTCATCACTAGAAGCCATCATCATCATCATCACTAGAAGCCATCACTATGCCCGAACTACGCGTGTACAGCGCCTTTGTGACATTCAAATAATTTCGGGCACACCTTTCTTGACTGAAGTTCCAAAGGTCACATCAATTCATCGAATCGAAGGCACCTTTGATATGGAGGAACACGAGTATGATGGGGCCCCAATAAATACAGGAGTGTTCCAACAACTGGAATAATGTGAAGATGTGATCAATTCTTGTTCATCACGATGTGGATGTCATTCACTCAGTGTAGAACGACAACAGCAAGTAAAAGGGGTGATGAAGATCAGACGGACACCTACATTACCACCGAATTCGGAAATTGAACGCTATAGCGGGGCACAGTTTGCGAGAGCAATTCGCGCGTCGATTAGACTTACCTGTGAGTGAAGCATGGTGCGTCGTGTCACCGAACTAGGCCGAATTGGTTACTGACGCCCAATGCAGAAGAGGGAATGACGAATCTGTTACCGATCGACGGCTACGTTGATACACACACTCACTCTAACTCCGAAACTGGAGAGTCAAGAGAATTTATTTCGCATCTAACCATTAGCCAATCTGGTATGAATGGATCTGAGGGTGCAAACAGCACCATCCGGCACTGCTCAATCGATTGTTGGGGCACGAAAACCATTGCACCGCGTTAAGGTCTAGTCTCGTCGCAATACCACCCGTTTGATACCGTTATACGATCATGACGGAGAGCCGGAGCGCGCGCAGCGGATTCGGCCGCTATCAGATTCACGTTATGGAAGGACTTGTAGCAAAAGCAAATAATCATAGGCCTATTTGAAGATGAATAATAAATATGAGCAAATGGAAGAGTGAGGGGCTAGAAGCAAAAATCCTAGGGTAAATGTACCGAGGACCTAAGTAGCGATTGTTATTCTGAAGCACTAGTGAATGGATTGCGACGCGCAATCTCAATGTCGACCGCGATTCCCATTGGAGTGAATCTTGGTTACTTCGGCCACTAGGACTGTAGCCGAAGCAGATGGGAACTGAGTGGTACCCGGCCGAAAACATTGGAATCCACGACCGGTTCCGATTCGATGTGATCTCATCAGGTAAAGATAGTAGCAGGCCTCGAACCCAGGGCTTTGGGATGTCGGCAGAGACCTCTACCCATAAACCACGGAGTCGCAGAAGGTAATGCTTATTACAATGGTTAACGTCTGAATGGAGGGGTTATTTTGAAGAGCACGTTGTGTGAGTGTGTGTGGGTGGGTGATTTGCGACGCGCAATCTCGAACAGGATAGCGATTGAGTCCGAAGTGAACTTCTACCGATTTGGTCACTGGGGCTACATCTGAGGTCATTGCGCGTGCAACAATAAGATCAAAGTTGCTTTGCACAAATGGCGAAAAAGACCCGTAAAGAGGAAAACGCTGCAGTAAGGCATGTTTGTTGTATGGAACAGAAGCGAGACCACGTCACTGATAATCTCTGGGCTCTCCTCGTATCCAAGGAGCATACTGGACGTAATACTGTCATGCCTTTTGACGGATCAAAATTTCGTGAAATGGTCAATCCATTTAACCATATTAAGTTCCGTCAACTTCTTAGGAAGTACTGTTTTACACCAACCATCCTGTAATAGGTTCACTTGTTATCCTTGTCAGTGATTTGTGCGCATGTGTTACGGTTGAGGATTCATCATATGTGGGTACTTAAATCACATTCTGCACTTGACTTGTCTTAGTATCTGGACAGAATTCAACGAGACAGCGCCACAATGATCAGGGAGACCACGCAAATAACAGAAGACGTGAGCAAAAGGTAGTTGGAGTTCGAGAACAAGGAAGCGAGAGGTGATAGAAGTTGGGCACGAAATTCAACACGCTGACGTCTAAAGATGACTTACCTGATCAGAGGTTTTGTTGCTAAGCGGTGACACCGGTGGCTTTGTGTCATCAGAAGGTACAGTGCTCGTAGTGTAAGCATCTTGAACTGGTGAGACATTGCAGTCAACCGTCGCTGTCACCCGAATTGCTGCAACGGGAGAGTAAGACACACACACACATGGGTGGATTAAAAAGAACAAGGAAACATAGGTATGTAATCGATTTGTCACAAATACCATTGGTAAGTGAGAAGCCGTGTGTGAGTTAGTCAAGTGAATAGGAGTATGTGCACAGTTTTGCGACACATCAATGATGCACAAACAAAGCGATGCACATGATCAGTAAAGTGGCGGCATCACCGATAACAGTGGAGACAATCCCACTGAATGCATATATGTGATCCAGTGACCAATACACTTAGACGCGAAGTGGTGCATTGACTGCCCAGGCGAATTAGCGGCGTAGGCATCGAGAAATCAGGTTGTTTGTCAACAGTTTAAGTTCCGCATACATTTGGGCAAGAGAAACTGTTCGTTCTATAAGCACATTCGAATGAACGAGCGGTTGGCGTGTATCTCTCTCAAGGTGCAACAAAACCAGAACAACAAGACCAAACCAAAATCAACCTCACGACGAGAAGGGCGAAGCGAGTTCCTGGAAGAGATAACTAGTGCGAATCATTGGGGGATATGCTCTGTACGACCTGGAAACTGCTTAGAGACAAACCGCAAGTAGTTCATTTAGTGTGGTATATGCAACAGATATGATACATCTCAAAGCTATAAGAACAGATGTTTCGAACAGAAATGATATGCAAAGGCGGAGTACAGCACTGATCGCCGAATACAGAGTATTCCCGTGTTAGCCCCGAAGAGAGCTAGGAAAGATAAGGTGTTGCAGATGTGATTATCTTTTCTAATGCTACAATGTCTGAGATCAACACTATATATAGGAAGCTATAACGTTTAGAAATGTCTTGTGAAGAGGGATGCAACTCAAGACAAAATGTAACCTGATGGTAGCAGCTGGCTTGAAAGTAAAAAGAAGCAAAACCCGTGTGTTGCAGAAAGTGGGACGTCAATGAAGTGATTGTAGCCATCTTCCAACTTATAGCCAGAGTAGAGGGAAAGGTCAGAGCGAGAGATATGAGCGAAGTGAGAGAAAAAAACGCGTGAAAGCCGTTTCGATGAAATGGCCACGCCTCTTCACGAGTATTGTATCCCTGAAAGCATATTGTAAAAGTTTATAACTCAGAGAGAAGATAACTAATAAAATTCAGAAAATACAAAGCGCGAACGTTCCGCTACTTCGCTTGTTTAAATCAAAAGGTGAAATCGTAATACATGATCGTGTTGCACACTAGCTGTGTTCCTCGATTTCAAGAGTGCGTTCGATTCAGTCGATCGATCGATTCTGTTCGAATTACTTGCGCGAAAAGGTGTTCCCACAAAATATGTGAACATCCTTCGTGCTCTATACTCCAACACTACAGGCCGCGTCAGGGTCTATGGTGCCCCATCGGATAGCTTTTGACTACAAGTGACGTTCGTCAGGGTTGTCCGATTTCCCCATTTTTGTTCAATTTCGTCGTGGATTCTATCATGGAGTGTTCCCTTACGGAATCTCATGATGTAGGCGTTGAAGTGCTGCCTGGTGAAAGGTTAGTTGATCTAGATTATGCGGACGATATCGTCTTGCTTTTCGACAATGTTGAGGTGGCACAGTCAACCTTGAATAGCCTATCCAGAGTGGTTCCATTATTTGGTATGCACTTCGCACCTTCAAAGTGCAAAGTGTTGCTGCAGGACCACCAGCCACTTGATGGACCCTTGACGCTTGCTAACGAGGAACTCGAGGTGGTTGATCATTTCACTTATCTTGGCAGCTGCATCAGCAATGATGGGCGCATAGAAACTGACGTCAGCTCACACAATGCAAAGGCCAGAGCTGCCTTCTTGAACCTGCGTCATCTTTGGCGACAGAAGGGAGTTTCTCTCCGTCTGAAAGGCCGTGTATACAAGGCCACAGTGAGGGCCGTTCTGCTTTATGGTAGCGAAACTTGGCCCCTTCGGTCTGAAGATCTGAGGCGCCTTCAAGTCTTTGATCATCGTTGTTTGCGAAGCATTGCTGGCGTCGGATGGCACCAGCGTGTCCGCAACGATGATGTGCGTAAGCGAGTACTAGGTGGTGATAATCATGCTAGCTCCCTAGAACAACAGATAGCACTGAATAAGTTGCGTTGGCTCGGGCACGTGCTACGCATGCCTGGTCACCGCTTACCTAGGAGGGCCTTGTTTAGTCTGCCAGGTGTAGGGTTGTGCAAGGATCGAGGTGGACAGAAGTTGACTTGGCAGCGGGAAATGAAGTCACCGACTGGATGTCACCAAACTGGGTGCCGTTGGTCCGGCCCGTCTTCCGGGCTGGAGTCCACGTGACTCACCTTGTGCTTGGCTTGAGACTTTACAGGACATGGCTCGCAACCGACACCAGTGGCGCGTCTGTTGCCGTCTCCTAATCGGATTGCCTGTTTAAAGTGTGTTTGGTGCTGAGTTATCTGCGGGGTAATGGCTGATTATGACGCGTGGCAGTGAAAGCCGCAAGGAAGCTGTCTCGCCGATGCCGCCTTATCTTTGCACGATAGCCAGCTGTTTGTGACGGAATGTTGTCAGCACAAGGTGTAGGCGCCTTGGTCCTGAATGTTTGCTTAGGGCATTAAGGTTTGCAGGCAAGTCCCCCTTCTCTCCCTCTTCTTATTCTTTATGTCATAGGTGCTCATGGTTGTATGGCAGCGAAGCATCAGTCCAAATGGCTGATGTAATGCTGTTGATGATGATGATGGTGCACACATTAAAGTGAGAACGGTGCAATCACATAAACAAGGAGAGGAAGGGAACTGGTACTTGGGATGTAGACGACCGTAGGCAAAAAAGTGGAGAAACAGTTTATGATAAATTTCATTTGGTCACTCCAACCCGGGCTTCAGCGTAGTACAAATAATGGGCAGATAAGGATCCATTCGAGATTCCCTTCACTTCTAACAGAAATTGACTAGTGAGAAAGGAATGCCATCAGAATGCAAATAGGTGCCCTCGGTGGCAGGATGATATGAGGTACAGAATAGAGGTAACAAAGCAGACAAAAGATTCTCAGAGCACCTAACGATCTGTGTACCAGTAGTGACAAACCGAAAGGTTTATGGGTGCAGGTTGCAAAGGGATCAAGGGTGATCGATTGATCGCCGTTAATCCAGGGTCAGTTCGCAGGTGGCAAAATACTGTCTCTGTTCATAGCGCGGCTCAAAGTGACAAGCAAGAAGAAAGTATTAAACAAAGAAAAATACGAAACGATAAGGAGATATTTAGGCAAAACGTAAAGAATACAGTGAGTTCCCAAAGAGGAATGTGTGTGTGTGTGTGTGTGTGAAGCGTCACAAGCTTTCAAGAGTAACCTGGGAATGAGACTGCTTTGTGCGTATAATTTATATTGAAAAACTAACCTGCATCATCCGATTGTCCTGATGGAGGTCTGGTAGATTTGTTTTTAGGGAACTCATAACAGCGATCTTGAAGAGTTGGACAAGTAACGGGGTTAGGATCAGTGGAAGTGTCTTTCAGTACACTGCTCCACAGTTCAAATAAGGCGTCCGTAGTCATCGGTGAAGGAGGAGGAGGTTCAGTTGGGTCACTGAGCAAAACCAAAGGTGAAAAAAGTGCCCAATGAAGAGCCAAATACAGGGCACAAAGCGAGGAACGGACAGGTGAACTTCAAACGCGGTAATCGTAGGGTTCAAGAGGCAGATGCAGACGACGATGATAGGTCAACCTAACGCATCGATGATATTTCGACTGCATTTCAATAGGCGAACACAACAGTATTAATGAAAGATGTGGAAAAGTAGATCTAGTCCCAAATCGGAATTAAGGAACGAATTAGTGCGCAATTGTAGCGATGACAATAAAAAGTAAGTGGAGGTGAAAAGGAAAGTCCGGTTTAAACCATGAAAATCATCCAACAGATGAACCGGCAACTGGAGCAACACTGTGTATGCAAAAGTACCGCCATCAATTCGC
Organism: Dicrocoelium dendriticum; assembly: GCA_944474145.2. Classification (NCBI taxonomy): domain Eukaryota; kingdom Metazoa; phylum Platyhelminthes; class Trematoda; order Plagiorchiida; family Dicrocoeliidae; genus Dicrocoelium; species Dicrocoelium dendriticum. The sequence goes on from OX104062.1 coordinate 51,257,921, forward strand.
TTGTTACGGTATGCGCTAGGATGAACAATTTGGTAGTAAACATCTCGTCCCAACTAGTACTTTCACATGAGTTAAACAAATAAAGAAATGAATATAGTTAATATCTGAAGGACAGGAGACATGCCTAAACAGGCGTGATCAATTAAGTACAGAATTTCCGGTGATAGAGTTTCGCGTATTAATCTACTGATCAGATAATAGTGGTAATGTGTGGGTGACCAGATTGAATAGGTGTCTTGCAGATGAAATCGTTGCTCTGGGGGTAGGCCCCGTCCCCTTCACTTCCATGACTATGCTATATCGCAGTTAGATATTAGTCATGACAGTTTGCCGCTGTCACTGGTGACTCAATCGCCTAAGTCACTGGCTCGAATCTGGCAGTATTCAGCGGGTGCGGGCTACTGAAGAGTCCCAACAGAACGAAACCGAGGCCTAACGCATTGCTGGATATGTGGTAGCTGTCTACCTGAGTAGTTGTGACGAAGATTCACAAAAACCCCAATAAATCCCCCTATTATTCACTAAAGTTCGATGAAGAGTGAATGGAATAGTCGGGAAATATTACCAGAGTCAGTTAGGATTGGAGGGACAGAATTGTAACGGAACGTATGTGCTTGAAAAACAGAATTGAACTGCCCCTAATCAACGGGGGTCTTAGCAACATGTTTGTTGATGGGTTGGTGAGGAAGCACAATCATCATCTGATTGGCCGGCTAAATTGTTGCATGTTGTAGGGGTGAGACAACATGGCAAAATCGTGTCTAAATCTGAGACATGTCACAGTAAGAGATTAAAGATCGTACTATAGTGAGGGAATAGTCCGCCATCCAGCTCGGGAGAATGCAAATGGCAAGGATAGATCCAATGAGTACAGACTGAAGGTCTTGGACTGATGACGACAACTCTAAAGACAGCGAAACGTTTGTAACCAAACTGTCCAGTTCGGCAACGCAACAGTAGCTGCGCAACCCACTCGAGATACCAGTACTGCGTCTAAACCCTAACTTATCAGAAACTCGCCTGCCTGGCTTCGCGAAGCCAGAACACTGGTCATGTGCTGCAACTCATTTGCGCCGTGGACAAATAACGCACAATCGTCGGCAAATAGTAACTTCCGTATGGCTGTCTCACATACCATAGTTCTCACCCCAAAACAACGGATGTTCAACAACCCACTATCAATACGGTGTTCTATACGGACACCGTAATCGCAAGCAGCATCGAGCACAAGACATTGCAATAAGGTAAATATTAAACAGAGTAGTGGCTAAGACACAGCCTTGCTACACACCAGAGACAAACGTAAAGTTATCCGAGGTTTGTCCACACAGCTGCACCCTCGCCCGCATCCCACAGTGCAGACATTCAAGTAAACATACCAACGTACAAAAACAACTAAATCTACACAACCCCAGCCGCAGTGCCTAACGGTTCACTGTGTCAAATGCCATGGCGAAGTCAACAAATCGCGAGTACAATGACCGGTGTTGCTTTCGTCAGTGTGCTTGCAAATGAAGAGTTGCGAACACCATATCTTTGGTGCTGCGACCCGAAAGGAGTCCGCACTGATCTTCCGACGCCCACTAAGCCCGTCAAAGTGCAAGAAGTCTCGGAATGTCAGAGAAACCACCGCTTCGCGGATGGCCTGTAACGTAGTATCCGCAAAAGCGATTGTACGCTCATGTTAGGTACACATTAGATGAATGAGGACTGTCAGACAAGTGAAGGGAAATCCTTGATGCAAAGCCGTCCAACTATCAGAGCTTCAGTATTGAGCTTTCGATTAACAGGATGAAGCGACTAAACTCCGGGATATTATAGAATTATTAAGAAACAAGCTGACCTTCATAACGGCACCAGATAGCAAGCACGGTGTTGAAAAGTAATAGAAAAAGTAAGTCGACCACTCACCACGGAGCACACGCATCCTCTGGCACTGTGTTGTAGCCTACTTCACCATTACACTGCCCAAGACGGTCCAATGAGTGAGAATGTACCTTCGGGAATCTGTCAATCGGTCGAGAGGCGGGCTGCTCTTCAGCGCTTGCAGCTGGCTCACTGGTAGAGAAGCCTGAAGCTCTGGAAACCGTTGGTTCAAAGCGGGGAGTGGATGTTATGCAGCTTGACCAAGTGGATGAAGCAGCAGTGCTCATCAAAGCGGGACAGAGACCAGGCACTTCCACGAGTGTTGCAAGGGGGAGAGGCACAGTTGAGTGGGGCAATGGTGAGCTGGAGCGGCGGCATCGTGCAGATGGTGAAGAAACTCGATTGAGCAAATCAGTACCGCCCAGCTTGCAAAGGTAGGAATCCATAAGATTGCGCTCCACTTGCAAGCGTGAAGCGGAGTCCTCAGAACCAAACCTGTGCAAAGAGGCCGATGACATTAAGGATGTTACAGACCAAGCAATTTGTCAGGCAATGTAAGAAACGACATAGATATTGGAAAAGCGACAGAAGGTAGATCGAGACAGACATCTTGTGGCTAAAGCCAGTGGTTTTCAACATTCAAAGTTATGACTCTAGGTATTGCATTGGAAATTTTGCTGCTGAGATGTTAACATAAATAGTAAAAAAGCAAAAGAAGTCTCTACCACATGAACAGATAAGATTCACTCAGTGATACTGTAACGACTCATGGGTTTCACAAGCAAAAGATAAAGGCACAAACAACCGAAGCAAAGATCAAGCCTAAACACCGGAACAACTAAACCAACACATCAGTTGCATCCGTTACCTGTTGACGACTGCGAACAGAAGAAGGATGTCTTTGGTATAATGGAGACAGCACGTAGCATGCGCCGCGCCTAAGATACACAGACTGTCAAAGGTAGGTAGGAGAGATATCAAAGTAGCTGAACATCTGCGAAACAAAGCGTTCCGTCGTAGCACCATTGTACCAAGATGGCGTCACTGTGTGAGGCAAGTGAGCGATATGTAATACAACGTCGATGACTATGCAAAAGTCCTGTATCTCAGTCCTCCAGTCACGTTTATCAGCTACTTCCTTTAGTGCCCTTCATATATGTAGACGCAGTATTTTACGGTGACCACCTGTCACATTTCTTAGTTAACTGTCTGTTGGTCAGACGTTGCTGCAGTAGCCTCCAGACAACTGGGTCACACTCCTATCTTCCCATTTCCAGATTACACATCTACTTCTTTCTGCAAAAAATGTGCTCAAGTATGGGTAATATTCATATGCTGTGCCATCAAACTCGATGCAATACAGGGCAATTTTTTCACATTTCCTAAAGATTTCTTTAACTTTACACACATGCAGTCCTGGATGAGTTCACAACGATGAAAATGTCAATCTTTTACACAGATAAGCTGCGATCACTCACCACACAAATTACCACTATTTAATCAGGGGAGCGTGTGACTCAAATCTGTCGTCTTACGTGTATATAGCTTTAAATAACATAATTTCGAAGAAAAATGCCACTTGGTGTGCTATTACAAGTCATTTCATTATCGGATGGATTATTTGTTTCTGAAAAAAGCTTCATAGGACCTTCCCACCGTTTGGTTAGACAGGTCGTTGCAACTTGTTCTCCAGTGTTTATTAGTTCCGCTCTATTCATGTTGTTGGCCCCTAGTGGATGCTGCTGAGGACAACCCCGACGCAGTAAACCAAGAAGGAAATATGTGCGGATCGACCGTTCGTCATTTCTGCAATTTGATCTTTGGTTGACATCAGTGTCACAATGTAAACAATAAAACGTCTTGTGTGTTGCGTACATTCTAGCAACGGCGCTGGAATCAAGCAGAATTTCTAGAAGCTCCCGAATCTGTGCAGATATCAGATCTCAGAGGAAGAGTTGTACCGAGTTTCTTCGAGAACTACACAGCCTTATCATTGTCACACCGCAGATGGTCAAAATCTGGATGAATGAAATCAGGAGGCATGAGGCTGTGGATCACGGTTGCGTCGGGACAATGCCGTACTATGCCAACAAGCAGCAAGTTGATGGAGATACAAGCGCTCTCGCATAATGGCAACGTCGAGATCTTGGGTACAAAATGTACAACATATGGTTTGCAGGTCTCTGGCTCGGGAATGCTCAGTGCCCACTGATGCGCGCCTTAAGGATCACAAGCTCACTTAGTGGTCCGAGGGCGTGGGTTCGATCTTGCGGAGGGACCGGGCGACCCACGCACGACCCTCGTGCGACTACTGGTGCTTACGCGGTAGTGAAGCATCAGTACTGCGTATCGACGTACTGCTGATGTCTGTCCTGTCTGGTGGCTACTTGCTGGCAAGGATAAGAAGCAAACGCGCCAGACTATAGCCAGGTAGTGTTAGATTTCATTATCGTACAAATACTCAAAACTGTCACGGCAACAAAGAGAGCGCAACCCATGCCCCTCGACAGCAATCATCAAGCTTCAACTAGTGAAGGAAGGAAAAGGAGATAAACTATGTGAAAAGACTGATACCTGGAATAATCAGACATGTCCCACATGGATCCGGAACAAAAGCACATAGGAGAAGGAAGTAGTTTCAAGCATACATGCAAAGTAGGACTGCAGCGATGAGGCATAGAGTACAGTAGTCCACCCTCGGCAGGCCGTTGTATAACTAAACGAAAGAATGCAGTTACTTTCATGCTAAACTTGTTGAACATTTACGGTAAAATTTCAATGGAAAATAGTTCTGAGAGAAGGGTGGATAACAATCCCTCTGGGCCGTCCATACATGTTTCATCTCATCAAACCTTTTCATTGGAAATCTAAGAACAGACAATCGGAAGGAATTATGCTAAATGTCTCTACGTTGAGTAACGTAGGAAAGATGTACACACAGATGAGATCGATGCGGCTGCCTTCTAGGTTTGTACTTCCGTTGATCAATTGCTCTATCTTTCTGAAGCACCAGGGCCAAACGAACATCTGCAGCCATGAATGGTCACACAAGCATACCTGCAATTTCAATGCTCCTCCAACAGCATTCATCTTCTTGAAATGGAACTTACGCTTGGTCCACGTAACACTTCCGAAAGGCGGATCCACCTGGGTGCACTTGGATGCGCGACAATGACAGTTCGGACATATGTCAAGACTGCAGTGTTGTCCATACAGGTAACTTGTAACCACACGAGCATTGAGAACAGGTACGGTCAATACTGTAGACAATAAGAATTGTTTGAAAACGCATAACTTAGTGGCTCTGAGTAAAGTGAACTTCGCAAGCCAATCGGTTCCGAGTAGATTAATATCGGTACAGAGGGCTGGATAGATAGTTTCATAGAATTGCAAATCCTTGAGTCTGCGTTCACAGGCGATTCTCCCTTTCAGCTGCAGAGATACTGCTGAAAAATTTTCAGCCGTCAGAATTATAGGTTAAACTACCCGATGTTCCAGGGTCAATACAAATAATGGTCTTGGTTGTATGCACCGTTTTCTAACCGCAGCGATACCGTAACATTGTTACGTTTCACTGTAGAGTGTTTTCTCTTCCCGGAAAAGTCTGTGCGAAGTACTGTGCGAAGTCCCCTCCCTCGCTGTGCCACGAAACCTGTCACATTTAAATTTGGAGCTGGCTTGCAGCCGTGGAGCATGCACGCCTTTTGATAGTGATGAGTTTTGTGGGCGCAATTTCACGCAGAATGCCTCTCACCACCGTTCCAAGACGCAGTCAGAGGTTTCCGGTCCGACACATCGCGATTCACATTTTGGACATGAAGAGCTATGTGACAGAACTGGAGTCCTCCCCTCTGGGACCTGAAGCTTCAACGATTTTTGGGTCATTGTTCAAACTGAGTAGCCTGTGACATGCAGATGCTACCTCCTGTGCAGTCAGCCTCGATTCCTGTTCCTATGCAACTTGGATGTTCAGTATTTGTGTGACAGCAGCTCAATTAAGTGTCGCTGAGAATTATCAAACTGAAATCACTGCCGCTGCCGAAGGAGGGTGTGCATTTGCTCAAATGAAATAGCTATGATTGTGCATCGCACCACATCGGTCGCCACAGAATGTCGGGCCCCGCGACTGCTTCTACAAACAATAACAGTGGCGAGAACACGACCAACCAATGACAAGAATAATTCAAGGGTGCTTTCAAATAGTGAGCCCACTTCGTTATATATAGCATGAAGCACATGCGTGAAGGCGAACCAGTGTGGAAAGCGTGCGAACAAGTAAAGCCGATAAATAGTGAACGAATAACTAAGGAACCAATCATTTACACAAAAAGAACGGGAAGTGAGTGTTAGCGTCAGAGTAGGGCTGCGATCTGAAGGCAAATTAACGACCCCAAATAGTAAATAGGGGAAACAAAAGGATACGTAAAAACAAAAGTCAGTGAACCGGCAGAGCATAGCGTCTGCGTTCATGAACGATTACACAAGTACACCTGCATGTATATCGCTCGTCTAGCACTTCCCCACTGACTCTTTTCCCGAGACATAGAAATGAAAAAGAATTACCTGGCAAGTGAGCAAACTATTCTAAGGACACTGAATGTGGTGCGTTTGCAGTTCACCTAGCCTATCCCGTCATTAATCCAATGAATTTGTGTGTTGCTGGCTCTAAGCACTGTTCGCGTTAGGAAAGCACCCGTCATTTCTAGGTAGTGAAACTGTGATCTGAACACATGACAAGTGCACGAGATTCGAACTCATGGGGACCGAGGTGACCGAAGTTCATTTGAAGTGAAATCGTGCTCCTGACAGTGATTGCGTGTCGCCCAACTATTTACACAGCGAGTGTCTTAGAGATAACCCTCCGAAGAGTCAAGCGTTGTCTGCCATTGTGACTTGGAAGTAGAGGTTTCGTCTCAAATCCCCAAAATTACGGGTTCGAGACAGGCCGTGGAGTAGACAGAGGGCAACAACTAACATTCGTCCGCAGTAATTCAGCGAACTGGATACATGTTCAGACCATCCTTACCCTCATCATGACAAATTAGCTGAAGGTGAAAAACAGACTTCAAATATTGTGCTACGAAAGATAAAGATATAGGAAAAAGCAATATAAGCATTATGGGATGCAAAAGAAACAGGCAAGACACGTTTTAGTAACATATTATGCTTCAGGAGGGGATTGCAGTTGGAATATGAAAGTAGGCTGGATGAGGAGGGACAGAAACTCACAAAACAAAAGCTAGTGAGGTCGGCTCTTTGCCATATCAACTAGTGTATCCAAACAGACGCGTTCACCGTCTTTCGGACCCCATTCCAGGTGCACCAAATGGCGCCAAATTCGGAGTGAGGGTCGGCATTCCTCTTGACCAGGTCATCGCTTGATTTCCACTCCACTTCTTTCATCCACATTCCCGGCGTGCGAACAACGCATGTCGGGGGAGTCGGTCGGCTGGCATGCGCACGCAACACGTGGCCCAGCCACCGGAGCCTGGTGTGTGATACAATGGTGATGAACGGTTCGCTAGCTCTGCCTGCACCAAATAATTGACGCTGAACACGCTCATTGCTCACGCGGCGTTCCCACTAGAGGTGAACTAAGCTGCGAAGGTAGCGATGATCGAAGGTGACTAGCCTCTTAATGCCTGTCGACTTGACGGGCCAAGTTTCGCAACGGTACCAGAGGATTAAAGGGATGGTTGCATTGCAAACTCTGCCCTTCACGGCGAGAGTGATGTCGCGCCACATAGTCAGATAACCTCAGGTGTGTCAAAAATAAACGCTGTTCGGTTGTATACATTAGGGCCGGCGGCCGAGAAGATAAGTCCTCTGCCTTGCAACCCGGATGTCCCCGATTGGAGCCTGTGGAGGGAACCGGGCGACCGTCGCAGAATCTTTAACTCACGCGCAACTGGTGGTGGCTGCGTGACAGAGAAGTGTCGGTACGGCGTATCAGCATACTGCTGATGTCGTTGCCCTAATTGTGGTCTGTGACCCAAAACGCAATGTTCGTCACGACGAAAATGTTGGTTGTCGCTGTGGTGATAGGTAGCTCAATATAAAAAATATACAGGACCTCAGTATCCATTGTAAAAAAAACACAAAGCATTCTAGCAATGCATAGCGGCAACCAAAGAGGTGGGGGAATTCCAACTCTAGAGCCACAGTATACCCAAGGTAGATGTTCGCAATAGAACAGACACAGCAAATTCGTTCCTTAGTATCACCCATAGAACGGTAGTCTCGATGTTGGTTAACGACACATGACCTTATATAGGAGTGTTAGGCAAATTTTTCGGAAACACAACTGTCAAGTCTCATTCTACGAATCTTTGCGGGAATACCAAGGCACGAGCTCTCGGAAAAAAACATCTTGTCACACAAGCATAGATCTGTACAGTCATCCCCTACTTCGATGGAGATTATCGGGTCAGAAGTACTACGTGCCAAATACATGCGAAAATATTCTGCCAGTAGTAACACTCTTGACGCATTTTTGTGAGTGGCGCTTAAAATGCTTGTAATTCTTCACTGTGCCGAATGTGTACCTCACAAATTCGCGAATGAATTGATTATATTTGCTATCAAATATGGACAAAGACTAAGTGAACATATGAAAATATGAAAATCTCATACGGAGTATAGATGTGACTAAGAAAAGCATCTATTATGGTAGAAATAAGCAAGTTTTACAGTAATCCAAGATGACTCCCATAGCCGAATGGGCAATCTCATCCACTATAATGAGGATGGGTTATCAGTGTCAAGTGGAGATAAATTCTTGTAGAGGACAAAACCACACTGCTTCATGCCAATCAACGTATGAATGTGGGAAGAAGGTAGGCGATTCTCATAAAAAACAAGATGAATGATAGACGGTCAATTGGCACAATTCGCGTGTGTATTTCAACGCTTCCTCATAGTACTGTATGTCAATGTTTGGTGAGCGCCAGATCAGATCACGTCGATATGACACCAGCGTAAAGAGAAGCAAAAGATTTACAGTTAAAAGGCGAAACATTTAGAGTGGTTGGGAACCAAACAACGCATAAATGTAAGCATCGACAGAGTAAGTTTATAACCACAGTAGTTACACACCGACTTCCCAAAGTGTGGATATTTACGCAAAGATACAGACAGGTGCCAACGTAGATTTTCGAATAGGAGGAGACACGCAGTTCACACAACTGGCGATCAGCGCGCCCTGACAGGTGTCCTTTCCACTTCCGGTTAACGAGAGTGACCTGATGCGTGCACAGTGATGTACATACTCTCACTCTCATTTGCAACAGTAAATTGGTATGGGTTGAGTCTGCGTCTGAATGATGGTAGCCAAGATGTCAGAACTCTGCGCCAGAGCGCATGGGAGAGAACGGTGACGTAAATGCCCGAAAAACGTTTGGCGTGGAGAAGATAGATCATTTCCTTAGAACATGCAACGACCGTGCTGCCAAACGTAAAGGGGAAATGCCTGCAAACAGACCACCTGGCTCGAAAAGAAACCCAATATCCTCACAGACATCCATGGCTACAAGTCAGCCGGAATATATGGATCAAATGATAACACCAAACTTTAATGTGCACGATGGCCATGACTTGGAGAGAAGGGATGCAGATCAAGACGCAGTGTTCTGAAACAGATGTTTGTAGATTTTCTTAAGGAGAACGCTTGCAAAACGAAAATCAGCATGTCCTGGAACCCTGTAGCAAAACTATTTACTGAAACTGTATAAACCCTAAACACTAAGCTGGTAGTACGGGTAAGTTGTTGTTGAGGGAATCATCCGACAATAGAAATACTTACAGGCAGCGTTAATCAAAGATTGGGAGGCGCTTCAAATCCACAAACCGAAGGGGGTCGCGTTTCATTTACACGGATTAGGACGACGCTCACTGTGGACTTGTAAACACGGCATTTCAAACCCAGAAAAACCTCTTTCTGACGACAAATATGTTGCAGATTCAAGAATACAGGTCTATCTTTTGCAATATGTGAACCGACTTCAGTGGTCCCGCGACCAGCGTTCCGGATGCAGCTGCCAAGGTAAGTGAATTTGTCAAATACCTCGAGTTTCTCGCAATTCAAGATTAAAGAATAATTAAGTGGATGGTCACCCTGCGAAAACACGTGAACTTTGTGGATACGAAGCGCATGCCAAATGATGGGCCCATTTTAGAGAAGTTAGCGAGGGTGGACTGAGTAATCACAATGTGGTCAAACAGCAAAATAATATCGTTCGCATAAACAAGACCAAGACACACTTCAACGACCGCATCGTGAGATCCCACAAGAGAACATTCCTGGATAGAGTCCGCGACGAAATTCAATAGAAGAGGTAACTGGGCAATGCAGACGAACGTCACTTGTTGTCAGAAAGGTATCCGAGAAATCACCATAGTCACTGACGCCGCCTATGATATTCGAGTACAGTGATCGGGAAATATTCACATGTTCAACGGCAGCACGTCTCGGTGCAAGTGTTTCGAATGAGTGGAACGCACACTATAAGTTCGGGAACACAGCTATTGTCGGTAAGCGGCACAGGTGACGCATTAATAACAATTGCCACAGAGTAAATATATGCTCTATACAGCCTCGTCCAGGCCGAAACTCGCCTACGCTTCCCTACTCCAGGATTCACGTCCTGCAGTGAGGCGACGAAAGAGGCAAAAAGTTTGTCACCATCAACGTTAAGCTAATACCCATGTGGTTAGCACAGTCAGTACGACTGCCCTTCTTGTGTGTCGCCACTAAAATCGATTCAGTTCAGTTAGCCGAGTTGGTCTCTTCCTTGCAGACCTATTCGAACAGGGAGGTCAGTACTTTGAAGAGGACCTCACCGAAGTCGTTAAACAGTGAGGGTGCAAGGGGCTGTGATCGTGTTCCGGACATCGGCATCCTACGGAGCCACTATACTAAGCGGTCATGACTCAGCCTTCACCATCTGAGCTGGAAGTGGTCCGGGTGCAAGATGACAGCTGAACTACTCTCGAAAGTGATTCGCCCAAGCCAGACGGCGCTTCATATTGTGAATTAAGGCACGTGTGTTGTCTCTAACTGTCTCACTGACGTCGCGTTTCTTGGGACCAGTGGTGAGGATCAGCTGGCGGTAACTACCTACTAACCGCGCCTCCTCGAATTCTTAAATCTTACTGGTCCACCAGATTTCTATGTCAGCACACAGGCTCCGCCTTAGTTCGCGTCTAACAGTCCGTCTGGTTACGTTGTGCTCAGAGGCAGCACATAGTTTTCATCGAGATTGCAAGAGGTTCACAGATCTCTCGGGTTTTCAGTCAGTAGTGTGATGATTATTGATAGTAGCGCAAACAGAGGATCCCGTATCGCGCATGCAAGCTAAAATCCTACTCCACTGAAGTTCAGTTATTAGGGCGATAGAGCAGTACATATTGAAAGGCTCGCCTGGTACAAGATTGAGATCAACTTTCAATTGCTAATGGGGGACGCTTGTTACACCTATTGGTAAAGTTAGGGAAAAACGACGATGTACCAAAACATGATCAGACGCAACGCTAGATATTCCAGAGTGAAAGATGGTGTTAGAAGCACCTCATCTGTAAATTACAGCAGCGTGATATTACGGATCAATCAATGGGTCTAACGGCGGTGCTATTAAGAAACACGTGTTCGACGCACAGTTGCAACAGACTCTCGAAATCATCCGACCGTTCTAGGTTAAGTTCATACTAATCAACTAGATGAGGTTCTGAAGAGCACAGGCGATCTACTTGCGCATTCATATCTACTGCAACGAGATATGATATGATAACACTGCCTAGCAACGGGCTTAGCACGTGATACTGATACTGATTAGAAGCAGCGAGGAGAGCATACTCTGTGTAGCTGCATCAATTGTCGCTCTTGGACATTAACGTATTAATTATCGTTCCGCTCTCTATATTTCGCCTCTGCAAAGTGTTTGTCTAGAAGTTTCTTAAATTCGGCCACTGAATTCGCCTTTATTACCGGCTGCGGCAGGTTGTTCCAGGTATTCACCACTCTACGTTCGAAACAGAGTTGGTGAGCTACCCGCTTCAACTGTGGTACGATAAGTTTGTACCGGTGTCCTCGCGTGCTGCTTGGTGTGCGCAGATGAAGCAGTTGTTTCAAAATGGGGTAATCACTCAGATGTACTATCCGGTGCGTCATGATTAAGTCAACCCTCAGCCGACGATATGCTAGGGTGTACAGCCCTAGTTTCTTACATCGGTCTTCATAAGGTCCTTGACGGCATCAGAATTATACCCAGTGGGAGGATCAGCAGAAACAACAAACAAACGGGATGTAGCACTACTTCGTGAATCGACCTTAGTCAAACGGCTCCACACGAATGGTTGCTCCCGGGAACCCAAACAACCAGCGAAGACAGCCCTTGAACTGAGAACGATGCCCACGCCAGCATGACCAATAATTCCCGCATCAGCGTACCCGGATGCGTTCAACCAATAAGGAGAGTACAATCCGGACACAGTAATTTCAACAATTCCGTGAGGGTCTTTGATCCTAGTTTCGGACAACGCAACAGACGTCAGGGTGTCCAAGGTTCTTGTGAATGTAACCTGTTGAGCAAATTGCCTTAAAGTGCAAACATTGGACGCCGCCAACGAAACGGAAGTGTGGCTATTTAAGGCGTTAATGCTGATAGCCGTCCAGTAGGTAGTGAAGGAAGATAGCTGCAGATGGCGTAACTCCAGTGGCACCGCTGCTGCTGTCGATTAACTTGGGGGTTATAGAAAGAAGGTCAGTAATGGGGGTTGGGAAGAGAGTAGGAGAAACAGGCGGAAAAGAAAGAAGGGAGGCGCCAGTAGTATGATAGTTTCGCTTATCAGTGCTGCTGTATGCAGCAGAAAAAACGAGCCTTGATAAGCAGTGCGACTACCGATGCAGGGTGTGATTGAAGTTTTGGGAAATATTCAAAGTTGTAGGAGGGCTAAGATACCAACATGGCAGCCGAACATAGAGAGAAGAGCTATTCGGGTTCGCAACCACAGCTTGTCTGTGAGGCAGTGCGAAGGTAGCAACGATTCGGTTTCACGAAGTGCGACGCCATTTCACTTGCAACCCCCAACCTGGAGGACTAGGAGACTGGGTTGGCTTGACCTCTAACCACCGAACAACCTAATACGAGTAGCTTTCAAAGGGCCTGATGGCAGCGCCCAGTATAGTTCACTAGGTGAAAGTGGCATACAAACCGTCGCAGCACGTTAAAATGCAGTTTCGTTGCAACGGGCTCGTTGCAGTAGGTGGATGGAAGAAGAGGAAGGGTGGCCAAGCGGTGACTTGGTCCAGAGGAATGAAGACCCTCACTTCGAAGCTGGCCTCGGTTGGAGTGTCACGGCTCTCTGGTTGGGGACTAAAAGACGAGGATCACGTTTGGCTAGATATACTTGCTCACATGGCGAGGAACCGATCTCAGTGGCGTTCCTGCTGTGAGTTTCTTTGTCCGTCCCCATCCCTTTTAATTACACGGTCCAATCACAGTCTCATTTCGCAGCATAGTACAATTGTACACAATAATTGTTTGTTGCCTAGTAGCCGGCTGATAGCTTTCCGGAACGATGCCCATCCGTTACTGGTAGCTCAGCTGACATGCAAGTGTTGCATTTATTTTCTTTTTTCCCTTTTATGTATTGCGGAATAGTAGCGGTGTTTTACATATCTAGTAAGGTGTATAACGGTAATGATGATGATGACACCATGTTAATCGTTTTGGACAGCGAATGTTGAAGATTAATTAACAGGACAGAGTTTAGTGAATGGCTCCAGACAATAAAGCACAAGTGAAAGTTGGAGGCTGGTGTGAGAAGCAGTTCACTGCCAAGGTTAGTTGATTTCTCACAAAAAACACGTGATAAGACAAATCGGAAGAGTACATGAGCAAAAATCTGAGCAGTATGACAATCGAACTCTGGTACCCTGGTCGCGAAAAGACGAAAGGCAAGCTCGTACTTAAGTTGTTGCCGAGGCAACTGTGATTAGGTGAATCCCAATGGAATAAAATAAAGTGATTCGAAAGGATTGATAATGTGGATAAGTCGATAAAATGACCATACAAGTTTTACAAACCTCGAGGCCACTTGTATACAAAGTGACGGAAGGATCAGTCAGTCCGCGAACTAAACATTCAAACCTGGTCTAATGCGAACCGGATAGTGGCCACTAAACATGAAACCGTACACAAAATAATCCATAAGCGCTCGGGTCGTATAGAGTGAACTCACGCAGAATCTGAGTTCCCGCTATTCCCGGTCGTTCCCATCTGTTCATCGAGCGCATCAATGCGTTCGATAACCAACAGACGACACAGCACTGCAAGACGGTCGTGCTCTTCCACCAGTTGATTAAACCGTGATGGTGATGGAGGGCCACGTACATTGTCCGGTTGCGCAACCAAATCCACTTCTTCAGACTTGACTTCATTCATGGTGGAGGTTAAGTTCAGCTAACGCGGAGAAATCAAAAAGAGGTTCGATACGAACTGGAAGTGACCAAGAATAAGAACGAACGGAAAATAACTCTAACGGTGTAATATTGTGGGGCAACTCGAACAGAGCGTAGTTAAATAGAACGACGGACAAGCGACATATGAAACATAAGTGACTATCGGTACACAGAATTTAAAGTAGTGCATACAAAAATAAGAGACCGGAAGAAAATGTGAATCTAGTTATGGGAACAAGGCAACAGAGATGACACGTGAAAAGGGCTGCATAAACGATAATTAACACGGCTTCGAATCGGAGCAAAAGTCGGATGTACGATTGCCCCGAATGGGGATAGTCGTGTCTAGGCGGACCCGATAGTCTTTGGGTAGTATGAAAATCAGCATACCGCAGTATTTTGTAGTGAAACTGTGAGGGTCTAGACCTATGAACAGTAATGATTAACGATCCGAGAGATTTTCGATTATTATTAATGCGGTGTGGAAAATATGGGAAAGTCATAGGAAAACTCAGGTTGCGGAGACACTAATTACTGAAAAACAATCAACATTGCAGTTATATTAACGTGACAAAGCGAGTTGTGATACCAGAGATCCGAATAATACATGTTAGAGACAGAGAAATGCTACCGAACGCTACTTGTAGCTACATATATATCAAACAGTTTGCCCAAAAAACGCAGGGGCCATCGCATAAAATTCGCGGTTTCACGAACTTCGGTTCAGCTTCAGGACGCACAGATGCGTAAACATCCGTTGAACTATCTAGCTCTAGTGCCGAGTGTTACTTGAGGCACAAATACTCATTTTGACTAGTAGTGGCAGGACGGAGAACTCCCTTGCAAATTGACCCGTCCCGTATGGCCAGGAGTGTCGCATAGCACACGCCCAAAAGTGATTCGGATACAAACTCCCAGTAATACAGGCGGCGCCTGGAACCGGAACCCTATGAATCGCATCGCAAGACAGTAATCAATCGGTCCGCGTTCGCCTCGTTCTCAGTTGATATGACCTTGTTTACTCTTTAGATCCTAGATGTGGATGAAGCCAAACGTTGCGGTTTGAAAAACAAACGCCCACTGATTAGTAACAAAACGGCTCCGGTTGCTACTGCAGTGGTGAGTGCAAATGAAGCTATTACCGCTGCATTGACAAAATACGAATCTCGTAGACAATGCTGGCAGAAGTACAATGACGTAGAGTGCTTACGCTTTGCCGTTAGACAATCATCAAACAATATAGACGACCGATGATGAGGAACAATTTGAGGTAAGGGGGAAGCTGATGAAGGGTACAATGCACTGAATTTCGCAAGCAGTGTGTGAAAACATGACTCACTTATCAAAAGATCACAAGCAGTACTCCACATGAAAATCAGGTGTTAAGGGTGTAAAAAAGTTTGCACGCCAAAAATACTGTCTACTTTATTTAAATTGCATATTGTTGGACGAAAACCAATTTCCCATGAAACAGTTTGTGGTACAATGAGAGATAATAAATAATAAATAAATAAATAAATAATGAGAAATAGTAGACTACCGGAAAGCATACGCATCAGCAGTACGCCAGCACACTGCAGCGACGCATCGCTGTCATGCGATCAACAGTTGTGCGATGGCTGAGTAAATCGCGAGGTCGCCCGCACGTGCGAGAATTCGAAGCAGTGACCTCCGGATTAGAAGAAAAGCGTGTAATCCCTTCGGTCAACGGTCGACATGCTTGGTGTCAACTAACCAATTAGGGTTGAACCAAAACAGAACAACTCATGGACCGCACAATAAGTAGCACAGTGTGATGGTGGTGGCCGAGAGTATGTAGAGAGATGAAACAGATATGAGGAAGGTGGGAGTATCAGATAGTGCCGTCTTGCTGGCCAACAATGTAAGTAAGCAATACCACAGTGGATTGGACAACCGGCACAAGGATGACATTGGCAAGACACAACCACAAAGGCGACTGACCTCGGTGACAAGTGAGTACGAACAGTATCCGGTCAACGGAATTTAACTTGCACAGCAGTGACGAACGATACGAAGAATCAATAGCATACTGCGTTAACCACGAACTGACACAACTGGATGTGGACTACAAACAAGTCATACTGTGCTTGGAGGATCCCGTAGAATAGAGGTCCTTGGGACAAGAGTGAAATATTATCCGGTAGTATGTAGGCACTCAGTGAAGGATGCTAGCTGTGGATTGTTGGCGTATTGCGCGACCAGAACAGCCAATCGGAATGAATGGAATGATTCAGAAAACAAAACCGGCCAAAAGATCCGATGCACTGAGAACGGTTGACTAGTCGATGCAACTTGATGATGTCAGGGTGGATCCCAAAAACATGGACAAGAGTAGTTAGCTGAGGTGAATGGCGGTCGCTAACGGTGGGCTCGGCAAGACATAGTAGTCCGAGTAGAAGAAATGCGGCAATATGCCGTAGAGATGTGTAAAGACCCTAAGTTCCCAGTTGCGTTGATATGCCTTTTACTTAATAAATCGTGATTAGATCGTATCTTCAGCAAATCACCGTTGCACCAAGTGGTGCAGCGCAGTCAACAACGCGGTTCTGCCGTGTTTCAATACTTCAGGCGGGATCCCATCGGCCCTAGCACAATTGCCGTTTCGCAGCTGGGCAAGTGCTCTTTGCATCTCATAGACTGTCCGCGTGTCCGCTAGACTCGCCTTCACATCGAGCTCTATCAGACTGTTCAAAGTAGGCCAGTCGAACTCTGAACGGTTGTCCAAGAGACAGTCAAAGTGTTTTTGCCAGATCTGCATTATGTCTGCAGTCTGTGTGCAGGTAGCGCATGAACTACCATCGATCAGCGTCCTCAGCTGCTCCAACCACTGTCCATACACCGACTTCAAGGAGTCAAAGAATTCCTTGTGTTGGCGGCGTTCGGCGTAGCATTCCATCTGCTTCGCCTTCTCCGTCCACCATGCATCTTTTATGCGACGGAGCTCGCGAGTCAGTCGTCATCGAATTCTGCCAAACTTTCTCTTCTTCCCCAAGTTACTTGGATCTGCCACATGTGTAGCAAATGCTGCATTCTTATCACACACCAACGTGGCAATCGTCGCATTGTTCTCATCAAACCAATCGGGCCGCTTACAGTTTGCGCGCCCGATGGTCTCCTCGGCAGCAGCTGTCACCTGGTCGCGAATGTGGTGCCACAGGTCGCCCACTGTGGCTATGCATTCCACATCACACAGGCGTGCAGCCATCGCCTTCTCCAGCTCAATAAGTTTCTCCACAGTACCGACGGAGAGAATGTTAAATTTACGCCGATTCACGGCGGGAGTGCAATACATCGATTTACGAAAATATATGTACAGTTTGGTCCGTACCAATATGTGATCAGTGCCACACTCAGCTCCACGCAGTACACGTGTCATACGCAAATCACGCATATCATGCTGACGTACGATGACATAGTCGAACAGGTGAGCGTGACCACTCCGTGGGTGCGTCCAAGTT
Source organism: Dicrocoelium dendriticum (assembly GCA_944474145.2). Classification (NCBI taxonomy): domain Eukaryota; kingdom Metazoa; phylum Platyhelminthes; class Trematoda; order Plagiorchiida; family Dicrocoeliidae; genus Dicrocoelium; species Dicrocoelium dendriticum. Next base: position 51,275,723 of record OX104062.1, read on the forward strand.
GCTATATCACTCGCACCCAGTGCAAACCGAGTGTTCGTGATCGTCAGGCCGTGAGTGGCACACAGTGAGAGCAGCCTGTCACCGTTCGCATTCGCTGAACCAATGCCATGCGAACCGATAACATCTGTCCACACTGAGGAAACACGCGCAACGCGCGGGTCGAAATCACCCAGCAGAAATAGTCGGTCGCTCCTCGGCACAGACCGTGTCTCGGAGGATACCTGAATGTAGAACTGATTACGCGTGTCATCAGGATAACACATGGTCGGACCGCACGTGCTTATAAAAGTAGCAAACTTACCTCTTCCGAGTCGTAGGCGAACAGTCATCAATTGCGCGCTGATGCCTGTTGGTTCACCCACCAGCTGGCCATTCAGGCGATCGGATATTGCAAATCCAACCCCAGGTTCACGTGGTGCTGATGCGGCGTTGCCCACCCAGTAGAATGTGTAGCCAGCACCTGCTTCATGCAACTTACCTTGCTCAGCGAGCCGAGTTTCACTGTGCGCCGCAATATCGATGTTGTAGCGCGCTAACTCGAGTTCCGGTCCAGTAGTGTGCGCAAGTTCCAGCACCCGATGCTGAGTGCTTTGCGCGCAGGCATACGATTGCATTGGTGGGTAATCACAAGCAAGATGGCGGTTGTGCTTAGGAGGCTTGCTTGAGGGACTGCACGCGGAGCCTTTGGCTTAGGAGCTTGACCTACAAGGCAGTGGGGAGCAGATCCAGCTCGGGAATGTGATTGCAGAGACAGATTGGGATCTGCTTGACGACCGTCACACGCAGCCTTTGAGGTACTGGAACGATTCATATATGTTTTACAACCGTAGTAGGATGCGCACCTGCGATCATGGACAGACGTAGGTAGGTTTTGGCGGGTATGCACCAATTTGACTAGGGGCTGCCTGGCTTGAGGCAAGCAGTAACAAACCATTGAGCACCCAGTGTCCTCCCAGCGTCAGAGACAATGCGTGGCGCTAGTGCTCTATGCCAATCGAGCTGGGAGCTTACAACCCGTAGACCTGTTGTCTCCCATGAATAGATTTTAGAGGAAGAGAGCCATCGACCACAGCCTAACATCCGAAGAGGATGGACTAGGATACTGGAAGGGCGCCCACACCTGACAGGTGGACGATTCGGGTCCTCAGCCAAAGCCTTCGATTAAATGTACACCCGAAAGGCAGCGGGTCTAGCACATGGACAGTTCACCGACTCATGCGGATTGGTGTCCTGGATCTTAGAGAAGGGAGAAGGGCATAACAAAACTCCCACCCAGCGGTCGCCAAGAGGAGGCGTCCAGGACATGAGCCCATGGCACAACAGTAGCAGCAGTGAGTAGATCGTCTGTCAGGATTTAGCCACCACCAGCCTCAGCGCACCAGACTCCCACCATATATATATATATATATATATATATATATATATGCATGTGGTTTGCGCAAATAATTATTTGCTGATGTAAATCGTCCGGTACTCTCATGTTAACGTGTTATGTAGTCTCATAGGGAAATAATTGCTTGGAAAATAAGTTAGCTGGATTGCGCAAACTTTACTGTTCAGTCATCTCCCTGTGGTCGTGTCTATGATCTGTATCATTTTGCGATTTATGATAACAAACAACATATTGTCAAACCAGACAACGGAAATCGAAGTGCGTATGTGCGTGGCAGGGTGGCCAGACTTTGTGGTTATCAAAGACAGAAAAAGTCACCCAGCTTAAGCGCAAGTCTAGGATGCTTATTGTCCCAAATACATTATCAGCGAGAGAAGCGGTCAGAGCAATGAGTAGTTAGTCAAACTTATGGATTGCCAGCATCCGTTTCCGGATTTGCCTGCCACTGTGGCCTCCATACGACAGCCACAGGACGCCTGCGCCTAAAGAGGGACCATGGTTGGTTTGCGTTGCACCACCCACAAACTCTCTATCCGGTGTGAAGCCGAAAGAGTAAAACGGGGAGGCATGCAGATACGAGCCACGTTTCACCAACGGATCCGGCCCACACTCCTTCGATATGCATAGCGGCAGCATTCAGGCCTAATTGGGGAAATCATGCATACCAAATGCATACAAGGCGGTGGCTGGGCCGTAGCCTGTTCCATACAGGATGGAACCACTCTTTGGGTTCAGCACCATCACGGTGCACTCCGACATCCCCCAGCAACGATTCAGTCCCCTGGAGCCAGTACAATCGAGGTAAGGGTGATAGCCAGGTAGGTACCTTGTCAACATTCACATCAGGCATAGCCAGGCATTACATATGACACGGGAAGTTTCTTGCATCAAGCGCACGTCCGACAGACAATCAGTCGGGTTTAGCCCGACTGATACGATAGAGCACATCGTATGCTACGTCAGACTCGATCTTAACAACATATGGGAGGCTGATAGCCGTCAAGTAAAAGTAAAGACGCGCTTATGATATGCGGGATGCAGACTGATAGATAGCTGGTAAAATGGTTCTAGTATGGTTATTGCTTATTATTACACTCCGATAGGCGAGACATTTAAAAAGTCAACGGGAAACACAACTGACTTTGGCAATTCGTTGACGCAGCTGGCGAATTCGAAGCCACACATCTTCAATCTGGCTGAGAGAAGGAGGCAAACCAGAGGAATTCGCAGTAGAGGAACCAATGCTGAGTACCTCCTGATGAACAGTCCTACCGGTTGGGGAAGAGAGCTGCATTGGCGTGGAGGAATCTCTAAGGTTTGATGGAGATACACACATGGGTTGGGAACCACCAGGATCGTAGTGAATACTGAACTGGTCGGTGGAATTGCAAATATGACCATGTGGGTTTGGCGCAAGGGCAACATTTACGTTTTGTTGAAGGGATACAAAGCCTTGACTGGAACAGATGGCAGACGGAGGCGAGGAGCCGTTGGTGGAAGAAGATGAGGAAGTACCGTTGGAAAGCTGGTGAACGAGAGCCTGTGAAACCGAGTATTCGGGGATGCCACCAGTAGCAACGTGGATTGGAACGAAGGAGGTAGAAGTCAGATGGGAATCTAGTATGAGATTACCCTGAATAGCTGAAAGAGCGAAGGAACAGCAGAAAAAATAGTTGGACGACTCGCAGATGAAGAATGCAAATTTAGTACTGGAAGCATATAAAAGTGATATGGGATAAACGGAAACCATCTGTGGGCAAGAGCACATTCGGCTCTGGGTGACAACAGACCCAGGAAATGGGGTTCAACAGTACCCAACAATCCATAGGAGTGGTCTGGCACACAGTGTTAAAATCAAGTTCCTCTAAGAAGAATCATTAGAGAGAGATGTTATAACATGCAGTGTTGCAGGAACGAAAAGAAGTTAGACCGACTACATCTCTCAAAGCTCAGCAGATATGAACTACAAAAAAGAGGAAACTCAGCACCAATATTCCCCTAGACTAGGGGCCGTTACGTAGCCTAAAGGTAACAAACATGTCTTGTAATCTGACGGTGCGGGTTCGAGCCTGTGCAGGGGCAGGGCGATCCTCGCAGTACCCTTCGCCCACGTGCACCCAGAGGTGGTTGCGCGGCAGCGAAGTGTCGGTACTGTGTATGGGCGTACTGTTGTTGCCGACTATTCCTATTCTTAAAGTGGCGTAGATCAGAGTAGCCAGATTCATCATATTTCGGTGCACGGATCATAACCAATTAGCTTAACCAGTCGGTTACCGAAAAGATTGCGCACCTGGGTTGTGATCCTGAGGTCAAAGATTTCAATCCGCCTAGTTGATGGTGGCGATGACGGTATATCCCGCTCTCGCGCGACTGGTGGTAGTCACGTAACAGTGAAGAGTCAGTACGGTGCGTTGGTATACTACCGATGCTTGTTCGTTAGACAAACAAAAGAAAAAGGCGTCAGCAGTACCGACGCCTCGCTGCCGCGCAACCAGCACCAACCGCATATAGGCTAAGGAGACTGTCCGGTCCCTACACAGGCTCGAATCCGCGATCTCGGATTACAAGGCAGGCTTCGGAACCTTAAGACTACGGGTCGGCTGCTTTCCAGACAGGCAAAGGGTAACAGCACCAGAAGTGCGTAACCAGCTTCAACTGCCACTACCTCATACTCAATGCCGATGACCGGAGGTTATACAACCGTGGCAGGGGCTCGAACTGATTGCGTCGTTCAGGGTCGGTATGCCCGCATTGTGTAAGCAAAACACAAGCGAAGATAGAAGAGATGGTGGACAAGTAGCCCCGAAAATGACGTAGTGAAAATGATAGTGCTCACCTGACAAGTGGCTGCCCACGTTGGTGATGTAAAAAGCTGATTGGGAGTGGTGGTGCAGCGGAAGCTGGAATTTCACAACTGAATTGGAGATAGGAGTGAGGAGGAAGTATGGATATGGGACAGGATTTGTCGAGGGGACTGACAAGGTTGGAGTAACGGGGAAGGTATTAGAGGAAGAAAGGAAGTAATTAGTGGGTGTGGCAGACACAGCAGTTGTGCTTATTGCGGGAAATGCATACGTATCCGCAGAAGTAGACAAACTGCCAAAAGTCCATACGGGAGGAGGTAAGGGGAGAACAGGAACGTGTTGTGTTGTACAAGATAAAAGGCCATTCTGTGCACATGGCAAGGAAGAACCGTTGTGGATAGTTAGTGAATCAGAGTTCATAACATGATGCTGGCCCAGGTTAGAAAGTCGATCACCAAAGTGTTTTGCAAGAATCTCGTCACGATAAGGCTCCAACTGACGAATTAAAGCGGCCTTGGGTCCAGATCGAGAAAGATTCCGTTCGCGACATTCACTGCGCAGTTTAGTCACGCTGAGACGATCCAAAGATGGAGAAAATAGGTAAGAAGAGAAAGATGTGTCAACTTTTGTCACTGAAGGGGCTATTGACGGGCAAGTACGAATAACCGGGGATATAGTGGAGGTTTCGAAACTTGACACTTGGAAACACTGAATTGATTCCAAAGGCTCCGATAGACTCCAAGAGGAAGACGAGTTCAGTGACGAAACTGTTTTCACGGAAGGTGAGGTTGTGATGGAATCTACACACTGCCACTCAGGAGAATTGCCGGAATCAGAAGTGAGAACAGTAGGTGGGTCCAGTAACTTAGCGGTCCCGCCGCCAATCCGACAACTTAGCTCTTGCTCAACAAGACGATGGGCTCTAGCAGTATCCTGAAGTCTTAACATCTCCGCTTGCTGAGCTTCCCGAACTCTTTGTTTGTGCTGAGACAGAGTAAGAGGATCACTTCTCGTGTTCGCTGATACAGAAGACTTCGGACAATAATTGTGAAACACCAGGGATCCAACCTTGTACACTACTGTTTCCTCTTTAATCGATCGACTGTTGACAGGATGACTAGACGATGGCCGAGTACCGGTAGCTATTGCACGTCCGACGGCCTTTCCACAAGCGCCATCCAAAGCGGAAGGGGACTCGGACAATGATGTAGAGCTGTGGGCAGTGACTGGAGGTGGAGCAGGAATGTCGAGACTTGTGCTGATGGTGGTACATTGTTCGATGCATTCGACGCGGGGGTATTCAATGGAGCCATGACGAATAAGACTATCGATACCCGGGTCGACCTAAAAATAAAAAATAGAGAAGCAGGACGGGTGCTTACTTGAAGAAATGCAATAGGTGATAATAAGAAATGAACAAACACTACTTTAGATGAATTTAGAGACGAGGAAAAACCGCGTCGCGTGTGAAAAATGCATTCACGGAAAAACATCTAAAAAATTCGTGTGGCAATGCCAGTTGTCAATCGCTGAAAGCATAAGAACCGCATGAAAGACAATTAAATGAAGTTAATAAAGAGAGCGGCAAGCCTGACGAAATTTCCAGAAAGGTTAGAAACGAACCTGAAGCACACCCTTTTCAACTAACTCCAAAGTCCCAGGTCTGGCAATAAGTTTTGAGTTCAGCGAGCTTTTCAATTGGTACTTTTCCAAATTGTGACACTGCTGCAGGATGAAAGGCGAGGTGCCAGGTTTTTCATCTAACAGAAAAGAAGAGAAATAGCTGGATGGAAGCCATCGATTCACCTCTGATGATACGTCGATTCACCAGATATTGTCGGTCCGGTCTTCTTTCGATTTTCTGCTTGAGAATATCACTTGTCTAAGAGGTGGTAGTGAAAAGCAGAGTTTTACTTTGGCACGCTGCAACTGACGGACTTTGTCTGCATTGGAAATCGATGCTATGAAGAAAGAAGAATCAAAAATGAGTGCAGTACTTACGACTCAGTAGGATACCCTGATTCACCAGTTCTTTGATGGAACGTCTACATCGCAAACCTTTCTCAAGTGCTAGACAATGAAAAGACGAACATGAAAATCAGAAGAACTACCCACCTTCCTTGTTTTTCAAGCGATTAAGCGATAATGAAGAACTTTCGGTAGATGATTGTGGGCTTCCAGATTTTCGAAAGCCAGCGTCAGCACACATGGCTAAAATTAAACGTAAGATGATGTAAAGATCAAGTGGACTAATTTAACGAGTGGTGGGGCTTGATTTTGACTGCTCGCTATATGCTCAGGTTCGGACACGTGAACACGGTAAGAAACATTGTCTACGCTTAAGCAGCATGTGGGTTATTCGAACTTTTGCTATATCCTTGGAACCGATCGAGAAGTCGTGATTTCAGAGATTTGTGGACAATCGGTTAGTTTAAATAATTAAGTTATTAATTAAACCAACCAACTGTCCACAAATTCTCTGAAATCATGACAGCATGCGGGTTACTTAAACTAGTGCGACTACATGCATGAAAAAAACTTAATCGTGTGGACTGTAGACGCTGCGCTACAATCAGCTTAGCACTTAACATTGGAATATTGTATTTAATGGGAATAAAAGCTCGAGCTTTACATGACCCATAGGGTAAAAAAAGTTCCGGTCGGGTCTGATGAAAGGCAATGCAACCTTATAGTGGGTTGGACTAGCGTGTTAGCCGTATCTGCATCGGGCTTATGCGGCATTTAAACAGAGTGCACGCCGGCTCAAAGCGAAACATCCCACCACATCCTCCGAAACGGCTATGGAAAGAAAGTAGTTGGAAGAAAAAAGGGGAGAGAAACTCCGTCAAGTAGAAGGTAGCTCAGGGAATATCGCGGTGCAGCTCGGTCAGATGACAGTCCAGACAAGTCTTAAAATCCGCCACAGTGGGTGCCAAGACTAAATCGGCAGGCAGAGCATTCCACGGTCAGCAGCTTCGCAAAGCGAAGTAGTGTCATCTGCAGTTCAGCCGACTGTGGTGACGTGTGAGTCTTAGTGGGTGGCTACATAGGTGGGAGCACGATTGGTGCAGCGTGAATAGGTGGCGACAGGAATGTCCAGGGTTGGATAAGAGCAAAAATACAAGGATCAGGTCGCGCCAGAGACGTCGGTACTTAAGCGAGTAGAGGCCCAGGTAGTGAAGTTGTGGATAATCTAGATGTTTGAGACCTCGGACCAGTTTTTTAGCTCGGCGTTGTGGGGCTTCGAGTATACGTTGGTCCTTCAGCAACCAGGGGCTCCTGGCCTGAATAGCAAACTTCAAGTGGGGTCGAAGAAAAGCATTGAGGAGAAGGTGCAAATTGCCAGGGTACGTTGAACCGAAGGCTCGTTTCAGCAATGCCACCATGCGGTTAGCAGCAGAAGCTGCTTTCCGGCAGGAAGCGGATACGGAAAGACTCGCCTGGGTAATGATTCCCAAGTCACTTTCGGCTGAAGAGATCTGGAGGATAGACGCTCCCAGGAAATATGTAGAAGCGGAAGGGTGGGTAGAATGGACCACTAATGTAGATGGTCGAGATCCGTCTGAAGTGCGTGGGCATCGTCCCGTAGGTTACTTGTGCGCCACAGCTTCGTGTCATCCGCAGATAGCAGCAGCAAAGAGTTTACTTGCGGTGTGACGTCGTCAATGAAGGCTAGGAAGAGGTCCGGTCCGAGAACAGGGCCGTTTGGAACGCCGCTTGTGGCAAGGATGCAGGGGGACAACGCTCCGTCGACGCATACTTGGACGGTACGGTTGTGAAGGTAGTCGCGGATCCAGTCCATCAAGGTCCCTGAAACGCCGTAAGACAACAGTTTCTGTAGTAAAATGTTGTGGTCGACCTTGTCGAAGGTTTTGACGAAATACAAGAATATGACACGAGTTTCTAGGCCAGAGTCGGCAGCAGCCGTCCAGTTATCCCTGGCAAGTAGTAGGTTACTCAGACACGACGGTTGTCACCGGAAGCCGTGCTGGCAATCGGAGAGCAGTTTCTGGGCCTCCATGTGGTCCATTAAAGCGTCTGCCACGATTGATTCCATCACTTTGGAGGTAGCAGAGAAGAGGGTTATCGTCGGTAATTGGCCGGAGCTTTGCGAGTACCGCCTTTGTAGATTGGTGTAATAGTCCCACATTTCCAGTCATTGGGAACTTTGCCTTGAGAGAAGAAGTAGGTGAACAGCTCCGCTAGCGGTAAAGCTAGAGCTGTAGCGCACGCCTTGGGTGGAAACCATCAGCGAAAGGAGAGACTGTTAGCCGCAGGGATTTGAGTTTCGCCAGGACCTTCTCCGGAGTGAACTGAACAGTCGTCAGGGAAATTGTGGATAAGACCGAAGAAGGTACTATCGTTGTATGCATTGATGGAACGGAGAATGTGGATGTGTACTGCTGGCACAGGACTTCTGCTGTCTCGTTCACCGACTTTGTGGGCCCTGTGGAGGTCGTCAGAGCGGTGGCATTGTGCGTGACTTGTCGAAGACTGTTGACGTGACTATACAAGGCTTTGGGATTGAATGAAAATTCACGCATAAGTTGACGCTGATGCTCACTCTTATCTTCGAGTACAAGATGGACGCAATGGTTACGGATGGATCGGGAATATTTCCACTGAGTAGCCGTTGGATGGGAGTGAGGCAATGCACTTCCGTGTACAACTTCGGATGAGTGCTGGGTGTCTCTTCCCTATGGAAACTTGTTTGTATGTCGTGGTAGTGGAGCAGAGTTCACGTAGTGTAAGGCAAAAGGTTGACCACACGCTGTCAAAACTCGATTAGGGCTCGGGTGAACAGCTGTTAGCGGAAATGAGAAGGTCCAACTTTCCGTAATCAGTCCAGCTTATGGTGTAAGTTGGCTTGCTGACGGGTTTTCCGGCGAAGCATATAAAATCGAAACGGAGGTCGCAGTGGTAGCTGAGTCCCAAAGGGGCCTCATACTCAACGTGCTCAACCATCAGTTCTTTGTTAGTGAGAATGAGATCTAGCAGGGATGGTTGGTTGTTGGATCGAAATCTGGTCGGTTGCTAGGTGTGGTTGTACAACGGGACCGTGTGAAGAAGATCAATGTGGCCTGATGCAAAGGAGTCAATACACGAGACAGAGTGAAATAAACGGGGCAGGTTGTAATCCCATGATAAGAGTGTGTGCGCTTGTGGGATAACATAAGGTGGACGTCGTGCAGTAGTCGTGAGCCCTTCTCGGGGGTTGTTAGGGGGCGGTAAATGATACCAAGACAGCTGGAGTGTTTGGCGGTTAGTACGACCTCGCACCAAATAGTGTCTGGTGACTGGACGGCAGTGTTTGTTAAGATGCTGCAACTGAGATGTCGTAGTACAGTGCGACACCGGCACTTGGAGTTGCGCGGTCAGCGCGGAGAACTGACATGTGAGGAAGTTTGACTTCACCGTCGGTTTTGTCGTCGGAGAGCCACGTTTCTGTTATGGCTATTAGGTCCGCTGGCGTTGACAGAAGTCGGGATTCGAGGTCCGGAAATTTAGGCATAAAGCCCTGTGCGTTCGTGTAGATACAGGCAAGGCCTGTTTGAGTGATGGGCGCGAAAGTAACCAGGGTGCTTCCGGACAATAGATGACCGGTAGTGCACCGTATTTTGGTTTAGAGGGGTGGATCCAATAAGATTGGCAATTGCGGAAGCAAAGTGTGGGTCGTCGGAGCACAGATGGGTGCTGGCGCCTGGTTCATTGAAAGGCGGAAGGTTGGAATGTGTAGGTGAGTAGATTACTCCAGGTAGTGAGGCAGTTGCTTCGGTGATGGACCGTCTGAGGATGGTTTGATCAGTGTGTCGGTACCGACGGGGATGCTGATGCTGCTAGGGGTCTGCGGGAAGATATGCGTCTAGGCACCGGGTGCTCATCAGGACGCAGACGGATATCTGGTGGTGCTCGTCCTTTATTAGCATACCAGATGGTGAGGGCATCGGTTGCCATGCCAGCGGTGAGGAATGTCACTTTCAGGAGATGGCGGGCTGTTCCTGTATAACTTACTGGACGAGGTAGGTGGCGAAAGTACGTTGTGATTACGTTGACAATATTTAGTGTCTGCTGAAGGTACGGCCACTGATTACAGTCATGCTGTGGCCGTTGTTGTAAGGTTGCCTCAGGGGCGCACAGTTTTAGAACGCCATACACTAGGATAGAGCATGGTTGAGTGGATGGCGTCAGATGCTACCCGCGCGCAATGCGCAGCAGGGGGATGTCGGGGAAGATACGAATATGGTAGATGCCGAGAGACGCGTTGTTTCGGAGTAGGTGTGCCGACAACAGGACACCCTCCATAGCCTGGTCTCACTGCAAGTCAACACGCAGAAGTCTTGGCTTACCGGCGCTCGGAGATGAAAGGCGACGAGTCAGTCTTGTGAGACTAATGGGTTTTGTTTCAGAAAGGTTTAACGCGATACAGACCGAATTCCACATATTGGAATCATGAGAATGTCAATTCTGAAGTTGCAGGTCGTTGAAATCTGGCACGTTTGTACAGAATTAGGAGTAGGGTAACTTGTTATTCGCTTAGACGAAGGCGGATGTGGGGCGGTAGCAAGCTTACCTGGTTGGAGGGCCTCCGAAGAACCGTTGGGCGTCGGCGAGTGTTGGACACATCAGCAGTTTGTAACGATGAGACGATACGTGATTCAGGACAGCTGGAAGGTTGCTGTCGTCGTTTGGTTAGGCCGTCGACTCTTCGCAGAGGCTCTGTAACTGTTCTTCCAGATTAAGTAAGCGCACTTCTAAGCGGGCATTGTTGCTAGGCAGCTCGACGAATCGCGGTGACCGGGGCGACTGCGTCTGCGAATGGTTGTTACGCGGTGTGGAGGGCGAGTTAGTAGGAGACGAGATTACAGAACAAAGCATAGGGCAAGTCGCAGAGGAACAGTCTCTAGGGATATCGCGCCCATAATAAGCAATGGGAACGCAAACTGAGCAGAAGTACTGCAGGACCGTCTGTGGATGTGAGCGACAGAAACCCATGTCAGTTGCATGGAGCGAATTGTCTCGGGGAGCGTAAACACGGTGTAGACAGATCGAACATGTGAGGGCCTTGGAACGAGGCCCTGCACGTTGAGTGTAAATCAAGCAAGTGTTCAGTGGCGAGACCGAAATGATCGGCATGGTCAAACGGATGACAAATGTCTGCAAATAAAGGTAGGTAGGTATCTGCCTCAGGAGAACAGTATTTCACGGTTCGAGGTAAAATAAACAATAATAACGCAAACAGCAAATATAGAAGCACAAAACATGCAAAGAGAACGTCAAAACCAATATCGGAAAGGTGGTCATTATGAGGTCGAGAAGAAGAATAAAATAAAGATTAGGGCTAGTTAAGACGACTGCGTATATCACGGCATCATATATCACATCAGCAAATCTACTAAGTACCGCCACTTAGTTCATTCATTGTGATCATTGTAATTATTGTAATGTATAGATCAGAAGGATAGACTTGTCAGCTCCATCACCACCCAATCATAGCAGGTGTTTGCGCAACAGCAATTAACAAGTTAGATTGTCACAGTTACATAAGAAACAACAAGATCCCTGCAAATTCAAGAAGTATAGATCCAACAATCGTTTAAAAGATTCCTCCGTATGCGCGTTAACGACGGAATTAGGCAAGCAGTTCCAGTCGTTAAGCATACGAGTCGATAGGGTAAAATCAGAGCGAAACCTGAGTCTCCTAGCTTTAAACAGTTTCCAGCAGTGGCCCTGAGTCGAACACTCAGTTAATCTGGAAGAAACCTTGGAGCTCGATTCCCATCTCGCATCGAAGAATGCGCCGAGCGTAGATCAGATCCCCTCGGCGACGCCGATATGCCAGAGAACATATTCAAGTGCTGGAGACGAATGTGATATGGCAGGTGTCGGAACTCAAAGATGTACTTAGAACCGCGTCGCTGAACTTTCTCAATCAAGCCATGTTCAAAATTTGTAAGCGGATGAACTGCGGGTAATCCATATTCGAGGATTGGACGCACATGGGAGGAAAATATAAGTCTGAAGATCTCCGGCGTCAATCGTGAGAAGGCTCTTCGGATGGATCACAGTAGTCTGTTAGCCGCAGCACCCTTCCTCGAAGTATCTCGGGTGGTTTTTAGATCACAGCATACAATAACACCAAGGTCTCTTCCCCGTTTCACATTATTAAGCAAATAACCACCAAGGTGGTAAACACCGAATGGTTCAGTAGCCCTAATGGGGAGTACAGAACATTTATCGCGATTTATAGGCAACTGCCATGTAAACCAATTGTGCAACCGATCCAGTGTATTTTAGAGGCGGTCAGCATCCTCAGCGCTGGTTACCTCCATCCATAACTTCAAATCATCAGCATAGATCAAATATTCGGTCCGGAGAGTTGAAGGAAGGTCGTTAATAAAGAATTTGAACAACTGTGGTCCGAGAACAGAGCCTTGAGAAACGCCACTGCTCATAAGGACGGAGGGTGAATACGTATCATTGACCTTAACTCGCATAACTCGGTCTGAAAGGAAATCAGAGATCCACGACAGAACCCTCCCAGAGACATGAATGGCTTGAAGTGTGAACAAAAGCCGCGCATGAGGAACTTTGTCAAAGGTTTTGCTGAAATCAACGTAGATAACATCCATACGTTTGCCCGTATCCAGTGAGTTTGCCCATCGCTGGCAACTAACAAATTGGTGGTACACGAGCGTGACTAACGAAAGCCATGCTGAGCAGTAGAAATCACACTCCGGTCGTCGAAGTAAAGGCTGAGAGCTCCCTTGAGAATCCGTCCCATAATTTTACACATTACTGATGTTAGGCAAACGGGACGATAGTTTGCTGGGTCTCGGCGATTCCCTCTTTTAAATATGGGCTTAACAATGCCCAGCTTCCAGGCTGATGGAAGGCGTCCGGATTCAATAGAGCAACGAAACACATGACAAGATGGGGCTGCAATGTACTTAGCCACGGTCTTGAGAAACAGAGGGTGCGAACGATCAGGATCAGGCGAGGTGTTCGGATCTAACTGGAGAAGGAATTGAGTAACAGTTTCCGTACTGATCTCAAGATGATCCAGCAAAGATGAGCACGGGAGTACTACGTCAGAAAACGGAGTTTCATGTGTAAAAACGGATGAATACTGTTGAGCTAAGAGATCCGCTTTCGCAGCATCCTCCTGAAGTAAGGCAGCGTGTTTACTGGAATACAGAGATGGAATGTCATTATCACCTTTGGTGCCCCTGTTCAGATATGAGAAGAACATTTCGGGGGAGCACCTGGATTGCACAGCCAATTGAAACTCGTAGTTTTGGCGATTCTCCCGCTTCTTCAGGATACAAAGGTGCCTAAGCGTTTTGTATTCCAAGTAGTCAGCCGTTGATTGTGTACACTTGAATCGGTCCCATAATTTGCGTCTTTTGTTCATCAGAGACCACAACTGTTTGGCAATCCAAGGAGGACCTCTTGTTATACCTCTATTTTTAGAAATAGGAACAACCTGGTTGATTAGCGACATCATGTTGGAGTAAAAGTGAGTCCAAGCATCGTCAACACACAAAAAATGAGGAATGGTCCAGTCCATGTTAGAAGCAGCCTCCTGCAGACGCTGCGGATCGGTTCGCCAGAAATTACGCCGGAAAGCACCTTGGTCATGAATAGAAAATCGACGTGCCCATTGGAAGGAAATAGCACAGTGATCACTCTTACCAATGCGTTGTATAACAAACTAGGTCGGTGATATCAGATGGCATCGCGGATAACACTAGATCAAGAATGTGCGGCGTGTGGCCTAAGAACAACCGAGTGGGTGAAAATACATGCTGAAACAAGTTACAATCGAGGACGGTCTGAAGGAGAAGGGCATCTAAAGGGTCAGAAGGAAGACCACAATAAAGCAGGTCCAACTTAATGCCAGGTGCACTGAAGTCTCAAACAATTAAGCAGTCCTTACCTTTGGAGTGCAATTTAACTGAATCCAGCAAAAGAGCTCCTGAACCCAAGGAAGATCTATAGGCGACATACCAGGAGAGATCTACACCCGTCATGAATACACCACAGAGCTTCGAAGCCACCATCTATATCACAAGTAGCATCAAGCAAATGTGCCTTGAGGTTCGGCCTCCAATAGAGTATAACGTCACCGCCTGACCTCACTCCGTGGCGATCAGCCCGGGAGAAGTGATATCCAGAGATACATACTTCCAAGTCACGGATGTTCGGAGACAGCCACGTCTCAGAGAAAGCCATCAAATCAGGGTGATTATCGATGGCAAGAAGTCGAATCTCATCCAATTTGTTCCGCAAACTGCGCACATTAGCGGACAACACACTCAAACCGTTCTTCGACCTTACTGTCCGGGTAGGATAAGGATGGGTCTCCAGCGAGTTCTCGGGGTTTCGGAACCACTCGAAAATCCACGATGTGAAGGTCCATCTCACCATTTGCCCGGCGGGTTCGAAATTCATCAACTGCACTCTTCATTTTTATCCGATCCTCAGGGGACAGATCTCTCAGAACATAAAACGATTCTCCTTTGAGACGTGAAGTGCGTCGGAGGATGCGCCTGCATTCATCTTCGTTTTGGCATACGATCTTGAGAGGGCGAGACTTTGTAGGGTCCTCCTGCTTCCTGCCAATGCGAAAGGCAGAAACAACATTTATCCCTGGTTCAACCTCATCAAACAACCGTGAAATCATCCTTATCAAAAACGCTTCATCATCTAGGATCCTTTCAGTTGGCGTGGCTTTAGGACACTCCAGTGCAATTACCACTATAAGACAGCGGTCACGAGACGGGCGATAGGAGTCCCTAGATGTCTGCTGCTTAGGAGAAATCGATGTGTCCTTAACCAAATCCTTCAACTAAGTAAGTATATCAAGAACTTTTTTAATCTCCAATTGCGAAGAGGGCTTGGCTTTGACACTAGATTTTGTTTTTGGCTTCGCTTCTCGCATGTCTGAGTTGCGGCTGCCTGACGGCGCTGCGAGTCCTTGCACCACAGATGCATAGGTCCTGACCGGAGACTTGGCATGCTAAGCAGCAACATTTACTGAGGGAGACGTGGCACGAATTTGCTTACCGATGGGAGTTACGAATCCAGAACAGGGGGAAGAAGGACCCGCAGGTAAAACTGAGTCCGGGGAAGCAAGCAACGCAGTGTGAGGAAGAGAGGGACGTGGACTAAGCGCTTGTAGCAGTCTAGAGATTCCCCGGTTTGCCTGTGTAAAATTCTAACTAAAATTATTCCATTGTACACCTAGGCAACCGGTATGGTTTGGTGAACTGATTGCTGAGTTCGAATGCATGACTTGCTCATCGCCATTTTTGCTTGGCGCTCGTTTCGGTTGCAACTCGCCGCTGCCCTGTGTGCTGCGCATGCTCCGTTCCCCTAGCTAGAGCGTCAACGGTGTCGTTCTTTTATAGCTAGATAACGGAATCTTTTACTGTACCAATAAAAGTTTCCTTGCAACTCGATCCGTCTTCTCGAATCGCTCTCCGGACTCCCGGTAAAGGCTGCTCCCTAAATTGATGACCCCGACTCCGGAACAATCTCAACGCCGGATTTTGAACTTTTCTCCGGTGAGCTCGTTCCAATTATTTTTCATATTTTGCGGTTTATTTTGCATACGGTAGCCTGCTTTTGCGTCATTTTTAAGCCATGGAATCTGTAGACCCTAACGCAGAGTCTCTGCTAAGCGTTGTATCTCTCTCTGTAACACCTTTTTGGGATATGGATCCTCTTTTGTGGTTAGCTCATCTTGAGGCTGAATCACATCCGACTACGCGAGGTATAGCAAGCTCTTGTCCTATCTCCCTAAGGTGATATCAATGCAGGTTCGTGACGTCATTTCTCAGACCGAAAACCGCTATGAAGCTCTCAAGGAGGCCACGATTAAGCGTGTTATGCCCTCTGAGAAAGTTCGCCTGCAGCAGCTCTTCAGGGATCTGCAGCTGGACGACAAACTGCCCCTAACCTCGCTACGAGAGATGCAGCAACTCCTTGGTTCCTCAACCATGGACGAGACGTTACTTCGCGAACTATGGCTACAGCGGCTACCGGAAAACAAGCAAGCGATTCTCGTTACAGTGAGCTTCATTTCGCTTACTCAACTAGCAGAATTAGCGGATCCAGTCATTGAGCGATCACAGCCACAAACCGACGCCAGCAAGATCAATGCCGTCGCGTCCCAGGGCACTTCTATCACTCGCTTACAGTCAACTATAGAAGCCCTGCAAACACAAGTTGCGACACTTAGTCGCCGGGTTCAACAGCTTACTATGAACCGCCGTCGTCATAGCCGCACAAAATCGCCCGTCAAACATTCTAAGTCTGGCAACAGGCAGGCTAGCTGTTAGTACCATCAGCGTTTTGGTACCGCAGCTCATAAATGTGTAAAGCCTTGCAACTTCGCCGAGAAACAGGGAAACTTCTCGGCCGGTCGGTAACGGCGGCGGACGCGACCGGCCAACACCAAAGTCGCCGCATCCGCGTTAGGGATTTAACTTCCGGCACCGAGTTTCTAGTCGACACAGGAGCCGAAGCTAGCGTTGTACCCCGTAGCCCAGAAGAGGACGTCTCACCATCGCCGACCAAGCTGCGTGCCGCCAATGGCACACCACTCGCGCCCATCTATAAAAGGCTGCTAACGCTTAATCTAGGCCTCCGGCGAAAACTTTGCTGGCCTTTCATAGTAGCAGCCGTGCCTTTTGCTACCATAGACAGAGACTTAACGCTTCGACCATATCGTTGACGCCAAAAGGAAGAAACTTATCGGCTCTAGGACACAGCTCAATCTTATCGGGACTAGCGCCAACGTGTCTGCTATCACTTCTATTCCTTTCACAACTCAAGCTTCACAGTCTTTTATAAGCCTTTACAACTAGCAGCTTTAATTCGTGCGCGTTCAGAATGACTTGCACCCCGTAACGCCAAACCTCATGCATCACATATGCACTAAGAGTCATCTGTTTCGGCCCACCCTTGCAGACTAGCTCCGAACAAGCTCAAAGCTGCTAAGGCGGAATTCGAGCAAAGGCTCGAACTGGGAATCATCCGCCCGTCCAAAAGTCCATGAGCATCACCATTACACATGGTACCGAAGAAATCCAGTGACTGGCGCCCGTGGTAACTACAGGGCACTTAGCAAAGTTACCGTCCCGGATAAATACCCCATTCCGCACATGCACGACTTGACCTCAGCTCTAGCTGGGAAGTCTATCTTTAGCAAAGTCGACATAGTTCGCGCATACCATCAACTAATTGTGGCACCGGACAACATTGCTAAAACAGCAGTCATCACGCCATTCGGCCTATTCGAGTACCTCAAATGCGAGCATAAGGTAAAGAGCATCGGAATAGGAAGAGTGGTAAGTTGAGCATACTAATGGAAGTACTAGTCAAGAAATACTTAGCAATGGTCCGAGTGCCGCCAATAATCAGGAGCGAGATCGGAGCGAAGGAGACCATGCGCACGAGGATAACTTGGATAATCGCAATGAGTGTAAGCCGTAAAAATAAAAAAATGGAGCGCAATAAGAAAAAAGCCCCGGATAATAGAAAAATAAAAGCAGGCAGAAAGAGACAGACGGGTCAGACGAGACAAGATAACGGCAGGGCAGTAAAGCCGGCCGTCCGAGTTAAAAAGGAATGAAAACAGAAAGCGATGGAAAAGGTTTTGGTCTAGATGAGAAGGGATTATTGGTAAACAGTGGAAAAGCCCACGAGGCTCTCCAAGTAATGCAAACAGAACCATTAGGTCAGCCGAACCAATAGAAGTGAGGCCTCAGAAGTCCAAATGAATTCAGTGAGTACGAGGCCAACTAAGCAGGACTGGATTAATCGGCGCTTTGGGGCTAGGCGTATAAATAAGGGAACTAGTCTAGCAGTCTCTACGGTTTGTAACGTCGAAGAACTCTGAGTGAAAGCAGAAAACAAGTGGCCAGTCTGGCGGGACTGAGTTAGTCAGCGCGTAGGAATAGCACGTAAAACAAACGCAGGAAAAGTGGCTGCAACAGAAGAAGTTGAACGAACCTAGTATCCTCACGGGGTAGGGGAACAAGAGCGCTGAGTCTGCATAGCGTATACCACTTAAGTCTGGGTAGCATAGGAGCAGTCAGAGAGAAAGAAACGGATCAGTGGGGCTAGATCACCACAGGGCCAGTTGAAGAAGAATTGAAAACAGCGCGATAAAATATAAGTTAGCGTCAGGATGAGAAAGGTTTGTAGACGAAGTGTAGGAGAAGCCCACGAGGCTCTTCGGGTACTGTAAAGGGATAGTGGAGTCAGCCGAACCGAGAGAGGTGACGTCTCAGAAGTTTGAATGAATCCGAGGAGCAGGAAGCCGATCGGGTAGGACTTGAGTAGTCGGCGCGTTTGGATAAGGACATGTAGTAAAGGTAAGAAAAGAGCCTGCAGTAAATGGAGCACACGTGTGGACACCGATCATGAACTTGCTTGTGCTGACCTACAGATGCGTTTTGGTGGACGCCCACGATGACGCTTTGAGCGCCTTGACACCAGCCAACTGACAAAGCCAGCTGGCCTGAATGCGTATAGAAGCTGTCATGCGAGTTGAGCAAACTCTCACTATAGAAACTTGATGGTCACTGGTCACATGTTCGCCGGACCATACTAGCAGCAAGCAAATCCTCACGCGGTATGTCTAATAGCCAACATGGATATTGAGTCTCTTCGCAGTCTCTGGAACTTATCGATGCTCGCCGGCAGATCCCAACTGGAAGCGAACACAATGAAACTCGCAAAGAGCTCCGGGAAAGATTCCGGGCTAGCCTGAAATGAGGCGCGAATCTTGGTGGTCTCATCGTGCATCAGAGATGGAAGTGGCCCCTGCCCTTGGCAACCATCGTAAGTTATTCTAGCTGATACGGGAAGCTAGCAGCAGGAGACCTGGTGTTAGTGAAACTATACCTGACGAGAGTGGACAGCCTATCCACAATTTGTCAAACGCTTGGAGCATTGGGCTGAGCATTTTGAAAAGCAATTTAATCGGCTAGAATTGTTCGATTATTCACCGACCAGTGATCGCCCTGCTCCGTGGGCTGTTCTTTTGGATCCACCCTCTTACTCAGAACTCGAACTTGAGATCGGACTGTTGAAGTTGACCAGAGCCGCGAGACCAGATGCGCATCCTCCAGCCTTGTTCAAATTCGGAGGCTCTGCTCTTGTTTATGCTTTACATGAATTACTAGTGAAGCTGTAGGAGCAGGAAACTGCTCCAACCGGCTGGAGCCGCTCCGTTATGGTTCCCGTCTTCTAAGGAGGCTCGCGTTCGGCGGCAACCATAGAGGAATCAGTCTGATCTCCATCTCCTCCAAATTTCTTGCCTCTGTCATCCATCACAGACTGACTAGCGCTTGTGGAAGCCAGATTCGTGAGGAACAAGCCGGGGTTCGTCGTGGTCGTGGCTGCATCGACCACATCTTCACATTGCGCCAGTTGTTGGAGCACCGTCACACATACTGGCGGCCCACCATTGTCGTGTTCCTCGACGTCAAATGTGCCTTAGATTTGGTTGATCGATGTACCCTTTTGAATTGTCTACTCAGGAAAGGTGTGCCCGAGAAATATGTAAATATTACCCTTGCATTATACGCGCTTAGCATGGGAAGAGTGAGGGCTTACGGCAAGCTGTCGGCATCCTTCAATATCTCTAGCGGTGTGAGACAAGGATGCTCGTTGCCAGGTTTCCTCTCCAACTTCGCTATTGACGAAGTCTTGGAGCTTGCAATTGCAGGACATGACTTAGGTGTTGAGCTACTCCCAGGAGAATGACTTCTTGACTTGTAGTATGCAGACGACAATGCCCTCAACTGTGGCAGTTGACAGGCGTGCTAAGCCGAGCTAGACAGATTAGCACGGGCTGTCAGCCGCATCGGGCTTTGCTTTGCACCATCGAAATGGAAAGCGTTTCTCAAAGATTGGCTGGGAGCGCTTCCTGCACTGACGTTTGGTGGGGATAAGCTAGAAGTCGTTCGGAAATTCAACTACCGGAGAAGTTGTATCAGCGACCTTGGGA
Organism: Dicrocoelium dendriticum; assembly: GCA_944474145.2. Lineage (NCBI taxonomy): Eukaryota > Metazoa > Platyhelminthes > Trematoda > Plagiorchiida > Dicrocoeliidae > Dicrocoelium > Dicrocoelium dendriticum. The sequence continues at coordinate 51,295,944 of OX104062.1, forward strand.
TCGAAGACGAGATCACGAACCGTATAGCAAAGCTCGAAGTAATTTTGCTAGTCTTCGCCACCTATGGCGGCGGCACGACATTACTCTCGCTTTGAAGAGTAGAGAGTACAGTGCAGCGGTACGTTCGACCTCATTGTACAGTTGCAAAACCTGGCCTTAAAGATCGGCGGACATAAAGAGGCCAGTAACTTTCGACCATCGGTGCCTACGCAGGTTGTCTCACATCTGGTGGGAACACCGCGTGAGTAACGAGCGGGTTCGACATCTTGTTTACGGCACAGGAAAAGGAACTGAACTGCTCAGAACCGTCATTTCACGCACCAGGCTCCGATGGTTCGGCCATGTGTTGCGCTTGCCAGCCCACCGACTTTCACGACGTGCGCTGTTTGCTCCCCGGGGATGTGGATGCAAGAAGAGGAGGGGTGACAAAGCGATGACTTGGTCGAGAGGAATGAAGATACTCACTTCGGAGCTGGCCTCGGTTGGAGTGGCACGGCTCCTTGGTTGGGGTCCGAAGGACGATGAACACGTTTGGCTGAATACACTTGTTGATATGGCAAGCAGCAGACCTCGGTGGCGTTCCTGCTGTGCGTTTCCTTGTCTCTACCCATCCCTTTTAGCCTTCGCTCCACCTACGATATCAGTTCTTTGCGTAGTCGCATGGTAGCTTATCAAAACGATGCCTATCCGTTGCTGGTAGCTCAGCTGGCATGCAACTGTTGTATTTATTTTCCTTTTCTTCTATTAATGCGGCACAGTAGCTGAGGTGTTTCCACCTCTAGCTGATGTTTATACTACTAATAATAATAAAGGATAGGCCGTTAAACCAACGCTCTATTATTGTTGACACCCGACACATAATCGGTGACGCATTTACAATTGGTGAGTCTTTGGCTAACTTTTCTTCGTTTCGGCCACATTTTTCGTCTACATTGCTAATTTGCTATAGTTTAAATTTTGGGTTTCCATTCTGCTTGCTCAGTACTTCTCAGCATGGAGGTTATAAACCCTGATGCACACGCCTCGGTTAGTACAGTTATTCTCCCTTTACCGTCTTTCCGAAACGCTACTCCTAACGCCTGGTATCGCCGAGTGAATCGCAGTTCTTTTTACATTGTGGTAAGTACGGTTATAGTAAGATCCACCATGTCGTTGCCACGCGACCTCCACATGTTCTCGATGACCTAGATGACATTCTAGATCCACCCGAGGGTCAGCAAATATATAAAACGATTAAAGCCTCAGTTCTAAAAAGAACAGGCTTGTCCGACCGACAGAAAGTAACAAAGTTCTTCAGCGAATTGCAACGCGGTGATCTTAAGCCGTCTCAGTTGTTAAGAATAATGCACAGCCCAGAAAAACCCACCACTGTAGATGATGAGTTTTTCCGGGGGATGTGGTTACAACGTCTACCCCATGCGATGTGTCACGTGCTTTCCGTTAATGGCGATGCTGCTCTGTTCCTATTGGCTGACACCGCAGACCGTATCTGGGAATCGTACGCCCAAGTTTCGCCAGTCCAATCGACCTCTGATGCAAAGTTAGCGGAACTCATGGCGCAGGCGGCCGAGCTTAATAAACGACTCAAAGATATTTCAGTTTCCGTATCTAATCCCTGACCTCGTCTAAAAGCCGAATCCGGTTTCGATCCACTGTTAAGTCCTCGCGTATTCCAGCCTGTTGCTGGTACTACAAGCGATTTGATTCGCAAGCCGAATTGTGCCATTCCCCTTTTTCCTTTAAGTGCCACACACGACACTGATAGACTAGCACATAGGGGCGACGGACAGCGCTGGTCATCGCAGTCGCCTTTCCTTCGTTCCCGACTGGAAAACCAGACTAGACAAACACGTTGACACAGGCGCAGAAGTTAGCGCTATCCCACGCGATCCCACTGATGTTAATGGGTAGGTGACAAGCTCAAGTGCGCACAGCTAAGTGGACCATCAATAGAGTGTGTGGGCAACGCTCGCACACGCTCAATCTTAAATGAAGACGATCTATTAACTGGGTATTCCTCGTAGCGGACGTTCAAACACCCATCCTCGGCCTCGATTTTCGACATCACACGACTTGCTTGTAGAGTCGAAGCAACGCCGTCTCGTTTCTGTTTAAGGTGTCTTTCCGTCCTTAGGACTTTGACAGATACTGAGTCAAACAGTCCCATGTACGCGACGCAGAGGTGCCGATCCATAGAGCATCTGCTCCCCGGCCGTTTTCCACTTGTATTTCCTGCAGTCACTCCGATGCCCGCCGCAACCGATGTCGCGCAACATCATATCCTAACAAAAGTACCGCCTGTTTTCGTTAAGGTTAGACGACCTACGCCGGATAAACTTCGTAGCGCTAAACCCGAATTCCAGCACCTGTTCGAACTAGGTGTAGTAAGACCTTCGAAGAGCCCGTGGGCGTCGCCGCTTCACATGGTGCCTAAAATATCAGGAGACGGCGGCCAACTGCCCACTACGGCGCCCTGAACAACTTAACCAGTCCCTCCTGGTATCCCATACCACACTTTCAGGACATAACCGCCAACCTACGAGGTGTTCGTGTGTTCTCGAATATTGATCTGGTATGCGCTTACTAGCAGATCCTGGTCGCCGCCAAAGACAGATAAACCCACTGTCATTACTCCCTTTGGTTGGTTTGCATTGCTTTGCATGTCAGTTGATTTGCGCAATGCATAGCAAACATTCCGGCGTTTTATAGATCCCGTCATCCCTGGGTTAGACTTAGTCTATCTCTATGTGTACGATATATCTGTAGCCAACGCATCCCAGGTAGCTCATCGAGAGCACCTCAAAAGCCTCTTTCTAAGACAAGCTGCCAACAGTATCACTGTCAACCCAGGCAAGTGTACCTTTCAGCAGCCGTCTATAGAGTTCCTTGGTCAACGCATTGAGCAACATAGTATACAGCCCTTAGACGACAAGGTCCAAGCCATCCGTGTCTTTCCGCTTCTGAACACGGTATCCGCCATTCGCTGGTTTAACGGCATGGACAAATACTATCCACGATTGCTTGAGCAATGGGCTGATTTACTTAGCTCGTTCAATGACGTAATCCGTGGTCGCAAAGACGGGGCTGCAGAACTTACCCCAGCCACTATTGAAGCTTTTAATGACAATAAAGATGCTTTAGCCGCTCTAGTTATGCTTCATCATTTTGACGCCAAAGCGCCGCTTAGCAATACCATCAGTGCAATGAGTACCGCTATTGGCGCGGTCTTACAGCAAATGGTTAATGGATGTTGGAAGCCACTTGCTTTCCATTCGAGACGCTTGCAACCAGCAGAAAGTAAGTACAGCACACGCAGCCGAGAACGGATGGCTGTTTACTCGAAGATCCAGCACTTGCGGCACGCCTAGAAGGAAACCAACTTGTTCCTTCACCGACCATAAGTCATGAACGTTCGTCTTCCGAAGTCAATCAGCTCGACATACACCATGTGAGGTTCGTCAGCTGGATTTCATCTCCCAGTTATCAACCGATATTCAACACATTTCTGGTCAACAAAATGTTGTCGCTGACGCTCTCTCAAGGGTGTATGAAAACCGCCCGCCCAGCAGGTACTTGAAATGCCTGCCATGGCAGCTGCGCGATCAACTTATCAGAATTATACAAAGCTTTCCAATTCTTCTTTGATGCTATCCCCACACCCCTGCCCTCTTCCTAGGACATAATCTTACGTGACACTTCTACAGGACGACCTCAACCCGTCGTTCCTGAAACCTTTCGCAATCTTATTTTCCATAAAACCCACACCATGTCTCATCCAGGCATTAAAGCCACGTACAAACTAATATCCGGTCACTATGTTTGGCCTATGATGCAACGTGTTCTAACGCGTTTGGTACGCACTTGTCTCACGTGCCAGCACGCCAGGATCCAGTGGCACGTATCCGCTCCCCTTGGTCGCTTCCCGCCCGTTACAACGCGATTCACCAGTGTCCGTCTGGACTTGGTTAGTCTACTTTTTGACTTTGACTGATCGTTACACCCATTGGTGCGAGGCTGTCCCCATTCCTGCCGTAGCTGCGAAAATCTTTACACACGCTTTTGCCGAGCGCTGCGTCACTTCACATGGCTGCCCAGCCAAAGTGACTACCGACGGCAGTCCGCAATTCGAATCTTTGACGTTCAACGATTTTCTTAAGGTCATCAGATGCCGACGCATTTGTACTACCGCCCATCATCCACAAACGAACGGCATAGTCGAACGTTTCCACTGACAGCTGAAAGACTCACTCAGCGCCGCCGATGCACTGAGTTGGACCGAAGCTCTGCCCTTGATACTTCTTGGCATCCGACCATCACTCAAGCCCAATCTGCATAGGTCCAACACCGAACTGGAATATGAACAAACCCCATGTGTACTTGGCGACTTCTTTTCCCAGAGTCTCAGAATTCCTTGTTATGACGCGAACTACGCTCAGCGGCTAGCCACGAGCATGCCTCAGGTCAGTTTACTGAAACCAGAAAACAACAGCCGGTCATTCGTGTCTCAAGCTTTTCAACACCACTCGTTTGTTTTCCACCGAGTTGATGGTCTCCGTAGACCACTTGATCGGATTTATGACGCACCTTTCAAAGTTCCACAACATAAGGACCGTGTAGTTATCATCAACCGATATGACAAACGTGAAGCCGTTATCAATCATCGCCTCAAGCTTGCTTACACGGAACCTATGCTCGACGACGATGTCCGCTTACCTTCCGATGAACCAACGCAGCATATGAAGGAAGATATGGATGCTCGTAAAGCTACTGACTCATAGGAGAACCATGCATCTGAGTCCGCGCTTGAATGATTAGCCTTCCCTCACTTTTCTTTTCCTGCTTTCCCTATCTTTCTGGCCAACCCCATAAGGAAACCAAAAGAAGTCAGAAACTTGTCGAAAACTCAAAAAATGCACAAATTTTTTTTGAAAATGCAAGAATATACTTTGTCGGTGCCCCGCCATTCGGCAAGTGTCACTTCCCTGGTTACTCGCCACCATGGTCACGACAAATATTTTGTCTTCGTTGAATGGGCAATCCGGAGAGGGTTAGCTGACGCGAACACTTGACGTTCACGAGGTTACAACCTTTTGACCATCACGAAGTTCCCTCCATTTTTGTTTTTGGCACATTTAGGGAGGACAAGAGTGGAAGTCCACTATGGTCTGAGCGCACTAGTACTTCTCCAGCGGCCGCAGCAGGTCTCACCACTGGATCCGCAGAAGGCTTGCTGGCGATGGATGATCCTAACGTAGATCGGAGGGCCACTCACGGTTTCCCTTCTAAGAGAGGAGTGGTGTGGTGACTTGAAGGTTCCCCCGTTTGATGTGTAAATCAAGCATAAATATTATGAACTCATAGTTTCCTCATGTATCAAGGAAGTAAGCGGTTTGCATGTTGGTATGGTGCACGTGTTCGTGTGACGCACACCGATGACATCCGGATTTTGTGGGCGGGCTACGAAAAGAATGTCGGTTTTTCTATCGCACTCAGCAATTTACCACAAACACCCTAGCTTGTCATCTTCCCGTGCCTTATTTTAGTCGTAAGACTTAGCAACCAATTAATAAAAAATTTTCTAGCTTATTTCGGCGAAGTCTGAGGCCCGCCTGCGGTTGGTCATTCAAATCTATTTATCGGGTATACCGTTAGATCAACGCGCTTTACGGCATCCATTTAGCACAGGCCACATGTTCTAGTAAGATCAGAAGGGCCGGAACCCTTTTACAAAGCTATAAACAGCCAACCCTGCTACATACATACTTACATTCATTAATATATCAATATATGCGACAATCCTATTGTTCCTTTGTATATTAACTGATCATATCTTGAACGCATGCCTGTGCAGGCGTGCCTCCCTTGGTTATTTACTTATTTTGTTATCCTCTAAATCGGTGCATTTGGTGAATATGAATGTGTTAAAGCACATGTCGTGTCGTTATTAAGCGTGCTAAGTAAGGGATATTAATGTACTAGACTAGGGGAAATTTTAGAAATACTACAAGAATGTAATAACGTTCGTTGGTTCTTTTGTGTCTATAGAGGAGAATGAGACCCTTCTCCGCTACGTTACCTTCCGTTCTTTAGGAGGTTAGTGCTCTGGTTTGTTAATCGTTGTACCTCCAAGGATTGTAGCCTATGCATTTGGGACAACGAACCCACGATACTCATTAAGGGGCCACCAGGCAAACGCTTAAATGCTTCCATCCTATGTGCACCAACTACCTCTCCCGGTCAGCTGTACCAATCTTCCTCCACCAAAGCAGATAGGGCAGGATAAGACTGGACGACAAGTATTCTTCCTTGATAAACCATCCACTTGAGACGTCGCGACCGATTAGCCACTTAAGTTGCAAGAGCGTTAATAGGTCTGTTTCCATCTCTTCCCTTATACTCCGTCCGCTGTAAATGAGAACCCCTCGACTGCAGCAATAATCCAAAGGTAACAAGTCAAGCCTCTGACATCGAAGAAAGTAGCCCAGGCCGTGAAGCTCCGAGATGGATTCTAGCCCCGCCACTGAACATTTTCTAACAAGGCACATACATCCTTCTAGAGGGATAGACAGCCTCAAGATCACACTCCAGTATTCAGTGAACATATGAAATGAACAAGATTATAAAGACCTCCGGCGGGATTCGTGAGAACCAGCTTCGCAAGGCACCAGCATCCTGTTAGCAGCCGCGACCTTCTGAAGTCATGTAAAACGATAACCGAAATCCTTCTCGTAAGTGTCCGGCTTGCGAAGCTAGCCCCAATTTCATATACACTAAACGGAAGCAACTCCACAATGGGGAGAACGGCA
>OX104062.1:51302901-51331039 GCA_944474145.2 Dicrocoelium dendriticum
TACTGACATTTTAGCGTCATGTAGTGCATCCGTCCGTGGATCGGAAAGGAGCACAAAGCAGTTAGCTAATTTTTCTGGTGTAGGAGCCGCATAGTTACCGGTTTTCACGTTGTTATTTGTATTATGGCTGACTAACGGGGGTGTCAGTGTTGAGACTACTGTGGGCGCAAGACCGTTACTGGTAGTGCCCTTATCCTTCTGAACGCCGATCCGGCGTCTTCCCCTGATCATAGCTCTGGGGACTTTCGGCTGTGTTTCACTTCTTTGAGCCATTTGACAAATGTTAAGTGCTTCCGTTAGTGTTTGTTCAAACACTGTTTTTCACCGGTTTTTATCTAAAAAGCTCGTACAGAAGGTATGTTATATGTATATAAGTAACTTTGATGGCATCATTGCAAGTGCTTGGCGCTTGATTCCCCAAATACAGCGTGCTTATAGTTGTCTGTGAACATTTGTGGGCCAGCTACGTGGTTGAAGCATGGCTTCCCTCCATATGCCTCCCGCTCTGATTCCTTCGGTTATACATTGAATATGGGGTGTGTGGTTGGGGCCGTGCGTGATTCAGCGCAAGTCAACCATGGTCTTACTGTAGGCGAAGGCGTCTTGTGGCTGGCCACAGTAACAGAGGCATCCGATACCGGATGCTGCCAACCATGTATGTAAGGGCTTAAGTGAGTCAACAAGTTGATTAAATTTGATAAGGTTATGCTGAAGTTTTTGTGGTTCGGTGAACACACGACATACGAAAGGAGCAACTACTATCTTCCAAGTAGCTGACTTGCTTGAATGGGGTGAGGTCCACCGGAAAGGCGGAAGGCGGGCTGACTGAACCACTTACTGGTGGTGTCAGATGGATCGTTTGGGGTTTTCCCTTCCGGCAATTTCTTCGGCGGCAGCTTCGGGTTTTCGTCCGGCAAGCGGTATGATATCCACAGTCCTTGTGTCCGTGCTACACTCGAAGAGTGGTTCTATGAATCCATCGTGGAGTGGACTAGGTCCAGCCACCGCCTTGTGTGCGATTGATTCTCCAACTTCAGCGTGCTTGTGTGGCGTTTGAAGAACTATGGACCGGCCCTGTTGCTGAAATTTTTCTTGGCTCTACATGCCTCCCGGTCTTACTGCTACGGGTTTACCCTGGACATGGGGTGTGCGTTTGAAGCAATGGGTAGTGCAGCTCAATCCGCCTGTGGTCTATCTTACAATTAAACTACGTCTTTTTAAGGTGGATATATTTCATACCACTTTGGTGTGTTTTTCTGACTGCCTGAATAACCTACTATTTGGCCACGTTGCTTACGTTGGTTGTCGTTAGCTTCGTTGCTTTTATTGATTTTGTAGCATTTCTTGAGTATCTGCTGGACGTTTTGTGATCAGGCTGGATTCGTTGCTAACCAACACTCCATATTCTAATGTAGGGGAGTTATGTCTGCTTAGCGGTATTCTGTAACAGATATGTTTTATTTGATACCATCATCACGATTGGTTTGCTGTTTGACGTCCCCGGTGAGGTTGCGCTAGATATGCATGTGGGCACGATGCATACCTGTCCATTACCCACTACATTGTCCATACTGGCTTACTGAGACTGTTGCTGTTTGCTGTTAGGTAGGGGTGCAGGGTCCATGTGGCCGTCCTAGGATTGAAGTGCGGTTCCATGCCTATGGTTTGGAGCGGACTACGGTCCAGCCACCACTTTGCGTGCGATTGATATACAAATGTAACGTGCTTGTGTTTGCCTACGAACGAGTGTGGGCAAGCAGCGATGGTGATGCATGCTTCCCTCACCCCGCCTTCCGGTCTTAGTCCTTTGGTTGTACACTGGATTTGGGGTGTGTGCTTGGAGCGGTGCGTAGTGTAGCGCAAGACGCCAATCATCTTTCCGTAAGTATAGGCGTCCTGTGGCTAGCCACTGTGACAGGTAAAACTGAAACCGGATCCCACCAACCATATATATAAGGGCTTAGATAAGCCATCATGTTGGGTACATTTTTTAAGTTTATACTAAAGAGGTTGTGTTAGGTGAATACACTAATATAACTAGGGAGCAAATAATGTCTTCGAAGTAGCTGACATTCTTGAATAGTCTGAGGTCTTCCGGAATGGCGGAAGGCAGTGACCTTATTTACTGGCAGGTCCTATTTGCCACGTCACAGTGTCGTTAAAGAGACAACTTTGGCATATTATTGGAAGAACGCTTGCTAGGTAAATCCCGCCATTCCTGGAACGCTGCCACCGAACCATTTGCTGGAGCGGGATTAACCCGAAACCCCAGCTGCCACCAGGCAGCGGTAGTTCGGCTGGCCAGCCGAATGTGCTGTCCAGTGTTCCCAGAATTTCTGTTTCTACTTCCCAAGTGTTCCTAAAACTTCGACGTCTTGGGTGACATCTTAGCTTGACGGCGAGTTCGAGAAGGGCCTCTCTGACGAATCGATACATTAGGACCTGTTAAGAATAAGCATAAGCGTGGCAGATGAATGATGAAGGAAACACACATGCTCCTTTTTGGCCATTTCTGCGAGTTTGTCAAAAGACCATGTCTCGGCGGATACAGCGAGAGTCACGGTAGTGTTAGTTGGGTTACATTTCAGCTGTCACTGATGTAAGACGCTAGCGTCAATTTTAAAGGAACCCACTACAGAGTGAATATAAGGGATCATTTGTGTAGGCGAACAGTCACCTGATTCAACGGAAAGGCTTTGATAAAGTCTGACCTCATGAGGAACGGTGAGACGTTTCAAAAGGGCAGCTTTGAGCTATGAATAGGGAGATTTGTTTGGAACCCGGTCGAGCAAGTCTACCACATCGGCGGCTGTGGGTGGGAAGGTGTGCAGCGAATTTGGAAAACATAGAAAGGAAAGGAACTTCTAACTGTCGACTTCAGGCATGTGCACTTTACGTCAAAAGTGGGTAAGGAAAAGCCAGCAAAATTTTCAGAAGATTCATTGCAAGCAATGGTACTTAATGAGTTTTCGCATTTAAAATTGGCCGCTAGTTATGTAGTGGAGTGAAAATTATTCCTAGGTTACCGCATCAGAAGGAACGAATCAATGTCAGAAAAAAGATAACAGTACGCTAACAGTCAGATGTGACCGGCTGGTCTAACTGTGCAGATAATTCATAGTCCCTGAGGAAATGGTCGAAGTTGATGTTTCAGCGTGTTGCTTCAGCGAAGTTCAGACTTTCCAGGCACACATAGGAAACCATCTAAGCAGGTTTTGCTGCAAGATAAATAAATATAGGTATATTTCTAGACAAGCGCTAGATGCTGTTTCTGCGTGGGATCAGATCAAATTGTACATAACATCCATGCTCATGCATGGAGAAGATATATCGTTAACAACTGCTTTTGATCGTGTTTATCTTTCCGAACAGTAAAGCAGGGACAAATACAAACGTTTCGTAGGCCTCGACGTTTTTGAGGGCAGTAGTTTGGGTCTCCGTAGCTTATGTACGAATTCTGCGCTTTTTACCGGCTACCGCTGCCAAACCTTGAGGTGCCTGATTCCATTAGTAAACTATCAATTAGAGGAAATTTGATCCATTTTCTTTGGTCACATCACCGCATTTCGAGCATCCATTAGTAGCGGGCTCATGGAAAGGAATAAGCAGCGAAAATTAGATCGTAAAAGTGGAGGGTGGAAACAAGGGAAATAACAGTAGTGGCTAACAATGTAGCCTTTCTTAGAAAAGTGCGACTGAAAGGCCGACCCACTTAACTAGAAAATACACTAATATTGGAAAATGGAGCCAAAATATAGCCCAGAAACAGCATACCAGAATCGCAAACCTGGCGCGAATTTCAAAGTGTAAATCTCCAAACAAGCGGAATCAACGCCGTTATGGAGCCGAAATGTTAACTAAAACGGGACAACAATAGGCGGCCTAGGACAAACCCTAGGCGCTGGTTACGACAAAGGTCAAATAATTAAGCCAGGTGCAGTGGTTATGGAGATATTTGCATTTTTAGCGGTCGGCGGCGGATAGCGCCATTTTCGAGCCTCCGCTAAATTCACGTTCTGCTTTGGAAGCAGATACAGAAAAAAGAAAGAAATCATACAAAAAACGGCTAGGCGTAATACGTTCCGAATATGGAGTAGTAACTGGGAATGCCTAAGATAACGTGTACTTCGCTGCAGTAACGAAGTATGACGCAGTGGGCCGAAAAGCATACTTTCTCAGTAAACGTAGTAAAAGTTGGGAAAACAGACGGAAAGGTTTTAGGGAAATACTAGGTAGGCTGTAAGAATTATTATATAGGTAGAACAGCACAGGATATGGTGTAGCTAGCCCACAGCCAGAATGCGACCATGTGCGATTTTCAGAGTATATTGGGCCGCAGAATCCACTATGAATGTGGAATTCAACGTTTTTAATGCTCCGATGTGGATGCGGAAATTATACCAAAGCCGCATGAGCTGAGTCCATATGGATAAGACAAGGGAACATAAAACTCATTTGCTCCGTCTGAACTAGGATAACGCAAGCATTTCCTACAGAAATATTACCAGTTTCTACTCTTTGAGGCTATTTTATACGTCGTTATGGTTGTATCACTGACACTAATGAGCCAGGGTGGTCTTCCAGTGATAATAAAAAAACTAATGTGAGAAAATTCACAAAATGTGTCCAGGTGATAAGCACCTTGGGTTCCGCTTTGGTTAGACAAGAATACCACTTCTTTTGGGGGTTGCGCCATCTCAAGCATGACCGATTAGTGGGCCACAGGTGCTAAAGCACACAACTGTGCATTAAGTTGCTAGTTTAGAGCTCTATTTCTCTTAGCTGAGAGTCGGATGCAAGTGCCTGTGGTGTTGGACCAGAATAACGCAATCGTTCCCTGGAGAAACACCACCAGTTTCAGCACTTTGAGGTTATGTTATATATCTTAATGGATGTGCCACAAATGCTAATGAGCTAGAGATGTCTTCTATTGATAATAGAAAAATAGGTGTCCAAAAATTAGCGAAATGCATTCAGGTGGGAAATACCACGAATGCCGCTTTGGTTAAGCATGATCACATCTTATAGAGGTTGCACTTTCTCATTTGTGACGGATTACTGGGCCTCATGTGTTAAAGCACACCATTTCTGCATCGCATTGCTATTTTGAGCTCTAACTCTCTTGGTTGGGAGTCCGATGCAAGTGCAAGTGATATTCACCAGTGTAAGGTAATAGAAAACTGGGAGATCACAACAGCTATTAACTTGGAGGTTTCCTGGTGGAAAGCTTCCACATTGTCAGGCAAAATGAATGAACAATAATATAACGCAAGCAGAGAAGATAACGGAAAACAAGTGGGAGCTGGTTGTTCACCCACCATTACGCATTACGTATGGTAGGCTTTGGAGCCAGGTAAAGGTTAAAATTACGTACGAACGGCCAAGGAAAGAAGAAGTGGTGGTCAAAATATCTGGGTGTCTAGCTTTTCAGGTGACAGGGGCCTCACTGCCGCATGGTTAGCTTTTTGCCAGAGAAAGGGAATCCGGAAAAATTGTTGTGCAAGCATAAAGGCTTGAAGAAAAGGATCTGGTTTTTCATAATGCCTGTCTACCAGCGTTTCCGATAGTGATACACATACGTATAACTCAGATAAAACTAAATGTACGGGCCAAGAAAGCTTAAGTGGAGAGTAAATGTCTGAATATAGGTTATGGTGATATTGCCTTCGAGGCGCTTTTTGTGGTCGTGAGTTGTGTTTGAAAAGCAATCCATTAAACCTACGTTGAAATACTGTTTAAATAGCAAACTTGGATAAAGCCCAAAAGCTAAAATATCTGTTACACTACAAACGGTACTTTGGGGTTGATATTTGTGAATCGGAAATGTGGGCAATAAAGCGATGCGTAGTATATCGATTAAAAAATATATGCTTGGGCAGAAATGGACGTACACTACTATAAGCGCTGCTCATGATAAGGTTCATATCCCTGATTTTGATACAAAAACCTCTTACATGTAAATTTTGAAACCGTAATTAAGAGTTAGGCTTGCATCTTAAACCATGTTACGTCCTCGAGTATGGATCGATGGTCCATTTGGTCAAAATCTTTATTAATATTAAGGTAACACGATTCTATTGACCTCATGATATCCATTCATTGAGTTACCCCTTTCAGTGTGTACAGTATTTTAGGAAATCAAGTCTCTCGGTGAAACCACGCTGTTAGGCTCTAAGTAAGTTGCTTGGCTTAGTGCTTACAGATCCGGCTTATTATGAGGGTTTCCAAACATTTAACTAAGACACTGGCTTAGCTTACACGCTTGCATTTGATGGAAGAGATTTAGACCCGTGTTTGGATTACAACTATGTTTGCCGTTTTCCACTCTCGTGGTGGCTCAACTTGACGGGCATATTTAACAATACCTTGAATGGATGCCGGTGAATGTTCGCTGGTGGCCTCACGTTGGCGGAACGTAAATTGTCAACACCAGCGGACTAATAGGGATTCAGGCCAAACAATACTGTGATTGCCTTCTTGTCTGTAAGCGCGATGTCTGGCATTTTAGGTGCATTTGGACATTGTGGTTGCGTTGGCAGGGGACACGCATTGTCTCTACGTTGTACCTAATGGAAGGCATGCTGCAGTACTTTCCTTTTATCGACGGCTTCTACCTCCTGCTTACCACCTTCTTTAGACAACCGACCGCCTCCCTTAGGAAAGCGTTCGACTAAAACCGAACTGCGGTAGCCATCAGAATTTCATTTTTGCCTGTTGGTCTAGCCTCAGCGCACAAAGTATTAGGACAGCCGGTGAAATTTCACGGCTGTTTCCACTTTTTGTAGTACAGCTCGGAAATGGTGGAAACGTTTCCCCAGCCTTGTGTCGATCAATCTCTCTACCTAGTCTTTTGCTCCACTATCGTGGCCTGTTTAGTTGCCTTCTAGGATGAAGAGGAGCAAACTCATCCAACAGTTACACAAGCTCGGTTTTAAGCGTTAACCATCTTTATTGCAGAGAAAACATATTCCTGCTCCCTGAGCCAAGAAACCTGAGTGGCGCTGGCACGCAATAATTTATAGTCAAGTAAACAAAGTTCTTCACAACTCAAGAAAGTTTTGCACGTTTGGTTGTGTTTAGAGCGAATGTAAGAACGCAGTGAGCGCTCTAACCTATAGGTGGCTAAACGCGAAAGTCTCCTACGCGACCGTGCTTGGTTATAACGGCTTCTAGAATTGAAGGGTACGTTCCTATATTAACCCTCGTTGGGTACTTTACGTATTGCTTAAGCAACTTCTCATGCGCTTATTCTACTGCATCGCTCTAAACCATTCGCTTCACGCAGTGCGTGACGCCAATCAGCGTGCGTAAGATTCAACTCCCCAACGATCCATAAAGTTAACGCAACCCTCGCGGCGTCATTATGAACTTTCCAATTCATTAGCCACTTCTCGTGAGGAGGCTGGACTGCGTTGAGCACATACGATGACTACCAGCCCACCACCTGCTCATAAGAAGCAAGACATCAACTGAAAGTTTGCCGTGCTAATGGCGCCTGGCGTTCCCAAGCTTCTATCGTGAAGTTGCAAGCACAAGCACTCGGCAATCCGTTTGGTTCCGAGGCCTACCTACCCGGTGACCAACAAAGACAGCCAATAGGTCACTATTAGGTATACTTGAAGAAAGCTAGTTCTCTGCTACACCATACAGATCAGCGCAATTGCAACGTATCACCAGTTCACTCTATTTAGTTCTGGCTCTGCAGCCTTTGGTGTACTACATACTTAATCCTTCCTGATGAGCGTTTTAGCCGCGGGCTTAAGACCTGAGTGGATAACCAGTTTGTTGCATCACGATTCTGTTACTGTCCGCTTTAGAAGCTGTATTGGCTGGGATTGTGGTGAAGCGTTCAGTGAAAATTTCTTACCTGGTTAACTCAGCTTTAGTTTGTTGGGTACTCACCCGATGGAGGTATTCTCCCCTAACTTAGTGGGGCTTAGCAATAGCGTTTTTTAAATTGTAAGTAGGGTTGAAATTAGGTTTCTAGTATAGTTATTTGTAATTCAATTTTGTGAATGTGAGTCAAGTTACGGGCCTTGGTGGCATTGATACGGCGGATAAGTCAAAGTTATAAGAGCCCACATTTTGTAGCTCACTCACCACAACAAGACTTCCCACTCCCGCCATTTTGAATATAACTGTATTATCTGCAGTTAACTGTATCTGCTGTTAAATCAACCTGCTAAAGTGATCCTTTTGCATGCTGAGTGGAGCGGTTATTTGAGAAGTCAAGTGTGCCTGATGTTACATGAGTGTCACAAGCTGTTTCCAAAGGCAGTTGCGTCATGCAGAGATTATTAGTATGGCTCTCAGAGTCAGAGCCCTACCGTTGATAGCGAAGTAAATAATAGTGGCTTCCGGCGGGTTTATGTGTGGGTCATTAGCTTTTGAAGTAAGTGTGTCCGGTGCTATTTGATACCACTTACTTGTTTCCACTAATGGGGTTACTATCATAGTTTAACCATAACCCAAACCCTAACTTTGGATACATGAGCATTTTTAGCATTGGTACTGGCTATCCTTTTTCACTTACGCAGCATCAGCCCACGCTCCTCGACTATCTTACGTTGATATTTTTGCTCCGCAGCCTAGTACACATTAACTCAGATATTGGCTATGCTGCCTAGCTGTACACTTCCCCCAAGGTAACCTCACTATCACTAATAAGTTTTCCACTGCTTAACCTTAAGATCCCTGCCTTATCCCTCCTTACCCCCCTTCGTATCATTGTGCAGTCCATCTCCTTCACTTACCCCTTGGTTCTGCCTATAATTTCCTCTTACTCGTTACCTACCTCCGCGGCTCCAACGACTTAACTTTGACAATCTACCTCCACACAAATGTGCGAAGGATCTCCGGTTTTTGACTAGGTTGCGTAATTAAGTCCCTCCCTAAAGCTGACATCCTTATCATTAATAATTGTTCCTCTATGGAATCTTGGCAACTGCGTTTTCATTCCTCAACTCCTATATTCTCCCTGCCTTGACTAGTCTTAATCTTATCCCTTTGGCTCTGGCTTTAATTTCTTCGTACACACCGGTACCTTCACTGCTCCACCGGTTTACCTTTGCCACTAACCCCGTAAGTGTGAATGTCCCCAAGTATTTGGCTATGCTACCAACTTTATCCTTCATCTATCTGAGATCGTCTTCCTTTCATAATTTCCCTTTAGTTAGCAATAAATGGTTCGCGTGTTCTCTTTATAGCTTAATTTATACCCCTTGCGGATTTCTACTACTTCCCTTAAATCTGTGGCTTCGGCGTTTCCTTAAGCTATTAAACATAAGCCTAATCTGCCTCGCATTTAATCTTAATTTAAACCCTCACTGCCTGCTGCGTTCAACTTATTTCCCAGTGAAATCGAAAATCTCCATTTTCGAGTGGTTTGCTTAATCCATTGAAGAGCTTCTGGGCTATTTTATTCCACAACCGTTGGCTCTTAGCATGGCTTGTTCGGCAACCATATCATCACTTCAGCCATGCTCGTAAATCCTATAAAATACCTGTCCTCCACGCACTGACTGCTCGGCAGTCCGTTTTTCCCTAATTCCTCAACCCCGAGCCGCCTTAGCTGCGCAGTTAATGCGGCTTTTACGCGCACTGCCATCTACCCCCAAATTGATGTACCGGTAACACGGTAGAACTCAATCTTCGAATGGTTCATTTAGTCGTTTGGACCGCCGTTGGGCTAGTTTATTCCACAACGGTTAGCTACTTGTAAAACTTGCTTTGCAACATTAGCTTTGTTCCCGCAGTGGCAGTTTCCTATCAACTAATGCTCTTCCTCTCAGAACGTTGTTTCTTTATCAATCCGCCTTCGTACCGTGTCTTCTTTTCTTTGCTGCATACTTCCAATATTCTGACACCTATTATTTGATAACGGGTATTTCTTTTGCAACTCCAGTATTAAAGTGCACACACATTTAGTATATATCTGCACAAAACGGATTAGTTTGATAAGGCGCAAGGCCGTCATCTCTCCTCACTGTCTTTTCTCTGTTCGAAACCGTTCTTCTGGTTAACCACTTTCTTGCTCCTCCACGAGACCTACATGGAAGTGTTGAAGAAACCTTCTCTGATTGTTGTATCTCAGTGAAGCTCCTGAATACTACCCTCGTTTGTTTAAAATCACAAGTGGACAGCTCCGACCAAAATCTGGTGGATCCTGTTCTGCCAAACTGTACCATTCACTGGTTTGAACAACTAGGTTCCAATCCTAATCACCATCTGAAATGCACTGCAACAAAGCATCATTCTCTCGCATGAGCTCCGCTTACTTGCGATGCCATGCCGTTATGCTCCGTCCACATCGCTAATAGACTACTTCTCCAGGTTTCCTAATTCTCAAATGCTTCGCACCACTATTCTCGCCAGTGTGGTCTGACATCATTTCTATACTCATTGGTTGGTATCTACTATGGTCCGTAAGATTGCTTTCGGCCATACCTGTATTCTGGAGCATACAGTGAACATTTTTTTATTTCTTCTATCTCCTACTCTTGAACAATGGGGTTCAAACACATGGCACTTCCGGAACACCAACTCGTCCCTTGAATACTAGGCTCTTTGCTTTGCGGAATTATACCATTGATACCTTACCCACCTCAACGTTGTGGGTCACCGAAGACCAGAAGAATTCGACTACTGTTGGCTATAATGGAGATCACAGCATGCTCCTTGCTTATTGTTCCTACTGACTTGAACCTTGGAATCAAATACGTTATAAGTTTTAAACAGCTCTAACAAGCTCTATCTCCTTGCAATCGTCCTACTTACGTGTAATGGCTATCCCCCTTAAACCTGACTGCTAAACCCACCTGGCCCGTGGGTGAGCTGCCCGGATAATTACATGGCGTATAGAGTAGCCGACCCCCAGTGAGCAAAGGTTGTTTCTCAGCTGCTACCGCTGGTTCCAACAGTTACTGGTGAACCCTGACTAAGCATTTTGCTCAGACACTGGAAAACCTGGAGCACCACGACTGCGATTAACTCCGCGGAAAAGTGGTCTTGAACTTGCTTCGCCAGCGGCTCACTGCTGTTCAATTTATGGTCAATTCCAGTGTTCTAGGAGGTGGTTGGTTTACGCTTGGCAAACGTTCTTTCTATAGAGACACACAACGGTCCGCTTAACAACACTGCGACGTGGCGGACCTGACTAGACATCAAAATAGCCCCTGATAAACACTGGCACTGATCGTGTTGACCGAACTTGTTCAGCAAAACGGTATATTAAGTAATTTTCAAGCTTTCTTCCACTGGCGTTTATAAAACATCACACGGGTAGCTACTTACAAGGAATGTTGAAAGTCAGTCTCCAGCACTATTTGAAGAACCAGCCCAGGGTTTCCATAGCGAAAGGACGTATAGATTTTACCGTGCTTCCGCGCGACTTTTCTAGCTTACTCCGATGATTATGTACGTCATCCTGGCAACTCTCCTATAGGAGAATTCTGTAGCAGTTTTCGAACCATGCATTTTGAGAACACCTAGTCGTTTGGTGCATATACGCTTAATTAGTATCTGTGGCGCTGACAAATAGTTGCTTAAGCCTGTACAGGTATCGTGTTCATACCAGAGTGAACTATATATTTAAGTATTTATGATACCTTTTATACCTTTCTGCTCATATCTTCAAATATGTGCCAAGCCCCGTCGAGACTTAACAATTCGTTTATTTCTTTTTATTTGATTCTAGAGAGTAGAAGTAGAGGTCTTTGTCAGCTCATTCACTTCCCGACCATTGCGTGGTAGCAATGAACTATTACATAACGGTATTTCACACGGGACCTTAGCAGGCACCTTGGAAGAAGCGAGGTTCCAACCTACTCGTCAGGTGAGAAAATAAAAGTCGCTTGCAATCTTCTTCAGGCTGAGCGTCCACTACATGTTACCGCAAGGCGTTCCAGGCATTTACAATGCGAGTTGCTGAAGCGAGAACGGAGCGCACTCTGAGTCTTCTGCGTTCCAGGTTGTGCCCCTGAGTGGAAGTAGTAGTGTTGACTTGAAGGAATGCTTGTAGCTCCATCCCCATAACGTCTGGCTCTACAGACTATATGCTGTTCCTATCACCTACAACACCTGCCGAACATGCTCTCTCTATATTAATATAGCCACTCCCAGCCCAACCTGTCCATGTCTGATGACCCACTCTATCTACCTACCACTTTAATAGTACAAATGAATCTCAATACGCCGGCTAATTCAGCCTCGACTGTTTGGTTTCCCGCTCTCCGATACCTCTCAGATTACTGTGGTGTTACTACCTAATTTTCGGGAGACAGAACCTTCGGCCCCATTACCTTTATAGCCTCGTAGGCGTTTCCACCTTATCAATAAAGCATTCTCCCATCCCGAACTCTTCCTTTCCCCACTGCGCTCTTTGTCTTCCTTCCTTTTTCAATCGGACCACCGACTCTCAGTACTGTGCCATGATCTAGTCTAACTTGACCAGCCTCCTGCTTCCTGACTGCTTCTATGTTACCGTTGTAAACAGTATTGGCTTTGCGCAGCCAACGCACGGTTTCCTTCACATTGGGCGCTGTCTAGGCCTACTCACAGTGTAGTACTTAAAACTTTTCCCTGTCTGACACGTCCACTTCTGCTGCTCCTCTATTTGTCTTCCCACCTTTACTGTCAGACTAAATCTCAATGCGCTGAGTATCCCCGTTGCATCTGATCATTCTCCTACTTCCGACCTCTCAGGATACTGTGAAGTTTACCGGCGTCCGTTCAGAAGACCAAATGCCTTGTCCCTGTTAGCCTAGTTGGCTTCTCCACGCTTAATCAAAAATCCATTTTGCATCCTCGCAATATCCTTTCCTTAAAGCGCTCGATGTTTTCTTTTCTACCGCTATCGGACTGTGTGAGTGCTTACAAAGCTTCAGCCATACAAGCGTGCTAGGCTGTGCAAACCCAATACTTTGTTTTTCACATCTCGAGAGCCTGCAAGTACTACACGTCTATTATTAATATACCTCTACCACATACCTGTCCATTTCTGCCAAACCTCCTCAGTTGGCATCCCACATAACCTGTAAGACTCCATCGCAGTACGCCCGTTAATCCAAGCTGATTTGAAAAGCTCCTTAGCTCCAATTTCGCTCAGCCTCACTGCTACCTTACAGCTGTACTCCGAAACGAGGTCCGTTTTGTTTCGCTCTCAATTTGGTGATCGTCCTAACCGTCACTGGCGCGATTTTGAATGCGTGCTGTTGTTTATTGGGAATGTTGAATCGGTATGACGCGCGAAATTAAGTTTCTGGCCGTCGAACAAGCGTACAGCCATCTCAAACAGATGCAAAGGTACACAATATTTAGGGCGTAATTTGAACAATATATGAAAAAGGAATGCTAAATCAATGCTAGATTGTGCTTTTTGAGTTGCATAAATTTCCGTTTTAATGAGTTGTTATGTAAGGGCACATAATGAACGTCAGTAAGAAATGTGTATGCTGTAATCGGCGCTCGTTTAGCGGGCGTTACCGGCAGACTCAATGGTTAGGTCATTAGCAAGCAATCTGCATGCAGTATAAGATGCTGTGCTAATGCGGTAGCGTCAGGAGATGTAAAGAAGACATGAGTATGGAAGGAGAGTCCAAAAGTTAGATAATCTGTCTATTTCTTGATACGGCCGGTGTTATATATTGCGGTAAATGAATGAGTTTAGCTACAGCCTTTTTAATAGGGGAACGCGCTTTTAGAATTATTTAGGTAGATAAATAAACGGTAGACTGTGAATAGGTATACATGTATGCAAAGGCTTTTTTCATGGTTATCGTCGGACTACAAATAAATAACGAGGCGACTATGTGTTTCAGTATACGCATTACATAAAATGAGCTACTGAAAAAAGGTAGTTGGCACTAATTAAAAGATGTTTCCTGCTTCCTTTATTGTCTAACTTTAATGCTGCACTGTGCAATAGAGCTAACTGACAACTGCAAAATGCTGGCCGCTCTGAAGTAGTATAGGTTGCTGGCTCTACATATTGTGTCACAGCAATGCTACCATATGCAATGGAGCTGACTGAGTGCTCATATGAGCTGGGTGCCCGTAAGTGCTAAATGGCACCGCTCCACATAATATTTCTAAGGGAATGTATTTATGCATTTATGTATATGCAAGGACCGATGCATAAGCTGGTGGCCGGTAGTTATCAGAGGATCTCAACTCAACTTAATTTGTCACAGCGATGCTAACATGTGCAACGGAGCTTACTGACTGCTCATATAATCTGGGTGCCCGTAAGTATTAAATCGTCGCCACTCCACTTAATATTTAAAAGGGCACATATTTATTTATTTATATGCAATGTAGCTAAACGAATACTGATTTAACCTGGTGACCGGTAATTATCAGAGAATCGCAACTCTACTGAAGTTGTCACAGCGATGCTAACATATGCAACGGAGCTGACTGACTGCTCATATAATCTGGGTGCCCGTAAGTATTAGATCATCGCCACTCCACTTAATATTTAAAACAGAATGTGTTTATTTATTTTTTATTTATTTATAGGTAATATAGCTAAAGGAATGCTAATGTAACCTGGTGACCGGTAATTATCAGAGAATCGCAACTCTACTGAAGTTGTCACAGCGATGCTAACATATGCAACGGAGCTGACTGACGGTTCATATAATCTGGGTGCCCGCAAGCATTAGATCATCGCCACTCCACTTAATATTTAAAAGAGAATATATTTATTTATTTATTATTTATTTATAGGTAATATAGCTAAAGGAATGCAAATGTAACTTGGTGGCCGGTAATTATTAGACGATCCTAACTGTACTTAAGATGTCACAGCGATGCTAAGACATGCAAAAGGGGTCACTGACTATTCACATAGGCTGGCCGCTCGTCTGTGTTAGTGGTTGCTGGCTGCCCTGATGATGGCACAGCAATGCTTCCATATGCAACGGAACGGACTGTCTACTCTAACAAGCTGGCGGGCGGCAAGTAATATGTGTTCCCGACTCTACTGAAGATATGAAATAGATGCTATCGTAGACAATGGAGTTAAATGACAGCTAATTTTAGCTGGATGCTGGTAATTGTTATATGTTGCCGGCTGCACAGGTTGTCACAGCATGGCCTTTGGTCCATTTAAACCAACAATCTTTCTCCAAATGCTTAATGCCAACTGTGCATTTGTATGTTTAATACGCTAACCTCTCCGCTATTGTACTGAAGTCTGCGGTGAGGGCACCACAACGGTTTGCACGTTATCATGCAATTCACTTTTCGTAATAATTACTAGCCCACGGGACTTCCGTATCCATGTAATGTTAGCTCCTAGTAAACCGTTGTTCCATAAGCAATAAAGCTACCGGACTACTCATATACACTGGGCGTCAGTAATCATGAGACGTCGCCGGCTAGATGGAATATGTCACGACAATGGTACCGAATGCAATGAAGCTAATGGACTGTATACATAAGCAGGCCGCCGGTAATCAATGAATAATCCCTACTCATATAACATGGACGCCAGTAATTAACAGATGTTCCCGACTGCACTTAAGATACCACAGCGATGTTGTGATATGCAATACAGGTCACTGACTACTAACATGAGCTGGCCACTTTTAAGTGTAAGAGGTTCCTGGTGCCACGAAAGGCGTCACCGAAAAGCTGGTATATGCCACGGTACTGACTGACTGCTCTACTAAGCTGGCGGCCGGTACCTATTAGGTGCTCCTCGCTCCACTGAAGACGTGAAAGGCATGCTACAAGAGGCAATGGAGCTATGGGACTACACATATAACGTTGACCGAGGTAATTGGTACCTCTTGCCCGCTCCACAGATTGCGTCACAGCTGTGCAAGCACATGCAATGGAGGTAACTAACTGCTCACTAAGCTGCCTACTAGCAAAGACAAGCTTTCGCCGGATCTACCGCATTTGCCATAGCAATACAGTGTGCATATAATACCAGGATGAGGGTGAATGTTACACGGGGGAAGTTTTGCCCAGGCCCATGCAAAGTGCTCACGCTGTTTTTGAGGCCAGTATAGGTTTGTGGAGTCAGCACAGTGGATCACAGAGATCCGGGCTATATTCCAAGGAATAGCAGTCGAAATGGGAAATAAATACTGAACGTACCTGCTAAAGTGTTCCATTATTGCCGTTTCCAGCGGATACCTGCGAGGGGCCATGGAAAGACATGTGGATAAAAAGTGCGGAGTTATTATGTGCCCATACATACCACGGGACGAAAATGACTTACCCTTACCTGTTTCACTCCATGATGAAGCCTGGTGTACCAAACACACTGGCACTGAGAATGGGGCCCCGTAGTCAGACTAACAAATAACGCATAATAGTCGTTCGTGGAGCCACACACTAGGCTGAAATGCGGAATGCTCCAAGCAGTACCCGGTGGCTTTCAAGCAGCGTGGGGTACCATGGGGGAGTCATGCCGTTGCAGCACCAGAGGGTGGCCCTAAAAAGGGCCGGTTTGTCGTTCTCAGTGGCTTGCATGAAGGGGAATTAGGTTAGAAAATGTGAACTCACATGCAATAGATGCACTTATACTGCTCCTGATCTCCGTTGTACGCGGCACATACCTGGTGAAGCCACCGGTTGCATTTGCAGCACATCACCCAGTGAACGAGGTCTCCGCTGGTACACGGTCCATCCTCCGTGTCGCAAATGATGCATGCGTTTTCGTTCTTGTTTGCAGGTTGTAGACGCCTTGCTCTGGCGCGTTTCTTCATGGTTTTGCACGATGCTGAGGTGACAGTCGGCATGCGTCGAAAGTGCAGGGGGTGCGTTTCGGTAGAGAGTTGCGGGGCTTCCATCACCCTAGGCGAAAGCGACTGCTTCGTTAT
Source organism: Dicrocoelium dendriticum (assembly GCA_944474145.2). Taxonomy (NCBI): domain Eukaryota; kingdom Metazoa; phylum Platyhelminthes; class Trematoda; order Plagiorchiida; family Dicrocoeliidae; genus Dicrocoelium; species Dicrocoelium dendriticum. Next base: position 51,319,737 of record OX104062.1, read on the forward strand.
TGTTGCCTTGGGCCGGTGACGCTGTGGTATGGCGTCCGTCTGGTCGACGTTGTCAGGAAGGCGATTTCCAATTGACACCAGTCTCTGCCTACGAATCAAGGTATTCAGGCTGTTCTGGTAGAAATACTCCGCCTCAAGGAAAGCCATTGTACCCAGGCTGGTCATGGCAACGGTTATATCACCCGACAGCCGGTTGGCACGGGACAAGTTCTTCTCACTCGTTAACACGAACTGCTGGGGGTAGGTGTGGAGGGCATCGGTGCAACTACCGCACAGAAGGTTCCCCATCAGGGATAGGAATCTGATGGTCCCGCATCAACAAACGGCTTTTGTGCATAAGGGGGTTACGTCTGCCGTTAATATACCAGTGTAACGTCCACCGTGAACGTTGAATAACGCGTAGCCAAAGATCCCGAAATCAAAACAAGTTGGATCACAACTACTACGGTACTATTAAAATATACACAGTTGTTAATTGGGACATACTTCAATTGTTCAGTATCCCGGTATATGCAAGTCGACAACAGGGTGTCACTAAACAATAAGAGGGACGAGTTGTTTACGCCGGACAAATCAAGGGAGCAAATCACCGCACCTGAGTGCTACGAGCATTAAGACTAATGGTTTTGACCAATCAAGGAATAGTCCAATCACAGGGTGGGAGTTTAATGGCACGCATAAACATGGTGTTTGGACAAGCGACCAGTGAATGGGGGAGTGGGTGCGACACGTGCTCCGGGCTGAACGTGTCCTGTTCGGCGAAGAGTAGGGTTGGAGATCCAAGATCGTCGGTAGACGCACACGCACGGAACCAGTGCCGGTGATTAGCATGCACACACAGACACACATACAACGCTAACAATGGGAATGTAAGCAGGCGCACACGAAAGCTGGTTGACATCCATAGACGATCGGCCCTTTGTAGACTAGACCACGAAGCGAAGAGTAGAAGAATTTCATGGGTAAATAAGCGCTTTACAACCAGCAACTCGCACAATGTATAGGCATGGCATATCCCATTGCCTAAGGAACCTGCAATTACAGCTCATCTCATTACCCATAACAACGGCGTGCTTTCCGTCTCCCTCAGTAAATGCAAGGTGCTTTCCATCCGACATCACGGCAGCTACTCATACCGACGCGGAACGGATGTACTGCAACAATCAACTGTCCAACGTGACTTGGGTGTCCTAGTTCAAGATGACTTGGGTTGCTTCAGGCAATCCGAAAAAGCCTCGAAGACCGGGAACCAACACGTCGGGCTGTTGAGGCGGGCGTTTGGACAAATAAACAGCTCCATATTTTGACAAATGCTCAGTGCGTATGTTCACCCGCTTGTCGAATACGCAATTCAAGCCTGGCATCCATGGCTGAAACACGACCTTAATGCACTGGGCATCTAAGAACGTAACTGGAATGCGCAATCTGTCCTACCAGGAGAGGCTGCAACGACTAGGATTGTTCAGTGGAAGCTATCGCAGGCTACGAGGCGACCTGATTATGACATACTTGATTCTGCGAGACCCACATCATGTGTGCCGCCCTTTACTGCAACTCAGCAGCAATACAAACCTGAGGGGCCACTCATTAAAACTCGCAGAACAATACAGTCGTCTGGAGTGCCGCAGAAATTTCTTTTCCATACGTGTCTGTCACCCGTGGAATGCTCTCCCAGAATCGGTCGTCTCTGCACCGACACTAACAGTATTTACAAGACGGTTGGACGATGCACTCATCCACTTACACTTTGTTACTTAACACTATGTCTCCATCATGCACCTGGAGTTTATCCTGGAAATATTTGTTGTTAACAGTGTGTTGTGAATCTAAGTGGATCGCAGGACTGTAGCGAAGCAAACGATAAGTCCTTATTTTCGTATTTAAAGTGTTAACTATTTTACTATCCTTTTCCTCATAATTATTATGTTGATATCCCCACCAACTATCCAACGGGGCTTGTGAAGCAACGCTTCTTAACCCGTATAAATTCATTGTTAATTGTTAATTGTTCACTTCATATCCACTGTCGTTAGGCTGTATTGATGTGACCTTCTCCGAAGAAACGTGACACATAAGTATGCCAGCAGCAAAAGTAGAAAGGCAGGAAACCAACTCCCGTACCTGCCCTGTTCCCGGAATGGTGAGTGATTTACACATCGGCAATTTGCTAGTGACGTGGTCCAACGGGATTCCGCATCCCGTGCTCTCCGTACAACTGCCTCAAAAAGGCGCAAAAGCTATGTCATTTCGCTTAATCCACACTTGGGGTGCTTATTCTCGTTCTCCACTCTGTTTGTGGTGAAGGCACCCAACGTGCGCACATTGCGCAACTTGTGGTACGCCAAGCTTCCTGCGAAGGGCAACCATGTCCGACTGGGGTAAGTGAACGCCTCTTTGCTTCTAACCCTTATAGCTCTGAGCAGCATCTTAAATTGCAATCCCGTCTTTGTGTACACTAATCTGTGCATCCACTGCTTGAGCAAAACTCTGTCCGCCTTCTTTACTTTTGACAAAGACTGGCTTTTGCGTGAAACGTTCCGCCGGAAAGGGAACTGGCACAATACTACCATTGTCCGTGGATATACCAACTTCAATGACTTCAGTCGACCCAGGCACCTATCCGTGACTATTGTCTTGGCTGACAATGTTTTGGGAAACCCTTCTGACATGCCCCGAGCAACCTCCAGGTAACTGCACGCCGTCTCGTTGGGCATTAAGGCGTACAACACGCTGCGACCTATGCCGAAACCGTCAATCACCACGCAGTGCCAAAGAACATAACCACCGCAGTTCACCTGATGAGTCGCGATCGCAAGAAGTACGTCCACGTATTTCGCTGCTATGGAAGTCATAGAAGCAGGAACGAAAAATGCGAAGCGAATCTGTGACCCAACTCTTTCTACACGCACGGCGCCACCCTTACTCAACAATTCCGCAAACGCATTTACATCATTCCCTTTAAATACCCCACCTAAGCGATGGCAGATGGAAAAGAGGTCCAGTCGATTCAATCGTTTGTTATATCTTTCCAAGACAGTCTCGCAATTCTCCGGTATTACGGAAGGATTGAATTAAATCAAACACCTGCCGCTCCGCCTCGGGAGTCAGACGCCGGTTACTCACGTATAAACTTGGATTCCCCAAGTGGCAATTATGATTATGCACCAGACAATGATGGCCTAGCTCATAGTAAATGCCCTTAGCACTGATGGATATGCTCGCTTTACAACCGATGCTGACATACCTATGCAACATGAATAACGCATAACACGACGTTCGCACATACCGGATGCCACCTTATCCTTTCCGGGTGCAATGGACACAACGGTATTTTACCCATTTGTACCGCATCCCGTCGGGTAGCGCTTGACCTGACTTCTTATCCGACACAGCGGTCAACACGTCATAATTGTAAAAGCTGATCGCCGTCTGAAGTTGAAACTGCCTCAAATCTTCCTCGAATTCACCAAACGCCTTATAATAATGGCGAAAAAGCGTGCGGAACGCAACAGTATTATCCACAGCTATTGCAGCGAAACCGAAACAACAACTGCGTACGAAAACAAACACCGTCTAATTCATCGTAAAATAATGCGTACCATTTTCAGTCCCCATAAATCAATATAACTTTAATAAACCCTTATCAAGCCTTTACAATGTACTTCATAACGCTCATCCCCAGCAGCCAGTACAGCACAGTACCGCCCCCAAAATACGATCAACTGTTTTCGATTAATCCGATGCTCTCTAGTTCATCAAAACAACCGGCTTCTGCGTTTTCAAAAGTAAGAGTTTTATTGGATGAACTTCCTGCGCAACGTGTTTGTAAAAAGGTCAGTACCTCCAAAAATCAAAAAACTGATATGCACTATGCTTAATTGCAAAGTTTAAAGCGAGAAGCAGGATCGGTACGCTTTAGAACAAATACGTGGATATAAGGTCAACCTCCGATGAGTGGAGAACACCAAAAGTAATGCTAGGAAAAATATATTAATGGGGCGAAACGCTATCTAGTGCTATAAATAAGGCACCGGAAGATAGCTAGCTAGGGGGAAGATATGGTCGCGTGCGCAGAGAGCAAACATGGCCGTGGCGCCCAGGTGCGTCGCGCCGTTCGAAGGCGGATGCTATTTTGACTCCAACCAACGCGAGCAACGTTCAAACAGGCGAGCGGCTAATTTGCTATGTACATCGAGAAAATATAATTTTGTGATTTTGTAATATTTTGCACAGCATGCGGCAGCCAACCAGGGGAAACTCTAGGTCACTACAAGTTGAATAAAAGTGGAAAAGTTAAAATATAAAATTAAGTTCATTGAGTTCACTGAGTTGTAGAGAGCAGGCAGGAAATCCCTTGTCAGCCCCATCGATTCCGTACCAAACTGGGTTTGAACATGACATATGGAAAAGAGGTCGCAGTCGATTCATCGTTTTGTTAAATCTTTCAAAGACGTCCTCGCAATTCTCCGGTTATCTGACAAGGATTGAATTAAAATCAACACCTGCCGCCTCTTCTGCCTCGGAGTCGGACGGCCGTTTACCTCACGTACACTTGGGTTCCCAAATGACAATAGTCTTTGCACCAGACCATGTGGGCCTATCTCCATAGTAATGCCCTTACAACTGAATGGATATAAACACGCTTTACAACCGAGGCTGACATACCTATATAGGTATGTCAGCGTCGTGTTGCATGTTGCAATATGCAACATGACTAACGCATAAACACGTACGTACGCACATACCGACTGCCACCTTATCCTTCCCGGTGCAAGGACATGCGAACACAAAAGATCAAACGGTATTTTACCCATTTGTACCGCATCACTTCGGTGGACTGTGAGTGCTACGCGGTAACTTGACTTTTTGGCGTGCCATACTGATCGAGATTTTAGTTGAATTAACGTGGAAAACAGTGTTTGAATAAACACTTGAAACGAAATTTGACTATTGTCAAATTTCCTCTGATCCAAGTCACCGTGGATCGATTAAAGCGGTCATGGTCAAAGCGTCTTTGCGCTTAGTGGTGATTTCTCCGGTTTTTCCCAGTTTTAACCCCGATTTGCACCCAGTTTTTGCCTTTTTATTGTGGTCGTTTAACTATTGCATACGTGTTATAATCACTCTGTTTTCCACTATGTCGGTCTCGCAATGCACCGAGGCTGTTGTTCTGATGGCTCGGATTCTGAGGTTATCGCACTTTGTGGCGGTCCAAGCTGCAATTTACCAGTAACTGACGATTCTGGCGGTATGCAATGCGATGTCTGCAACCGATGGTACCATCAGCTTTGTACGGAGCTAAATACCGAGCAGTACGCAGCGCTGGCCTCTAGCGAAAAGTTGCTGTTCAGTTGTGCCAATTGCTGCAGCCGCCGGCAAGGCCGCACAGCCTTTCGTACGAGAGATGAATCTCTTGATACCCGGCTGCGAAATGTAGAGCGTTCGTTCTCGATGCTCTCTGATCTTCGCTATAAGATTGATCTGCTTATGACGACGCTTCCGGTCTCCAACAAAGCAGATTTGATCGCTTACACTGATGATCAGCTTGTGGCACCTATCATTATGTCACCGGTCCAGATGGCTACCGACCACCAAAATGAAGCAGCTTCGGACGTCGTATCTATACCTACGCTGATCGACGCCGAATTGCTGGTTCAAGGGTCACTTCGAGTTAAGCGAAGAAGAGCCAGGAAACCTCGTAAGCTCTCTGTTAAACAAGCAGTTGTTGTATCGGCACCGGAAACAAGCCAAGTGTCGTTACTTGGCAAACCGTCTGAAGGTTGTGCGAAGGCGAAGATCACAACACGCACTACTTATCAGCCGAAGTTGCCGGAAATCTTGGTTCTCACCGAGAAGACATATTCTGAAGGTGTGCTTGATTCTGCTCAAAGCGAAAAGCCTCACGGGACCCTACTCCTGTTATCAAGAAGAAAAAGCAGACAAAATCTGCTATAAAGCCTTCCGGTGAAATCGATGACCCTAACAAAAGTAAGACATCGACAATGGAGCGAAAAACATACGCTGCCGTTGCTACATCATCGGAGGGGCTAAAGACAGTTCCATCACCAGTAGTGAAGCCACCTGCTCCGAGTGCCGAATCAAAGACCCGTGGGGTTAATACACCCCGTCGTGGCGATTCTTTCACGGATAGTAGCGTTATATTCCGTAACGCGGCTGAATCTACTGCTGTTCTTTTCTGCGGATCGCATGTTGGACGACCTTCAATGGTTTAAAATGTGCGTAACGAAGCTTCTTCCGCCTGGTTTTCCAGGCGTTACTGTCAGGAAGCTGATTAGACTGGGGAACGTCCCAGTTAACGTACCAAACCCGCGACCGCGGCTACTTCGTGTGGTACTCTCTACCCCGGAGGAACGCAATGCTCTCATGCGGTTTGCGTTTAAGCTGAAAGGTACAAATATTAGCGTTCAGCCGGACCTTCCGCTAGCCGATAGGCTGAAGCTAAGGGAGGCCATCAAGGACCTCAAAAGCAGGCGAGCGGCCGGTGAACAAGGTCTCCGGTTAGTGGGTTTTCGGGTGGTCAGCCGGCGGTCCTTTTCCGCCCTACCAGTGCCAGTACTGGTAGCGCACGACCCAGGTCTGGATCTAACGAAAAACTTCAGATAGTGCTAAGTAATGTGCGCAGCCTAAGGAATAAGGTGTACGAGTTAGGTCTGCTTGTAGATGGGTCTCATCCCGATATACTCGCATTCACTGAAACGTGGCTGTCTCAGGACATCACGGATGGTGAAGTACATCTATCTGGCTACGCACTATTTAGATGCGATCGCTCTGCTGGCCGACAGGGAGGGGGCGTCGCTCTTTATGTGAGCTGTAAACTGGACGTTTTGAAGACTTGCTTATTTCAGTCGGCAGACAAAACTGTTGAAGCTCTATCGGCTGTTATTAGCACCTCCTCGGCTCAGGTTACAGTTGTAATTGTGTATAGAAGCCCTGGGAGCGTATCCAAAGAGGTACTTGAATTCATTCGCTCCCAGTCCTCAAATAAGTGTTTGGTGATGGGCGACTTCAACCTCCCAGAGATTTGCTGGGCAGATCTTTCTTGCGACTCAGCGTCAGGCACATTTGGCGCTGATCTGCTTGAACTTACGCTCCAAGTATCTTTGCACCAGTTCATTGACCTCCCCACTAGGTACATGGACGCCCAAGTGCCGTCTATTTTGGACCTTGTATTCGCTAAGTCACTCGATTTTGTTGATGACATTACTTACGGACCTCCACTGGGTTCCAGTGATCATGTTTGTTTGCTCTTCAATTGTACTCTGTCTAGACGCTACCAGAGTACGGTTGAGTCTCGCCCGAACATATGGCAAGCAGACTATCAATCAATGAGAGCCAAGGCTTCTGGTTTCCATTGTGAGATCTCAGACGACGATACTGTCCAGGTTGCCTGGGATAAATTTAAGTCCTACCTCACAGAGGTCTCTGCTCCCTTCATACCAGTCACAAGGAGAAAGGAGGCCCGAGCACAGCCGCCCTGGATAGATCCCACTGGCAGGCATCTGCTCACAAAGAGGTCTAGATGTTGGCGGACTTACCGAGACGCTCCGTCCACCGATACTTATGACAGGTACCGTAAAGCTAGAAATAGGTGTAAGCAACACCTAAGGGATGCTCGGCTCAATTTTGAAAAAGGGTTAGCGGACGATGCTTCAGAGAATCCAAAAAGATTCTTCGCTTATGTCAAAAGGCGCTGCGCTTCGAACATGTCAATTCCAGTGTTGATGCGTGATGACGGTACTCATGCGCATACGGATTATGACAAGGCCTGCGTACTCAGTGGGCAATATGCGGCAGCGTTTGTAAGGGAAACCTCTTTGACAGGCGTTGAGCTGGTTTGCAGGACCCCAGAGGGTTCAGAACTATCTGAATTTATTGTAGCGGAGACTGCAGTTCGTAGGCTGTTACAAGGGCTGAACCCTTCTAAGGCCTCTGGGCCTGATTTAATTCACCCGAAACTGTTGCATGAGTTGGCTGCGGAACTAAGTGGACCGCTCGCTATTGTGTTTCAGAAATCGCTTGACAGTTGTGCATTGCCTTCCGAGTGGAAGGAAGCTGTCATCTGTCCCATCTTCAAACATGGGGACAGGGGTCTGCCTGCAAATTACAGGCCAGTTAGTCTGACGAGTGTAGTAGTCAAACTCCTCGAGAAACTGGTGAGAGATTCATTGGAGAGTCATCTGAGTAGATTTAATCTACTTAGCAATGTACAACACGGATTCCGGAAGGGATTTTCGTGTCTGACGAATCTGTTGGTAGCTCGCGAAAATTGGGCGGATGCAGTGGATAACGGCCACACACTGGACGTGCTTTTCGTCGACTTTTCGAAGGCATTTGACAAGGTACCCCATTTGAGGCTCGCGCAAAAGTTGTCCTCCTACGGGGTATCTGGCCGCGCCCTTCATTGGGTGACTGCCTTCTTGGAGGGTAGAGAACAGTGTGTACGGGTAGGCCGGGGTCTATCATTTAGGCAATCTGTCCTCAGCGGCGTGCCGCAGGGCTCGGTCCTTGGACCGCTGTTGTTCTCTATCTATGTGAATGACCTACCCACGGAGCTTGAGGTACCATCGCTGCTATTTGCTGATGACCTGAAGCTGTGGAACATTGTTGATGTTCCTGGGGGTTCCGAAGCTATTCAGCGAGCATTGGATAAGCTTTGGGACTGGTCTACTTTATGGTTACTGCCCATAAATCAGGCAAAGTGCTCCGTTCTTCGAATTGGAGGAGGTTGTCCTCCTGCGAAGTACTTGGTCGGTGGGGTCGAACTCCCCCGTGTATCTAGCCAGCTTGACCTAGGCGTCGTACACTCTTCGGCTTTACACTCCGGCGACAACTGGAAGAAGGCCGCAAGCAGAGGTTTCCGCATGTTGTGGTTAATCCGACGTTCTTTCGGAGTCTTGACGGGCGGCATCTTTACGAGGCTGTTCTCGGCTTTCGTTCGCCCTCATCTGGAATACTGCGTCCAGGCTTGTCCGCCCTGCCTCGTCCGGGACAAAATGGAGCTGGAGAGGGTTTTACGAGTGGGTACTAGGTTAGTCGAGGGATTACGGGGACGGACGTACCCCGAGCGTCTACTTAGTTTGGGAATGCATTCTATGCACTACCGAAGGCTTAGAGGAGACCTAATCCTAACCTACCGTATCTTGACTGGGAAGGTTGGTCCAGATTTATCTTGGCTATTCAGTCCCGCTAGATTGTCTGTTCTACGCGGTCATTCGTTGAAGCTGGACAAACCGCGGTCCGATCGGATTAGGGCGGAAATCCGGCTGTCACGCCGAGTTATCGACCGCTGGAACATGCTTCCGGAAAGTGTTATCAGGGAATCTACGGTTAAGGGGTTTGAGCGGCAACTTGACGCTCTTGGGTGGCAACACGAAACCTTTCCATTTTCCTGAGTAACTCGCATCTTCGTACTTCGATTTTCTTTTCTCTACTTTTCTTCACGTATTGGTATTATTTTCTTATTTAAGTGCACTTCCCTATTCTGTACCTTCGATTTCTCTTCCTATCCTTTGCTTACTTCACGTGACTGCCAAAGCAGGGACTGCTAGGGCAGGAAACGTGGGCATTAACTGGTTGGCCAGGGTGCGATACGGGTGTTTCCGTTTTAGATCCATCAATAACTGAGCACTTCATCAATTCCTGGCTCAACGATCCACTCAAGATGGAACACTCACGGATTCTCCTATCGTTCCAGTCCCCATCTGAACTGAACTGAACTGAATCCCGTCGGGTAGCTCTTGACCTGACTTCTTATCCGACACAGCGGTCAACACGTCATAATTGTAAAAGCTGATCGCCGTCTGAAGTTGAAACTGCCTCAAATCTTCCTCGAATTCACCAAACGCCTTATAATAATGGCGAAAAAAAGTGCGGAACGCAACAGTATTATCCACAGCTATTGCAGCGAAACCGAAAAAACACCTGCGTACGAAAACAAACACCGTCTAATTCATCGTAAAATAATGCGTCACCATTTTCAGTCCCCATAAATCAATATAACTTTAATAAACCCTTATCAAGCCTTAACAACGTACTTCATAACGCTCATCCCCAGCAGCCAGTACAGCACAGTACCGCCCCCAAAATACGATCAACTGTTTTCGATTAATCCGATGCTCTCTTGTTCATCAGGACAACCGGCTTCTGCGTTCTCAAAAGTAAGAGTTTTATTGGATAAACTTCTTGCGCAACGTGTTTGTAAAAAGGTCAGTACCTCCAAAAATAAAAAAACTGATATGCACTATGCTTAATTGCAAAGTTTAAAGCGAGAAGCAGGATCGGTACGCTTTAGAACAAATACGTGGATATAAGGTCAACCTCCGATGAGTGGAGAACACCAAAAGTAATGCTCGGACCGGAATTGTTCAAAATATATATCAATGATCTACCAAGTATTCTACAAACGGACTGTCTGATCTATGCAGACGATCTCAAGCTATGGTCTGAAGTGTCCAGCCTCGAAGATGCCGACCGATTGCAGGAAACGCTTGATCTACTACACTCCTGGTCTATCAAGTGGGGTTTGCCGGTCAACAAAGATAAATGCTCAGTCCTTTCTATAGGTGCTGCTGAACCACTGGGCATCTGTCACATTGGCGGGCACCTACTCAAGATTGTCACACAGGAAAAGGACCTGGGGACAATAATCTCCTCTGATCTCAAAACGACCCTTGACACGATAAAGAAAACTGCTGCGGCGAACAGGATGTGGGGCGCCATAAGGAGATCATTCTCTAAAATGACGCCGCAGATATTTAGACTTCTCTTCACCTCCCATATCCGTCCCATTCTTGAATTCGGACATCCGGCCATAGCCCCCTTATCTAAACATGAAAGTGACAAGATCGAAAAAATACAGCGACGAGCCTCGAAATTTGTCCTTGGGCTACGCAACCTCCCGTACCCCACCCGCCTACAGAGGATGAACCTTTTTCCCTTAGACTATCGCCGACGTCGCGGAGACCTCATCTATACCAGGCGCATCCTACGAGGAGAACTGGGAAACGAGCTAAGGCAGTTCTTTCAGCTAAGACTTGGCAGCTCGACTCGAGGTCACAGCTGGAAGCTTTTTAAACCGAGGAGGCTCAAAGTCCGCTCAGATGTCGCTCTCTCTACTCGAGTGACTAATGATTGGAACCGACTGCCGGACCCGATTGTCAATGCGCAATCAGAAGCGAGTTTCAAACGTTTGCTAGACATCTTCCTACTGAGTACTCCAGGATCCTGCAGGGCTGGTATTACATCCTGAGCCATGACAGCCAACTCGCTTGCAATCCTTGGAA